>VXBU01015233.1:305938-488471 GCA_013400315.1 Bombycilla garrulus | reverse complement strand
TCACGGCCCCGCCGGGCCCTAACGCCGCCCTCAGAGCCCCGCGGGCCCCGGCGCCGCTCGCCCGCCAAACCCGCCCCGCCAACCCGCGCGCGCATGCGCGGTGAGGGGCAGCGCGGCCTTGCCCGCCGCTCCGCTGTGCGGAGCTCTCCGCTAAAGCGGAATTCTCCGGTAAAGGGGAACTCTCCCGTAAAGCGGAATTTTCACCTTTCGGCCCTCGCCGAAAGTCTCGCAAGGCCGAGGCGCCGCGGTCTGGGCCGCGGAAAGGAGCGCTGCGTGCGGACAAGAGCCCGAACGTCCGCTCCGCTGTGGCGCCTCCCGCTCGGAGCTCCCCGGGAAGGGCGTGAGGGGTCCCGCAGCATTCCCGAGGAGGCGCTGGGAAGGGAAGGGGAGCACTGAACGCCGCTGCGGTGCTCCCGAGCGGCTCGGGACACATTCAGGGCTGTCTGGGTGCGGCTTGCACTCCCAGGGCTGGCTGTGCAGCTCGTCGGTCAATGTTAATTTTCACAGCCTGGAGATGCAGCGCCTGGGGCTCCTTCTGCAGCTCCATCTGGGAGGTCCTGTTTGGAGCATCACCTTCTCCTCTTCCAGAGCCCATCAGTAACTCCATCAGTACCACAGGGAAACTCAGAGCAAGCTGATTTTCAGCACTAATGCTCCAAAAAACTACAGAGAATCCTGAAGCGAGTTACCTTTTCCATGCACTAAACAGTGCCAGAAAAATTCCGGATTAAAATGTTCCCTCTCTCCGCCCTGTGGTCCCGTGTGGCTGAGGTCCAGTCCTGCTCCTCGTGCCCTGCTGGACCCTACACTGGAAATACTGAATGAATACTCACCGGAGGAACTGGAATAGGGATTGGACATCCAGAAATCCCCGGGTTATATCCATGGATCCAGGTTAATACTGCAGAGGTGGGAAAGTGCTGCTCACCAACAAGCCTCAACAGTGGCTTTCCATTTTCCACTGTTTTCCATTTACAGAATTCCTTTTGATTTTTGCTGCTCTATTCAGACACTTCACTGTCAAAAAAAGTCCAAGGAGATCCCCGTAGAAACTGTCTGGAGAACCAGTAGTTTTCAATTACTCCTCCAGGCTTGCACACCATACTATTTACAGTAAATACAGATCAGTCATCAACTTTTGATTAATATTTGCCTTTTAAATTTTTATTAGTCTGAGAGCTACTGTAATTCCTCTTTCCAATTTTATTACCTATCCCATGAGATGAACACTGTTGTTAAGTATTGTTTCTTTTCTAGCCAAAATCTCAGGTTTTATTTGTTATCACTGAATACAAATATACAAACCTATTTCCTGCAGAAATTTTAATTTACTGCTCAAGAAAGGATACTATAGATCATAAGGTTTACATAAAGAATGTGAAATAAATTGTGAATATATTGAAAGGATCATAATCTAAACACATTCAGTGATTAGGGAAAATGGAGAATTCAGCAGCTTAGCCCAGACCCGAATCTCCTGTTTGCATGTTTATAAAATAAACAGATGTAAATAAACCAAGTCCAGGTAGATTTGATTTCCCAGATAAACCACAACTAGGAAATTACTGATTCAGTCAGATTTAGAAAAAATAGAGATATTTCAGGCAGGTCAGGGACTAAGTAAGTAAAAGGGCATTTAGAAAATCATAAGCAAAATTCAGGCATCAATCTGGGAACTAATCTTTTTAGTAAACTCATTTGTGTTAATTTTGCAGATTGAATCAGTCTGTGACGAACACTTTTTACAGGAAGACTGGGAGCACAAATACAAGGAGAATTGGAAGACTGGGAGGACACAGTAATGGAAATACTGAGAGATTCACCAGTATGAAGTGTGCTGAGTCTGGACTGATAGTGAGAGTGGCTGCAGGAACTTATATAAACTACAAGTGGCTGAAAAGAAATAGCCCCAGATTTATCACAGAGCAGCTATGGATCAGAAATACAATTCAGCTACTAAGGAGACAAATGTGACCCTTTAAATGTAATGGACCACATTCTTTTCACACAAGACAGGGAACTATCAACACTGAAATAAATACCTGGTGCCTTGGCCATGAGCCACTAACTAGAACATTGTTCCTGGACACTCCTACTCGAGGAAAATTAATTCAAATAAATGCAAGCAGGATGAACAGAAACAGAACTTTGCTTCTGAGAGGAGGCTAACATTTAATTTGGTCTAAGAAATGAAGGGCTGAAGTCTCTCCAAGATTCACTAGAAAAATGAATTCAGCTAGAACAGTACAAGTGATGACAGACACAGCATTATAAACACACTGGCACAGACACCACAGCCAAGCTGCTCTACCAACAGGTCTGAACCTGCCTTCCAGTGGAGCCAGGGCCAAATCCCAAATCCCAAATCCCCTTAACACAGGCCTTGCTGCTAAGCCTGGGCAGTTACATTTCCTGAAGCCCCCGAGGGGATGAACTCCTGAGTCAGCCCCTCATCCCCCTGCTGGCTGAACGTCCCTGGAACATTCCCTGCATCCAGTCCCAGCTCCTGGGTTTGCCCAGAACAACTTCCAACAAAAACATTGCACGTGCCCCTTTCAGGAATGCTTGCTTTTCCCTCAGGGATGAGCCAAAGGCTTTAGTTTGAAGTCCTGCTTTCACAGCTCCAAAGCCAGGCTGGTCACACGCACAAAGGGCTGCACTGTGCTGGGCACAAACCCCTGGGGAAGGCAGGGATTTGTTCACCCTCACACACTGCCCCTGCTTGGGCTGGCTCCCTGTGGGGTGAGAGAAAACCTCTGCTTTTGGAGAGGAATGCTGCAGGGAGAGATTCCTTCAGGAGCTCTTTACAAGGAGAGGGTCTGTGAGCCTTCCAACCAACTCATGGAACTGTTAAGGTTGGCAAAGGCTTTGGAGATCACCAAGTGCAACCATCAGCCAGCAGCACCACCATGGTCACCATTAAACCACGTCCTCCAGGGCCACATCCACGTGTTTTCCACACTTCCAGGGATGGGTGGGGCTCCACCACTGTCCTGGCAGGAAGTTGGATCACCAGGAAAATCAGATATGATGACCATTCTGCAGTTTTTATCTTTGGAAATCCTTCCTAAGCTTTCCAAGTCTTGTTCTTTGAGCCAGCCGAGGCCCTGGCCTGGCTGCATCAGGTGTGTCTCATTCAGACACACCCCACCACTGCTGAACCCCACTAAAACACCTCCACAGGGAAAGATGCAGAAAATTTCCATTTTTTTTCCCATAAATACATTGCACTAGTCAAGGTTTTCATCTTTGAATTTAATTAAAGAAAAATGTCTCAAAGTGATGAAGCATGTCTGACTTCCAGCTTCTTTCAATGGTACAAGCCAGTGCAGTAAATTGTAGAAAGCAAGCTCAGTTAGAATTTTATTTTCATTTAAAATAAAAAATAGAGAGAAAACTCTCCAGATGTGAGGTCCTGTTAAAAAAGTGGCTGTTCACTTGTAAACAGAATAAAAGTGTTAAGAACACAGTTTCATACAGCTTAAACAAAACCACTTTTCAGAAGCAATACAAGTATGTTACAACACTGTAAGAACACCAAAAGCAGAAAACAAAAGAATGGCAGAAGAATCACATAACATTGCTTACTAAAGTGATAAATAATTGATGGTGAATGTTAATAGCCTGACATTTTTATTGCTCCAATGGTAGTGTGTTGACAAGAAAATGTAGTAAACTGTCAGTGGGACAATAATAAACATCAATTTATGATTTTGCATATGGAGCTTTGTACCTATCAAGAAAACCATAGGAATTTTTTTTTTTTAATCAAAACCACAGCAGATTTAGTATTTTTTTTTCTGCTTTAAGAACCCACACTCCCTAGACTTGGGTGTGCATGTTTGAACACAACTTTGTGTTCCTCCTCTGGGAAAACACCTTTGCAGGAGCAGCTGGGGAGTCACTGAGGAAGAGCTTTGATGCTCAGCCAGAGTTCTGCACTCCTTCACTACTCTCCAGATACAAAACTTTCTAGATACAAACCCAAAGATTTCCTGGATAAAATCTAGAAACAAAATTAGTGTCAACATGTTGATGTGAAGAAATAAACACTGATTTGGTAGACAGTAGCTGCTTTTAAAAATCTTCTGCAAACTCCCACTCCTGAGAGGAAGCAGTTCCCTTTTCTCCTCTGCACAATGGGGTTTGAACCAGCCAAGGCACTTCTTTACCACTTCCACTCCCTCTGCTGACATTAACTGCTACAAATTCTGACAGATGTCCTCCATGAACACTTCACCAACTCATGCTGATCATTTACTGTCAAAAATGAGATTTCCAGTCTTGGGAGACAGAATCACCTGTGATGTTTTTGTATGAAAGGACAGCCCGAGCAAAAAGAACCTGTGTACAGAGTTCACAGCAGTACTGCCAGCTGCCTTCACCTTCCAGTGAGCTATGAATCCTGTGTCTTTCACATGCAAATATAACACTGCTGCTGGCTTTGCATTTTAATGCAAATTTATCTACTTATTAAAACACGGAGCTTACTGTAAATGACAGGTTTGGCTCTGGTTCTTTACCAGCTGTTTTTTGGCCACATAATTAAATGTCAATTAAAACACAAAGACGCGACCCATTCACGGTTTGAAGACTGCATAATTAATAATTAAAGACAAATTAAAATGTATAGGATTTATGTACTTAAAATGTAAACTTTACAAATTAATATTATGTGCTTAAGTATTTCAAGGCCAGCTTGGATGGAGCTCTGAGCAACCTGGGCCAGTGGAAGGAAGGGGAGGAATGACAGGAGTTTTGGGGTCCCTTCCACCCAACCCATTCCATGGTTCCATGGCAAGTGCCTGTTCTCCCACTTGGAAAAGTACAGGGAGAAAACAGAGCCACGTGAAGAAGAAAATCAGAACCTGCTGAGATTTCTCGAGTTTTCTGCACAACAAAGTTCTGGCACAACAGTAAGAAACTTCCATTGTTCTGTTAATTACTCCAGAAACTCATTTGTCAGGGAAACCCAAAGAAAAAACTGGGTGTGCCATTTCAGTTTTGGTTTACTCTGCCTTTTTCTGCCATTATTTTCTCTGCTTCCAGTTAACACTCATCCCCTCAAAAAAAAGGAAATAAATTGGAGACAACACTTTCCTTGGTTCTGCAATGGAAATCTGGGTTGCAAGGTGTAGCTAATGATAATTTCAAACAACACAGGAGGTTTTTATTCATGTTACAAATGCCATTACACATTTAGTTGTCACCAATCTACCAGTCAAACAAAGTTTCTGCATGAAATGTGCAGGTTTCAGACTCTGAACCATCAGTCTGGGACTGGAAACAGCACAAACTTCCCTTTGAGTAACAACTTGCATAAAACTGGCCTTCTGTAAACACTGTGTACAAGGAATCTGACCTACTACAGGTATTAGGATGCAATGGTCTTACAAATACTGTATTTTAATAGCATATTGCAAACTGGAGAGATGCAAATACATTCAGAGGAAACCCCAAGTCACCCTGAAACTAAAAAGCAACTTGGGATGATGTTGCAGGGAGTCAAGATGCTGCAAGGAAATGCCTGGACACTGATAATGAAATCCACCACAACTTGCAGATGCTCAGTTATCTGCTGGGCTTTGTTATTTCTAGTTAGGAAAGGCAGGGAACTTGCAACAATTTCCATTTGCTTTCTTTTATCGAGTGCTCTTGCTTAGGTCAGCCATTAGAGGAAGCTTTTCTACAATGACTTCCCTTCCTGAGATCAGGCAAACAGAGAAGAATCCAAAATAATACTGAATTCCACAAGGCTTTCCTGGCTCTCCAGACAGTACCTGACTGCCAGAACATATTCAGGAGCCCTTTCAACTGCTGCACTTCCTCCCCTCAGCATGTTTTCAAACTCCACTTTGACCGAGATGAAACCTAATTCTACTGGAAGGGACTTCATGTCACTTAACTGTGAAAATGCTGAAGTACAACCACACAACAATAAAAAGGTGCTACTTCAGCTTAGATTTGGCTGTTCCTAATTTTTCTCCTTTGTAATAAAGATCTCCAATTCGAGGTTCATTTTTCCTGACATCAAAACAAAATAGAACTTAACATCCATATATTCCTCACTTCAAAAGAGACTTTAGGGTATTTTGTTAATAGCAGCTGCCATCTACCCCCCAAATGCAGCTTTTAAGATTTCAGCTTCGTATTTCAGGTGCTGCAAACACCACCTGAAATACTTTTCCAAATAAAGACAGAAATGCTATGCATTTTTCATCCATTTACTAAACAAAGTGCAACTGAGCCCTACACATCTGACATATGTACAAACTCTTTATGGCTTTCCCATAAAACCAGTGTGGGTGGGGCTGTACAATCCCAGGGGAACGAGCACATGGAACAGATGCTGGGGGACTGTTGGCAATAGAATAAGAGCTATAATACATTCTGTAAACCTTGGCATACCACACTTTACATTATGCAAAGAGTCATTATTTACAAATCCATAGTGGGTAACTAATGAACCCCCCTAAATGGAACTGATGATTTTGCAAAGTGCAGGACAAAACCAGTGCTGTTGATTGCAGGTCCTATGCAAGCAAGTTCTACTAAAATCATTACTACTGGAGTTTACCTGGACATTCCTACTGAGGGTTTCTAGGATTGCAACACTTAGGATGAAATATAGGATGAGACAGCTTTAGGATGCACGTTGGAGGACAGCAAAGAGAGAAATTAATAAGGCAGCATGCTCAGAACAAGTTTAAGCAGCACTGATGTTAAGATCCCTAATGGCAACTCTATCAGTTATCGGTAATGTTAAAAATTCAGAGTGCAACATAGAAGCCTCGTTTAACATAAAAAAATGTGCAAATTGTTCTTCTTAACAAAAGAAAGTAACAGCGAGGAAGATTTCTACTGAAGAACGTTTTTAAGTCACAGCAAAGTAGACCATCTTCTTTCCAAAATCATCTACAAGGCACTAAGGGTAGAAAATGACAGGTAACATGAAAGACCAATGTTGTTCCTCAGTCAGGTCGAAATATGGGGTATTTTGGTAAGAACTCTATTAATATTACCTGTTGGAGAAGGGAAAAAGACAAGAACAGAAGACAGTAACCAAAAAGTTCAAAGCTTCAGCACAATTTGCATGAACACCAGCTAATTTATAAGACTAGCTATATCTGAGGTAGTCTGTGGGGAGGCAATGTTCCCCAGGGTAACAAAGCAGAGATTCCAGTCATTCTGAAATAGAGGGATTCTGGGTCCTTGGCTTTTTTTGGAGTGGATCTCTTTCCCTAAAGCCTACACAATCTTCACAGCTACATGTTAAAGTGGATAGGGGAGTGGTAGAACCACAGAAATATTTGAAATTCTGCTTTCCTACAAGGTGTGACTTGTTTATAACCATGTGAAATTTAGAGCTGGAAAAAAAACCCCACCAAAACAAACCAGAAACAATAACACAGAAGAAAAGGTCCAACCAAAAAACCACACTACTATAAAGATGTAACATTTCTGCAAAATTATTTGAGTCAAAGGAGTTATGAATACCACTGGAAAAGGTAAGTGTTAAGGAACTACAGACTGCTGCTGGTGTGGGAATCACTCCAATGCAGAAAGTCCCAGTGGGTTTCCCTCATTCCAAATCACAGACCAAACTGCACATTTGTCTGGGAGACCTTTTTACACAGGGTCACTAAGTGAAGGATTTTCTCTATTAAACCATACTTCTGTTGAATAGCAATAAGTAACAAGCAGTACTCACATATTCCATCATATTGCTAGTTTCACATTTCCTTTTACTCAGCTTCCAGTGCAAACCAAGCTAAGGAAATAATTAACAAAGGATTAGCACAGCCCTGTTGGGATGGGTAATGCACAAGCATTCGTAATACTGAATTATCAGGATCTATTATTTAGGATCAGTATTAAATACGGAATTATGACAAGACTGTAAAATCCTTCATTGCCAATATTCAACAAGCATTCTTACCTTATGATATAGTCTGTTATTTTCCCATTCTAATAACTTCTGAATTGATCTTCTAGTCTAGAAAGGAAGTCAGAAGTGTATCAGAAATGGGTCAGCAGCCAGGCCCATCCAGAAGGAAAGGATCTCACTATTGCATTTCTGGCTAAGGTTAATTTATAGTAAGTTAGATTTTATAAAAGTAGAATGAAGCAAAGATGAAATAAATGGAAATCTTATCACTTCAAATCCAACCCCCTTTTTTGGGGTTGTTTTTTTTTTTTTCCTCCCAAAAAATAAATACTCATGCATCTTTTGTTAAGTTAAGAATCACTGGAAAAAAATCTAACATCAAGTCCAGCTTAGACCTGTGGCTTTTCCAGAGTTCTTTTAGTTAATAAGAGATCCTTTTGAATTTGGTGTTTTTACCTCCTACAGCCAACAAAACAGAGTCTCCCAAATTCTCTTGGCCAAATCCTGCAGGTGTTCTGCTGAAAACACAGATTTCCATACGTTTAATTTCCAGATTTTGCTAATGGAATTGTGACCTGGATCTTGAAAAGAACCCTCATCACCAAACTCCAGTTCTCAACAAATTTTTTTCAACTCTTGGCTACCAAATGTGTCCTTCATGTCCTGTGCTTTCCACAACTGTGGAGAGAAGATGATTTCTCAAGTTTCAGTGATTTTGAAGATCACAAAAGACAACTGTGATGATCCTGCATGGCATACATTTAATTTTAATCACTGCATGATTGTTATCACCCTCACACTCCCATGGAAGTGCCATCATTTTCCCTATTTGGTGCATATTCTCTGTAGCCTTGAGAATTTCACATAATTAATACTACACCACCACATGGGCATTTATTTAGATTTTCACTGATACAGGGATATTAAAAATGGCTTTAAAACTGCAAATACTCCTTTTGTGTCTCTCAGGTATAAACCTCTGCAATAATTAAGTTTATAAAGGCAGTTAAAATTAACTAAAACAAGTCCTGTACCTTTTTAGTCCTGTACCTTCAGTGATCAGCACTTGAACAAGTTAACACATTAATGCACTTCCTCAGTATTTACTGCTGTGATAAATCAATTCTGAATGTAAACCACAGAGGTAACTGAGATCACGTTTACCTGATCTTACAAAAGTGCTTTCCAAAATTATTCCTTTGGACCTGATACAGGAGTGGTCAACTCTCTGTTGGGGTGGAAATCCTTAGAAAATAAATTTGTACTTGTTCTTAACAGAAACAGAACAGTAAAATACAGCAAATAAACTACAGCTTGGAAATGTTATAGTGTCTATTGCATATATAAATGTGATTTTTAAATTTTAAAAATAGGTATTTGGGAGGTGGAGGGAGTGGGGATGGGGGGTGTGAAGAGGAAAAGTGATTTTTCAGTCTAATTCTGCCACTCTTTGAAGGTCATGAAGATTCAGTTCTGTACTCAATTCTTAAGACTTGGAGAAATCCTGGAAATTTAGGGTATCATATATTCCATCCTGTTTGAACTGAGATGTGATCAGTTATTCTTAAAACTATTGAGTCAACCGGTAATTTGGTGTCATTTCAAATTTTTTCTATTTTCTAAGGTAGGAACCAGAATAACACTTTGAATGTGAGGCCAAGCCAAGGTTTTAAAATGGGGAAGATATTATGAGAAGTTATTTAATCCCACCAATAATTAAACAATCCACAGAATAAGATGAAACATGGACTCACTCTTTTGTTAAGACAGACCACGGGCCACAGGCTGCAGCCCAGAGTGCAGCAGCAGCACAGGCAGCCACAGAGCAGCCACTTCACATTGACAGGGAGGTTCTTCCTCAGGCAGGCATTCACTCGGCTGATGCTGGTCTTGAATTCCTCAGGGGCCACCTGCAACACAAGGGCTGGACTTCAGGGAGAGCCAGCAAAGGTGTATTTTCTCAGAAATTGCCTCTACAGGTTAAAATGAAACAGAAAATTACACAGTCTTCTAAAGCACCGGTCACCCAGTGAGCATGAGAAGTCATTTTGCTGCAACAAATTCATTTCTGGTGTGTGTGCTGCACAAACCTGAATTAAAAAGCCAAACATCTTTTAGATGATCAGCCTCATCTGTATTTATTGCACCAGTAATGAACCAATGGGACTGAAAACACGGTGGGCCCAGATAAAATCAGAACTGGAACCCAGCTGGGCAATACATGCACTGGCTGCACTGAGCAAAAACATGGAAGAATGACAGATCTCTGCTTTCCAAGGGATTGTGGGAGCTTTGCAGTAAAAACAGGTACCACAGAAAGGGGGAATATTGTCCAAATTAATGTCACACCAATCTAAGTCTACACTGTGCCTGAGTGAAGGCTTTGTCCACAAATAACTTCCTGAAGTGGCCCACACTGAAGCCACAGCTTCCCTTGTGGCTGCTTCCTAAAATAGGGAAGCCTAGAAAGAAATACACTGGATTGCATTTAAGGCAGAGCAATGCACCTCAGACAGGGTTAGGAATAAAGCCTACTTATTAAAAACTTGCTTCTTGAAATGAAGGAATAAGTATTTTATACCTGTATTGCCACTGCAGAGTCACAGTGGAACCCCCATTTTGTATCAGAAAGAAGCTCTTCTCTCCAATAACTGCATTTCTCACCTACTCACACACCCCAAACCCCTTGTCTCCCTGCAGAACCCAAGGCACTTCCATCTGACAAGTCTGACGTGGATTTGAGGCCGTGACTCCAAGATGACACCCTTGACCCTAACACAATCCAACTCCAATACACCAAACAGAATAAATCAGGACCAACAAGAGACTTGACCAGGCAGGCACAACTCCAAACAATTTAAAAACCCCATCTTTCCTACCTACTTGCCACGCTGATGCAAATCCCCTAGAGTGAGATTGTACACAAAACTGTGCCACTGCTCCACAACCCCCAACCAGGCAAGCCCAGCTCTGCCCATCTGACTCTGCAAACAAGGGCAGCAACACCAACAAAAGTTCATTTAATGACAAAGATCCTTTCCAGCAGGGGCAAAGCCACGGGGCAGGAAATGGAGAGGACCTGATGCTGCTGCCTCTGCCTATTGAGCTGAATTCTTTAAAGCTTTGCAGGGAAGGGAGTAAATAAATACAACATCTGTTTCCTGGCCATTCAGGTCACCAGGCACTACAGAGTCAGGGGGCAGCTGGGCTTGCACACAAGCCAGGCCTACAGTTAATAACAGAAGAAGATAATTTAAGCGTGATTATTTCATAGCAGGAATTAGTAAGTAAATAGAAAGTATTTATTCTGTTCCCCTCCCACATTAAATAGACTGTTTTGTTTCACACCTACAAATGAAGCAACTAAAAAAATTTGTCTGTTTCACAAGAGACACCTTAGTTTAGGGGAAAAAAAAGAAAATGGTTGAAGAAACTCCCTGAGATCCTTTGTACTCAGACATCTGCAATGAAAAACATCCCATTGTAATGTGGCAAACCATCCTGTACTTGCATGCCTCTGGAACAAGGTTTTATGGATTTCTGTGCCAGTGCCAGATTTTGTACTGGGATATAACAAATACCAGATGCACATGAGCAAAAACCATTTCATCTTCAACGTGGGAGAGTGTTTTGCAGGAAAGAACATCTGGGCTGGTGGTTTGCAGTAACCTCAGGCAGCTGCTGCAGTCACTGCCTCAAAGTAAACTGAGATTCCTACATTAATTGGCATTCTCAACTCCTAAGGAAGTTTCCATGGGCCTCTTATTTAGATATCTACAAATGGCACTTCCTTTGGTAAATCTTTTAGACATTTATATTCTGTTTATGTGAAATATAAAAATAAGTAAGCTTTTTTCCTAGAACCCATTTACAGTTTTGTAATGTGAATCCCTAAGAAAAGACAATGTTTCCTTTTCCTTCAGACACAAAGTTTAATGGACCTTGACAAAAACACAGCCCAGCCTCCAAATCCAGCTGAACAAATCTGCCAAAGACAATGGGATGGCACAGCCCAGAATTTAGTTTAACAAGAATAACCCTTATCAGTGGTAACATCCAACACCAAGAGAACTCAACCAGATATTTGGGACCTAAAAAGAAAGCACAGGGAGATTCCCTGGTCCTGTGATAATTTTTAGGGAGTCACTGTTCACACGAAGTTAACATGTTCCTACATTTTAAGATGAAAGTTGAAGTGCTCTCCTTCCTGCAGAGCAAATGGCTAAAGCAGAAACCAGCTGTGAATGCCACTAAGCAACAGCAAATTCCCATTTCAGGAGTCTGATGTTTACCTTAATGTAATATTATGAAAGCGAAACTACCTGCTAACTCACAAATATTTTCATGTAAAGGTGACTCTTGGCTATAACATAAGATGAAATTACTTAAGATGCTTTTGACTAACCCAAACTATTGGATTGTTTCTGCCTTTAGGAAATGGAATCACAACGAATATTTCTGTCACTAATGACACATCTTCATCTGCAACTAAAGGAACTGGAGATCAAGATAAGCCTCATGTTGTGACAAACAGAAGAAATCACAATTTTGTTGCTCAATTTACAGCTCAGTGACAGTTAAGCATTATTACACAATGATTAAGAACGAAATACCTGTAAATAACTGTTCTAATCTAATAATGAAATGGAATCCAAATGAAAGTCACCACAGAACCGTTGATTTTCTGACACAATTTTAACTCTTGCCTTCTTGCAGGTACAGTCTTTGAAAGGTATATGTGAAGGGGCTGATGTATTTCAAACAAACAGAATTAACAGCTCCTCCTGCACAAAGACAGCTCCCTAAGAATGCCTAGTTTAGAGTAATTCTGGAAATCTCTTGGAGAGTTTGTGTCTGGCTCTCAAAAAGATTGAGATAAGCACTTTGCTCCTGGCTGTGCTGTACACCTTGGGAAGGGACATTAGCTCCTTTTAAGAGGGAAAAAACAAAAAAAAACATAAAAGGAGAGGAGGGGGTGTCATAATATTTTACAACAGGATGCAGAGGATCTCCAAACACAGGAAGAGAGCCAGTAAGGCCCAGCAGGCCTGATCTTTCTCCTTCAATCATTGTGATCAGCAGCCCTATCAATCACACAGCACCACAATGCCCAGCCCTCACTTTATGGCTCACATTGCGCTGCACTGCACACTCCTCTCTGGGCAGGAACCCCTTTTGTTTCAAGATCAGAGCAGGAAATTCCACTTTTCAGCTTAAGGATCACTGCCTCCATCATTTTCTGGTCACCTGGAGCAGCGTGTGCTATTGTGCTCCATATCACAGAGAATATTTTGTTAAAAGCTTGTTTAAGAGAATTAATAATCCTATAAACCTGTAGCACACAATTTAAATTTAATCACCATTCCAATTTAGGCCAAGCTCCAATTACATTATTAGAAGTTAAATATTGCCTTTGTATTAAGTGTAGTCCAATATTTTCTTATAATGTTCCACTGAAAAGAAGCCTGGCTCAGGATTTACAAACCTGGTGAGTTTACGTCTCATCCTGCAAGACAAATATTAATCCAGCTGAATTAGCTTGGCCAAACATCTGACATACCTGGGGTTTTCCTTTCCTTTATTATTTTATTGTCTATGCTTTACCCTCAAATGCACACATTCACCTCTCCCAAGGAAAGCAACAAATGAAGTCTCAATTAAACACTGAAGATGTAATTACAAGAAGGTAGCTCTAGGCTAACCTACAACAGCTATGCAGTCTGTGTAAAAACCGGGGGACTGGGAAAACGGGTGAAGGAGGAGGGGGATTCCAGATTTCAGAATAAGAAAATCAGAAGGTTTGCTACCATCATGTGGATGGGCAAACAGAGGGCAGGAAGTTTAAGTAAATTACTGACACAAGAATGTGGCATAAATCCCAAAAGTTTGTGCTTCTGGGAGGAATGTGCAGCTACAGAGTTTTCTCTAATTAAGATTTTCATTCTGCTTTAAAAACCTACATCTTTTACATCTGTATTTATTCAAAATAAAACCAGTACCACTGAGAACTTCATCAAGCCCATCTAATGGCTTCATCTCTTACACTCCATTAGCAGATGGGATTTATTATTAATATCAGTTCACAGGGGACAGCAAAGCCATTAAACTTAATATTACACAGGCAATATGAATAAACTATGACATTGTCTTAGAGTAGCTGAGGACTAATGCAACTTCAGAGTAAACATTTTAATCCCAATTTGTAAATATAACCAGTCGCTGTTATTCATAAATTTTGATTTCACAAAAAGCAAAACAAAATAACATTTTAACAACAAAGGATCTTAAAGTGGGGTCTCAGTTGACTACGATACTGATTATTGTGAATTATTTAACAGGGTATTTGAAGAAGAACTTCTTACTGGAAAAAATGACTGAATTTTCATTTTCAATAGGGATTAAGATGACTGACAGCCTCAACCAGAGGAAGAAGCAGATTCTTTATTTCTTGCAATTGACAAAAGTATTAAAAACCAGAAGACCCACAACTGTGGTTTTTAATGTCTTTCATGGCAGCGTGTAGCAGGCAGGAAGAAAAATGTGTTTACTATCTTGTTTGATTGGAGTTCTCCCCTGACAAAAGGGAATTCATTTCCTTGCTCAGAAAGCCCCACAAATCCACAAGATAACAGAATATCAAGATTCTGAACAGAGGAGCATCCCTACATACAGCAAACCCCTGCCCATGCCACTCCTGCAGCACTGATTACACCCACACAACCAGAAGGGTAAATGCCAACAGAAGAACTTCCTTTTTCCTTTCTTTGCTAAATTGAATCCAAGCACTCAAGTTAACTTTAAATTAAGCTTTTGTTCACTGTCTATTTAACAAGAGGAGGACAATCAAGTGGAAAATGTGACAGCCATTGATGCTGGTATTAAAAACTGGAGACCTAGTTGTAGGTTTGTTTTTTAATAACCCAAATATATTTTAGAGAGACAGGAGATGAAATTATATAATTAAATTTAGTTTTAGTGCTTTTTGCCTGGGATTTTCTACAGGCTTATTTATAATAAACTACAGCTTGAGTAAAAGAACATAAAATATTTTTTTCCAAAATGTATTGTGGCTGCTCAGTGATCAGAAAGAGCTTCCCAAAAAAGAATAAACCTCAGACAAGGTGGTGAAACGCAAAGTGTCGTCAGCAGCCCTCACACTGGAATCAGTAGGATTTGTCCTTCAGAGCTCAGTGAGATCCTAAACAAGGGCAGAATTCCCAGGCTGATTTTCAGCACCCAAAAACTCCAAGCAGAACCTGCTTTTCAGGGGTACTGCTGTCAGAACAGCTGGACAACCTCCACACAAGGATTTTATTCACTGGACTCTGGTGTGAAAATGCAGGAGAACAAAGCCCAGATGGATCTGGCAGAAGCAAAAGCAACCATGCAGCTGTGCTTGGTGGATTGTTGGTATGACTCAACCTCTGCAAGGGGCTGCAGAGGGAGTGGAGCTCTATGGAATGACATGAGACAAAGGAGAAAGAGCCAAATAAACTTTTTTCTTCCCAAATTCTGGAAAAGATACACGAGGGGGATATAAATCAAAGCAAAAACAAAGCATTAGATAGAGAGTGAAACAGCGGGAAGAAAAAGTTAAGCAATTAAAAGATTAAAAAATACAATTACAAAAATAATTTAAAACTATGTAAGAATTTAGTGAAGATTGAATTAATAGATACAAATTACAGTTTCTTACGTTTGAATTAAGTAAGATGACAGGACTCCAGAGAAAGCAAGAGACTTGTCACCACTAATTTTCAGAACTAAACAGTATTTGTGAAAATGTACTAAAAACTGACTTAATTTGTAGATTTAACACTATGCTTTGTTCTGTAGAGCTTCAGGTAAAACAGATTTACTTCCAGAGATTTGTCTAAAAGAACTCAAGGCTTGGCAGGCATACTCAAAAGAGAGGTCTAGTATTTGTACTGATTTAATTCACCCAGGAGGGAGCACAAACTCCAGGTATTTAAAACCAAGGTTAAGTGAGTGTTGTTTTCATGTCTGCATGGAAACAGCTGGATCCATGGTGAGCTTTGCCGTGTTTGGAATATCAATAATGATAACAATCACTGCAAATCCTCCCTTCTTGTTTCCAGCTACTCTGAGGGACTGGGCACACAGTGTGGGTCACACAGGCCACAGGTAACAGCTGAGAGTGGGTTCATGCTCAGGTATCCAACACAGAAACCACTGGATGCACTGGCTCTTCCCATTGAAAAGAACAGTTTAATCTCACACTTACCTTCCCTGTCAGAACAGAAGGAAATTCTGTATCAAACTTGTTGCTCAAGCCAAACCTTGAAAACAAAAGAGACAAACAAAATATATTCCACCTAACTTATTTTGTTTCCCTTAACAAAAAAAAAACGTAATAAGAGTTTTTACTTTAAAAAGAAACCACTATCAATTTCTTTTGCCCTTACGTTTGCATTATTTCACGAGCTTTTGATCTAAGTTAATACAAGGTCTCGTGTACCATTCAGTCATTTCCAGACAGAAACACAGCTTGGTGCCTTACTTCAGTACCTCCAGAAGTGCAAAAATTCTTTTCCAATTGGATGGCAGCAAGTTTCAGTCTTTGGTTTCTGTAAGAAAAAACCCTCCAGCTATGAAATCCCAGGTTCAACAATCCTTTTTCTTTCTTACACATGCTATTGTTCCACATGCAACAGATGGAGTTTGTTTTAAGGAACCCATTAATCATCATCTTAGAAATTTATCACCACATGGTTTTAAAAACTTCCTCTGTGCTGAATTAGGGTACCTCATACAAAATATGTAAGAGCCTGCACAAAGGACAGCTTTACAACAACTATGAACTTCAAGAAAATTAAGTTTGGGTACCAGTGTGACTGCTCTTCACTCAAGTGTTCTGGGGTTTGAGCAAAAGGCTTTGATTTTAACCAGTGAACACTTCAGGGAGCTGGATTTGGCTTGGAAACCAATTACCACTTACTCCAAAACTCCTGAACCTTTAAAATTCAGTAATTTAACAAAATACAGCAGCAGCTGGCCCTCAGCTACAATGTGAATGTTTGATGAAAGTTAAATATATTTTACATCAAGTCAGCTCTGCTAAACTATCTCCTGAGTTCAAAAAAATCAAAATATTTGAAAGAATCACCACCAAATAGAAAAGCACAAATACATTTGGTATTGTAGGAGTTACTGAAGAAAGAAACTTTGCTTTGAGTCAAACTGACACCTACCATACTCCAAACTGGTCCCTTGTACCAATACCAGTATTGCTGAAATATCACAGAATTGTGGAATGGTTGGGGTTGGAAGGGACCTTAAAGGTTCCAACACCTTTCCCTGGACATCAGTGCCCATCAGGATATCACAAACACACACCCCTGTGCACTGTGTAAAACCCAGACACCCAAAACTGACCATGGAAATTGTTCACAAGTAACAAAAAGTCAAATCAACCTTAAAGAAGAGAGAGGCGGAACAGAAGAACTTGTGCTATCTCTAGAAATCCAGTAACTGAAACGTTTGCCAACAACACTGGTGAAGTTCAATCCAGTCCTCCAATGAATAATTCAAGTTAGAGCCTCTTGTAAAGAGCAGTAGTTGTGTAAAAAGCCCCAAACAGTAAAAACAGTAAGATTTTAGGCAAGCACAAAGGTTACTAATATAGCACATTTCCATTCTCTTTGTAATCTGGCAAGTCAGCCTCCACATTTTGTACCTTTTCTTTTAAGCTGAAATCTTCCAGGTTTTGTAATGTTATATATTTAGTTCTAAGGAAGCCTGAAGAGCAATGAAGTAGTCTTTTCAGTCTTAAAAAAAAAAAGAGTCTAAAATTATAAAGCACATTCACAAGCTTGCTTTGAGGAACACAGACTTCTGTGCACCAGCAATGGAACAAAGTAGGAGCAATCAGACAGCACAATAAAAGAACTACTGGAAAATTCAAGAATTATTTACCCATATAACAGACCAATTCCACTAAATCATGCCAAAAGCCCATCTTGTCCACAACACTGATTTTTACAGTGGCCAGGAGAAAAAACTTAGGGAACAGCAAAAGAAATGAAAAAAAAGAGCAAACATGTACCTGCTGCTCCTCAGAACCCTCCTCTGACCTTCAAAAATTCAGAGTTCAAACACTTCCTAAGCCACAGGTAGTGTCTTTTATCTCACTGATCACATATACTCATTAAAATTCCCATTGCACTCCAATTTCCATAAAGAACAAGATAAATGAGTGCTTTCTGATTAATAAATCTGATTAGGAATGCAAGATCACAATATGTTTTGGGTTAAATTTCTAAGCTGATGTTGTGAAACGTATTAAAACCCCTAAATTTTTATTAGTTGCCAAAACATTCCCTTCAGTTGCAGCATGTCCAGGAAATCTGAGTTACAGAAAGGCATCTCTCACACTGACACCTGAGTGGCTAAAGAATATATAACCTGGTGTTTTAACTATACTTTAAATACTATATTTAGTCAGAATCACTGATGGCCTTTAGCAGAGTTTTACTAACATATCTCCAGAAGCTTTACAGACTGTTCTGTGATTATTTACTATAGGGCTTAGAAACATTCAGCTCCTGTCAGATGAAGCAGAGGGATGACTCAACAATCAAATAAAATAAAAAGATTGAAACAGGATGTTATACAGTTGCACAGCTTTACAGGCAACTTTGTAAAAGTACTGAAGTGTTATTAAGATCTTTCAGGTAAAGAAGTTAAAATCTAAAATCTTGATCAAGAGGTAATTAACTTAATTAGATTTCCTACAACAGACTAGTGATCCAGCACGAGCAAGCCTATGAAATCTTCTAAATTTCCATACATTTAAAAATCACTGTAACATCATTTCCAGTAGCTGTCCTTTAAGTCATTTAAAACAGCAGTTGGTGGTGATTTATTCTGGGCCGGTTCTGTTCAAGCTGCCCAAAGTGTAACATTTAGAAATTCAGATCAGTCACCCACGTCCTCTGGTTGCACTTTTCTCACTGCATGGCAAGTACCTCTAAGAGGCAGGCACTGTTTCCTGGAGGCTGCAATACAACCAGGATGACCTCACTTGCCAGTTCTGGCCCTCTTTCCCTGTTTTCATGGATGGCATCAGGCAAATCCCATCACCTCATTTTCCCCCATCTGTGGAGTGGTGAGAACACAACTTGTCCTAGGGAGCTATGGTAAGAGAAATGCAGAAATCCCTCAGTAAAAGACTGAAATGAACATCTTGAACCACCAGTTGCAAACCTCACCTGCAACAGGTACCACAAGGTAACATTTATTAGTCTACAGAGCAGGAGCGCAGGTTTTCTAACCCAACAAGTGAAACAGCAAGATTTTGGAAACACTTTCTTACATCTAGAAGAGAAATATTTACAGGTGCTTTGCCTTTTTATTTTGTTTGACTTAAACCTCACCTCATTCTCATTTCTCCCACTCCTGTATTTATAGATAGTAATCAGCCTCGCCAGACTGCACAAGTTAAACCTGTTTAGTGAAGCTCTCCAACCCCCTTCGAGCACAGCTCCTTTCCCCACACCTAATCCAGGTTATGTTTAACCTCTCTGCAAGAGTGGAACTCAGATACACGTTGCTCTTTAAAAGGTCTCAGCATTAGAGGGTAAGGATGACATTCCTCAAGAGCCCAGATCTGAAATCTCTTTGAACATTTAACATTGCCCACTTCAGAACATTTTCCTGTGAAGCCAACAGAGCTATCCCAGAATCCCTGCCCATGGATGATGTTTTGGAAAATTATGATTTTTGGTAATGAGTGAAGGCTGAGGTCATTTGCTATTTTAAATATGTGGAAGGTGGAACAATACCAGATAATAATAATAATCAAATGTTATCTCAACTGGCTCTTCTCCCCCTTCCCCAGCTGATGAAAAGAAACTTTTAATCAGCACCTGGACTGTGGGACCCTGGGTTACTCCTGCAGAAAACAGGATAGAATACCCAAAATTAACTTCTAGCCAAAACCAGGAGGTTTGCAGACTTCAGCAGGAAGATGGATACTAATGGAAAAATATGTTTAATGACTATTTCATTACCTCATTACCATCCATCCACATGGACTTAATGATAAGGAAAAATTACAGCAGATAAATCCAACCCTACAACAAGGTTACAGTTCGGTTACTGCTCTGTTTTTGGAAGTTATTGCCTGTGCTTTGCTAGGCATGACTCAGTCTTCACTACAAATGTCTGTGTGGAGATACTTGGATACACCAAGCAGAGTCACACTGACTATGGGAGAAACAAACAAGGTGTTTGTAACTCATCAAAATGGAATTGCAGAAGAAAAGGCATTTAGGAATTTATCTGTGCTAAAATTCAAGAGCTTTCAAAAACAATAAACGTGTCATAATGTTTTCAAAGAATCATGGACAAGATGAACACAGATTTTGCCAACCATTTTTACACACATCCTCTCTAAAATAAAACAAATACATTTTACACGGTCACTTCTACCACACACAGGGGTAGAAGGGCTTGCAAAAGTAAAGTGGGAAAAGCAAGATCCTGCTAAATACCCTCAGAAAACTCTTGGAATTTCTATTTAGTACTGCTGGATACTGCAGAATAGTTTCTCTGTTAGAGTGAGCAGCTCACTGACAAGGTCATAAGAATAAAAAGTCTCTTGGAAGAAACTAACAGAGTGTTTGAATCTAGCAACTTGGGAGTTTCATAAGAGAACTGGACATGAAAAGCTGAAGCAGATGACCCTGGAATTTGAGAATTATCCCTTCTCTATACACCAGAAGTATTCAAGAAGGCCAGTGTAAGTTGAGGAACAGGAGACATCTAAAACAAAGATCCAAGGAAAACAATGGCTTTATAAAGATAACTGGTTTTCTTTGTTTAAGAATGTCTGACTTGTCAGGACAGACATTTTCATTAGCAGTATTCCAGATAGGTTCAGAAAACAAACCCAAGTTTTCCTGGATGACATCTCTCCCTTCAATAACTGGAGCAGCTGCTTCTGCAGCCAACTGATTTCAAAAGCAGCATCTGTGTGATCAAAAAATGACAGAGTTCCAACACACAAACTCTTTGGGAAGCAAACCAGTTCCCATTTAATAGGAGGTAGGATTAGGTACTCCAGTGTCCAGGGTTCACTTGCATTTTATTGGTAACATCCAATAACTGTTTTTATCAGTATTAGGAGATTTAAAAATACAGCATGAGCTGATAAAAGCTGCCTCCCACCATGCAGGTAGGTCCTGTTACAGGAAGAAAGATGAGAGGGGTGGGAGAAATGGAAAGTAAGTTGGATGGGATTCAGCTCAGGTGGTTACAAGAGCACGTAGCTAGCTAAGATTTGCACTTCACTGACATGAGTGCTTTTTTTGATGTAGACATCACTAGCTCTTGCTCATCCCAAAAAGATGCTGGAGCCAAGAAAGAACTGTAAGTAACATCACTAACACACAAAAAGCATCACAGAAAGTAAAGTGTGCAATGTTTTTTTCCAGTTCAGCACTTCCAATCAGGTAACTCCTAAGATGGGTACCTGGTACTCTGAGCACGTTGCTTGTGTTCCACCTCTCCTCTAGCCAGGCCAGCAGATGTTTGGGGTGAGGACACAAAAAAATTCCATCTGCACGAGCAAATGCACTGCGGTGCAGGAGAGCAGCTCCCCCCTGGCAGCAGCTCAATGCAACCCTGCTCCAGGCTTCCATGGGGACACGGGATAAACCCAAACCACTTCCCATGGCACGGGAGAGCCTTCCCCACCCGGTGCTTCTGCTGCAGGGAGTTAGACCCACTGCACCTACTTACAGAGAGAAACGTGAATTTTGTGCAATCCAAAGACAGAGCCAAAGCAACACAAGCTTGGTGGGTCTCTGCAATACATAAATTTCAATACCTCCCTCCCTGCCATGAAAATTAACGTGACAGCTAACAACTTGTTAAGGATGCGCTTGGTTCTATTAATTCTTCAGCTTGCTAGAGCAGCAATACTAGGAAAATCCCAACGAGTAAACATTACATATAAGGAAACACAGCTTGCTCGTCTTCTGTTCAACTGTTTAAATGAGCAGCAAACATTCTGGCTCACGCTGTGTTCCAGTGATAAAAACACTCAATCTAAACCAAACTCACAGCGAAGTTTGCAGCAGATAAAGTACAGCACGAGCAGAGCCTCCTCTGCAGTGCAGCGTGGGGGCTCCCTGGCTCAGCTGTGGCACACAAGGGTCACAGCGAGATGGTCCGAACAGCCTGTTCGTCCTCGCATGGCGTGGACTTTGCTTTTTATCTAACAAATTGTTTGGATAAAGAGGAGCAACCAGGGAGGGATGCCAGGGCTGCGCTGCAGCCTCTGCACCCAACAGCCAACTCCGGCTGTTCATTCATGGCTGAGGGTTTCCTCGAGCTACCGGAAAATACCCACCTTAAAAGCACAGTTCCCCTCACAGAGCAGAGGAGGGGGGCGCAGGGCTGCGGCTCTCGGCCCCGCGGGGCGGGAGGCCGGGGCCGACAGGGCCGGGGCACGGTGCTCCCGCTGCCCTCACCCCTCCCGGCGCTCCCGCCCGGNCCGGCCCCTCACGCTGCCCCCGCTCCTTCCTTACACGGTGATGTGCCCGGCGCCCCGTACCGCTACGGGATCGGGCGCGTCGCGGGGCCGGGGCAGCTCCTGGCTCCGCACCACGGGCTCGGGCTCATCCTGCNGGGAGGCGGGAGGGCGGCGCGCAGGCGCAGGGCGGCCCCGAGGGAATGCTGACGGAGCGTGGCCGCGCACCGGGCCGCAGTGTAGGGGGGACGGACGGTACCGGGCTCCCCGGGGCGCTGCTTCCCGCAGATGTCGCGGGGAGCGGCCTTTGGGCGGGGGGGGGGGGGCGCNCGCCCGCCCGCCCGGCCGGCCCTCGCCGCTCCCGGGCGGCGGGTAACGAGCCGGCACGGGGAGCCGCTGAGAGAAGTTAGCGTTGGTGGTTATGGTGAACCCTCAGTAAGCTTGTTGAGCTCTTGTTTTCAGAGACTCGCTCTAAGCGCTCCGTGTACAAGAAAGCGGAATATCGCTACTGGCGTTAGCGTTTATAACTCCCCGAGCTCCCTTCCCGCCGCCCCCGCCTCAGGCGCGTGCTCGTGGCCCTTCCCGCCCCTCAGGTGCGTGAGGGTGACGGGCCGGGGCGAGCGGCTCCCGAGGGGGGGAGTTTTATTTTGCTGGTTACGTGGAAGCCGGGAAGAAAAAGACAGGGAAAAAAAAAAGAAAAAGAGGCATTTTAATTTGCTTTAAAAATCACCCCTAAACCTTCGGCGTATAAGGCGTATCTCTGCTATTGTTACTGCGTTTGTAACTCCCCCTCGCGCCTCACTCAGGTGCGCGAGAGTCACGGGCGGGCGCGAGCGGCTCCTGAGGGAAGGCGGGGGCAGGTGCTGAGCCTCCTTTTTTAAAACCTCTTTTACCGGTGTGTTTCTGTGACGGTTTTAATAAAAACAGCGCTTTCCTCCCTTTCCCTCTTGCTTTTGCCCGCTCTGTCGCTCCCCGGGGCAGCTGAGGTAAAAATAAGAGAAGGCAGGGGTTGTGGAGTTTTCCCGGAGCTTTGGGGTTTGTTGGTGGGTTTGGAAAATGACTTACGTGCAGCGTAATGGGATGGTGAGAGGGAAGAAAATCCACATAGTAATAGCAAACCTGGGGAAAAGAAAACTCAGAATATTTCAGGGGAATGCCCCCATCAGCATACAGGTGTAAGCTGTTATTGAGGTAATAAGCACTTAATTACTCGCCTACTGCTAATGGAAAATAATCCAAGAACTATTGGTATTTATAATTGCAATAGAAGAATGAAAAACGAAATTGTGAGGGGGATGTCGGTCCTTTTTTGGTGTTAGCTCTGGTATGTGTCCAAATGAGAATTCCTGACTTGCAGGTACTTTAAGGAATGAGCTCACCTTCTCCTGCATGAGGTAAAAACAGGTCTCCATCTCTGTCTGTTGTTTCCAGGAAAATACTTTCCTCCTAAATAATCTTTATTGTTTTTCATGCCTTAAAATGCAGATGACTTAACAATGAAAATTTTTGTTGCCTCTAAAAGTAACATTTTATGGGCTTTATCACGGTTTTATCAGTGCTGCATGCTCTTACTTCAGCACATTATCCATCTTACAGAGCTGCAGGTAAATCACACTCTAAGCTAGAGAAAAAAATTAAGAGGCAAGTTGTTATAAAATGAATTTTTGTTCTCTATTTTTGTCAAAATACTTTTTTCTTATTTAGTGTTGAATCTTGCATTAAGTTGCAGAGAAGGTAAGTAATTGACCAAATACTGAAAATACATCTCTTTAGAAACATGATTTAAAAAAGAGAAAATTATTTTATACTTAAATATCTGGTGTTTTTTCTACTCATCTTCATCTTTATATAGATTCATAACCAATGGAAAGAAAGTGTTGAAACAACTGAAATAAAGTTATATATAGGGGTTATAAATAAAGTTATATATAAGGTACTGGTCTTTGGTTTACTCTCAGTTAAATTCTGGATGTTTTCTTTAACTGGCATGAAAACAAGAAAGGTGAGTGTTGTAAGAGCACTGGAAGAAATGATAGCTCTGATGCTGTGCATTTACATGATGGGCTTTAATATTCAGTTGAGATTGTCTTGGTCCACGGCTGCTTTGGTGAAGTGTCTATGGGAAAGATGATACAACCACAGAATGGTCTGGGTTAAAAGGGCTCTTAAAGCCTTCCACTATCCCAGGGTGCTCCAAGCCCTGTCCAGCCTTGCCTTGGATGCTTCCAGGGATTGCATGTGTTCAGTGTTTCTCCAATAAAAATGTCTTGAAAATTTCACAAGGATGAAAGAGCAAGGGACAAGCAGAATGCGTGCTGGAAAGTGATATAAATCCCATGGACTCGTCTGCAAGCACAGACAGGTGTCCCATTCAGTGTGAGAATGTGGCACTCAGGTGTTAGGGCAAGGTGTGGCAAACAGGAACAGCACAGTGTCGTGTTTAATTGAAAAACCTCCATTTAATGCAACCTGGGTTTTGACTTAATAAACAAGCCAATGCTACAGACATTGAAATGGATGTTGTGCCAGAAGGACACATGTGATTGTATTAAGGCATGAGCTCCAAAGCAGGTGATATAATAATTTGCTGACTTGAGTGTAAAATGAAGCATGACTTACTGTGTGACCTCTATAATGAGGGTCTGAAGTGTTAACAAACCAAGAAAAGAAGTGTTTTTAACTGGAAAAGGTACTTGGCTATACCAGCTTCATTTTTAACATTTTGTGCTTTTAAATAGAAGATTGAAATCAAAGTTCAGCTGAAGTTTCAGTAGATTTTTTTTTTAAATGTATAAGTGTTCTCTCCCATAGGAATAATGACTATCTAGGTAAAAACAGGCTGTTTTAGAAAAAACACCTTTTGTGTCCCATGTCTGTATTTAAAGAATGTCTGTTTAGTATTGGGTTTGAGAAGTAAATACTACAGGGAATTTTTTCAGCAGGGCTTATCAAACTTTATGGCTTCACAGGAAGAAATAGAAGCTTCATTTTCAGTACTTCTTTAGGATGCTGTTTATTTGATGAAACTATTAAGCCATAAAACCAGAAAGATTTGTGGAAGGATGATAGTCTCTGGCAATGTTTATCCACACAAATCACTTCCTTTCTTGGAGTCAGAAGTGTTCTTATACAGAGCATGAAACACAAAGCAGAAAAGCCAGGAGTTAAACCAAAGCACAGTATTAAATAAAGGCACTGGTGGGAGAACATGGAAAGGGAATGTTAATGTGGGCCTGAGATATTCTGAGTCTTCTTCCAATGCCCTTTTCCCCTGTTTGTCACACACAAATCACCACCACACAGACGTTCTTCAGGAGGAAGAACATACAACAAGTGATGTCAGCTTGGCTCTCAGAATTCCCTCCTTTCAGACAGGAACAGGTTGTTGGGTAATGGCAACACACTCTTGGAGTTTGGAGAATGTATTAGAAGTCTCGTGGACAAACCCTCATGCTTCTTGATCAACTAATGCAAACTCTTTTCCCAAGGTAATTGCATCTCACTGCAAGTTCCCATTATTTTGTTCAGAAGTAGAAATGTAGAACTCGTTAGGCAAATCAGGGTATGCTCATTTGTTGAAGAAAGACAAGTCAAGAGATAGCTGTGAGGTTCAATGAAACTGATTTTGTGATACAAATATTTTGTCATGTCTAGAAGGGTTTTGGCTTTGTGCAAGGGTCTGCAGCTCTGTGCTGCCTATACTGAAAATGCCTGATGTAGATCAGTTTTCAAAAAGAATCTAAGTTTCATGAGGTTGACAAGTTTCTGATCCAGGTTTTTTTTTGACCAGGATGACTACTACAAACAGCCAGTTAGGAGTTTGAATTATGCTGTGTCTTCCTAAACTGATACTGTAAATGTCTTATAATGAGGTACTTTCCCAAATCTAGTCTAAGCTATCTGTAACTAAGGGTACATCTGTATTTTTTCTGTATTTTCCTCCCACTGACCAGTATTTAGAAGTTAGTTAATAAAGCAAATTCACTGTGGTGCTACAGCAAGTGTCAGCAGGAGCAGTTTGTGCCAGAGGCCCTTCTTGATCCATTATTTCTGGACAGTGGGACTGAGGATGGCAGTTCTGCTAAAGCTTTGGCACCTCTCAGGATTCTCATAAGAATCAAGATCATTCAGGTAAATGTCAAAGGGATTTGCTGGCTGCTGGAATTAGACAGTTGTGTGATGCAGGGTTTTCTTTTGATACCAGCACGGTGTTAAAGGGGCTTACTACCTTGCAAACTGGAACCACCAGTCAACTGAATTCAACCAGTGTGATGGTTTTCTATTTATTTACAGTGAAAACCAGGAAACTTGGAGAGCTTGGGGAAGAGACCTACTGAGTGCAAAGGATGGCATTTTATTTATTATTTTAATTGCTTAACAGTGTTACGTGAGAGTATAACTAAAGTCCCTGGAGAAGTCTTCAAAGGAAGAAAGATAAATATGGAAAAATGTTATTTATAGCCTTTAGTGTTTCATCCATGTAAATAAAAATTTAAACACAGGTGCTGATCACATCTGTTGAAGTTTCTCCTTTACAGAAGCAATGCTGAAGAGAAAATGGTGAAATGCAAGGACTTGGACTTGGACTGTGGTGCCTCCATCCAAGAGCACATCATGATCTTGTGTTCCCATACTGGCAGAGCATGACCATGGATGGGCTCCTGTCAGGCTGCTCTGGAGTCCTTAAAGGGCTTTGAAGTGTGCCAGCATGAAGTGCTCCATTTGTTTTTTGGTGTGGGGTGATGTTTTCTGGCTCATTGCATAGCTGCAGTCTGATAAAGGAGCTGCTTGCTGCTCTCCCCTTTCTCTTGCTTCGCAGCCTCCTGGGCTCATACTCTGACTGCAGCTAATCACTCTCTGGTGCAGTTTACTAAAAAAAATATCCTGATTAGTCTAAAAGAGTTTAATAATTTTTTTCCTTAGATTATTTTGAGAAACAGCTGTGCCACTGCACTTAGGTTGAAAGGGATGTTATGATCCATATTCGGGGTAGTTATGCACAGCAACAGATAAGGGGAATAACTTGTTAACTGTAGTCAGAGAAGATAATCTGATCCACTCTTAGGCTTAGAGATCATTATCTAGTGGATGAAAGAGACTCCCCATAATATTTATTAACATATGCTTGGGATACATTTAAAACACATCTGATGGATAAAATTTGGGATAAAGATCATGAAAAAGAAAAACAGTTTTTATTGACAAGACTGATATTTAACCTGCCAGAGGAGGTGCTTTGTATCTCATTCCAACTCTAAAAACCTCTAAGAGGGGCTCATTTAGAGTGATTCCACAACTGTGGTTATTCTGAGTGCAGTCATTGGCTTCAGTGGCTCCTCTGAGCAGTTTGTCAGGGCAGGGTGGTGTTTCCTGACTGCCTGGGGCTTGGTTAAAATCTGCAAGATGGTGATTTGAATATGTTGGATGTGACCCTGCTAAATAACTATGTTTCATTTTAAATGAGGTGGGAAATCCGAAGCAATGTATTTCTAATACACAGATATAATGAATGGTATGTTGTGTGTTATAGCTGTACTTGCCATTCCTCCTTGTTATGAAAACTGATCAGAGAAAAAAAAATCTGAAAACTAGAAGTTTTCTCTCTCCATTTCTGTGCCACTGCTAAGCCTCACAAAAGCCCTCTCCTGGTTTCCATAGAAATGGCCCTTCTGCTGATTTGAGGTTCACTTCCTTTTTTTCTTGTATATCTAAAGTTTGAGGTTCCTGAGAGATTATTTAATCTTCTCCATCCTTCATGTATAGAAGGACAACCCAGGTAGAGGGGCTGTTGGAACTGGAGGAACTTCCTCTCCAAGGAACAAATCCAGATTTGTTTGACTGAAGAGCAAATGAGAAGGCATGTGTGTGTCACATGTGCATTTCTCTGAATCTGAACAGAACCAGCTCTGTGTGTGCACATTCCACAACATGCTCTGGCTCCTAAAAAGTCCCTGTGATCCCACTGGAACATCAGCAAGTGGATTTAGGAGATCCTGAGTAAAGACCATGCAGATGTAGCCTCAATTTCTCATTGGGCTGAGTTTTATAACTATTTATATACACAAGATTTTCTGTTTACAGTTTACATTAGAATACACCCATTTCTCTGAACCATATGATAGGAGATGACTAGAAAATTTATTGGGGAACCACCCACAAAATATTTACAGTGAGTAAGGTCTTAATCTGTGTTACAGGATATTTTCCTAGTATAGTTTGAGACATTTATATCTACAAAGATACAATTCAGAATTTAGTTCTGATGAGTGTTATTCTTGTAACTTCCAACAGAATTGCTTTCATGGAGTTACTCTAACAAAGTTATTTTAAAATAAAAGGGGAATAGTGAGGCATATCCTCAAATTTGGTATCTAGATGATGAGAGCTTTGACAAGTTCTGTCCATGGTGCTAAGTGCATTATCAATGCTCATTGACATGAAGAAGAGCAGAATTTATTCTGCTGTTTCTGAGAGCAAGAGTTTGATGTTGCTGAATTAAGAGATGCATGATTTTTATAATGCAGTTTTCTGTTTGTGTTCTGCTTTTTTCCCTTTTTAATACCTTTGCTCCCCTTGACATTTTCCGGAATATTAAATTTTCCCAATAGAGCTGTTCACTTGTATACTAGCAAAAAGGTCATATGAAGAAATTCCAAAGAATAATACTACTGAAGGGCTTGGGTTTTTTTTTTTTAGTGCTTTGGGTTTTCTTTCTACTTTTTCCAGACTCATCACTTGTCTTTCAGACACCATTGCTACCTTCTCACCTGCCAACATGGAGCAGTAATTAAAGCAATCCCCACTGTGATCATGTCCTTAATTTGTGCTCTTTCAGGAGCGCCTGTGAAGTGAACATTTCTTTCGTGATTGCTCAGCTGCAGGTGACAGCTTCAAAATATCATCTCAGCTGCTTCAGGAGAATTGTTGCCTTCAGCCCCAAGTAAGTGTCAGGGATAAAATCAGTGGCCTGAGACTGTTCCTGTTTCACTTCAAACGTTTAAAGATGTCAAGCAAATTCTTTGTTTGCTTTTTGGTGGTTTGCTTGTAGTAACAGTTCTGTTTCCGTTCCATTGTGCTTGGATTTTTGAGCACTTATATATGCAGTCTTAGAAGACTGAGGTAATACTTATCTTCCAAATTATCTGGCATTTCCTAATGTACATGAGAAATTGCTGCATTTCTTACAGTGGAACAAATCTTGTCAGGTTTGGTGCATTCTGTATCAGTAACTATTGCTTGAATACAATTCCATAGAGCAGAGATGATCTGTGTTATTTAACTAAATGCAATATGTTGGTATAGCAACACTATTATGTTCCTTGAGCATTTAAAAGTGTTTTAAATGGTTTTACTGTTTTCAAAAAGTAGCATCCTTTTCAGTCCATTTAAGTGTAAATATTTATCAACATCTACAGTTTCCTCTAATTACATAAATGGAACAAACCAAACATACCCAGATTCTTATATTTTCTGCAATAGGACTCATTTTATAATCAGTTCTTAGTTTTCTGTGTATATGTGTGATCAGACTAGAACTACCTGTAATGAATCTTCAGCTGTATCATTCTTTGTGTCAGTGTCTGAAGCGAGTTACCTGCTAGCAAAGATACCGAGAGATGAATCTTAGCAGCACAAATTCCCTGAGATTTTTGCAATAATTAAAGTGTTTTGATTATAGGCTCAGATTTCCTGCTTAGAAATCAGCACTCTGAAGGCAGATAAATGAAAATGGTCCCCTGCAAAGTTGAGTTTCCAAGGTAGGGGCTGGCAGTGGTGGAGAAATCCATTCTTGCTTTTTCTTTTTTCCTGTTTTGTTTTTTTCCCCTCTGTTCATTCTGAAACCATGACTTGATGAATGTCATTAGGCTGTAATCCATTTATTCCATGTGGTGGTGGGAAGAGAGAATTTGACAGTTCATTTGGACTGAGTGAACCAGAGTCACTCTGAGCTGAGCCCCCGCTGCCATCAAACTGTGAGATTTTCTTCTTGATCATTTTTCTCTCTTTTGCTCGGCGATTCTGGAACCAGATTTTCACCTGGGACATTATAAATGATACCTGGTTAATTCAAAGTGCTGCTCAACCTTTTACAGTAATTATAGCAATGGAAATGTAGGTAAGTTCAAAAACACTGTTTAAAAAAAACCCTAAGGAAACAAACAAAAAGCCATGAGGAAAAAAAGCTAAAACCAAACCAAGACACCCTCCACAAATTAAAATTCTGAATTTGTGCAGTGAAAGGTTTTTTGCATTATTCTGTATTATTTTTTGGCATAATAATCAATGGAAAATTGATTCTTTCTTGATTTATTTTTTTCTTGGGCCTGGTGTAAAGTGAACACACTGTGTTATATTTAGGCAGACAGAAATCAATGAACTCATTGAGACTCAGAGACCACAGAGTTCATAATTTCAGTTTTGCCAGTGTCATAATTTAGGAATATGCAATTATGGATTAATTGTGAAGATTTCTTTATTATCTATGTTACAGTTTAATTCAAAGCCAAGTAGTGAGGGTTTTTTTTCTTAATTTATACTGTGAGTGATTTTTGTGTGTGCATATATTCTTACATATTTAAAAAGTTTTGATTGTTTTTATTGCTGGAATATATGTATTTAAACGTGTATTTTACAGATATATGTGTACTGTTATAAGTATAAATAGATATATCAGCATTATTTAGAGACAATCAATTTCCCAGGCTCATTGTGCAGGTGAAAGACTTATCTGTTTAAAATCTACTGTAAGTAACTCTATTTTCTTATGTTAAAATGTGACTGAGGAGGAACTTCTCTTTGTGTTTACCTTCTTGATAACTGTGTTCTTAATTCACAGTATTTGTTACAGCATTTAAAGTGTGTTGAATACAATATAGAAACTTGTACCCTTGCTTTGTATTAAAAATCTCAGTGTTTTCTATTTCTTTTTTATTACCTTCCTGATATTGGCAGGAAGAAGCATTTAGCTTTGTCTGTCCTGGGGAAATGTAGATCAGTTATGTATTTTGTCTACATTATACTTGAAGGAACTTTACCAGTTAAAAATGGGGTGGCATTAGGAGCAGCAGTTCTGTAAAAGGAAACTGCTGATTTTCTGCAGGATCACTGGTGACTCCAGGCATGTCTGTGTTCTAAATCAGCCAGCTTGCATAACATTAAGGTGGAGGTTGCAAATCTCTCATAATTGCAGTTCTCTGAAATTTTTCCAGTGCAGCTCTATCCTACTGTGTGACAAACTTTAGTCCATCCATGATAAACTCGGTTTTTGTGGTTCCTGCCTGGGAGCACCCATAGGCTGTGCAGTGCACTCTCTCCACTGTTTGGCTCTGGGACTGAACATCACTGCACTAAAATATGTTTATAAAATTCCAGTACTTGATCCTAAAATATCACTGATTGTCTCTGCATTCCTACTCTTCCAGCCTCCATTGGTCCCTCTTTTTTCCATGCTTTTCCACAGACTGAGTGCAGAATCAGAGGAGGCCACGCAAAGAGGAACATTTTAAGAGACCTGAATGTGTATATTTAGAAAGAACAAAAGCTGGTAAAATTATAAAAAGAAATATGTCTAGTTTATATTTACCTTGGGGCAATAATCTGGTTTTTAAATGAGATGACTAATTCACTATCACCAGATCTGCCCTCCTCCTCCAGCTGTAGCAGGACCATTGCAGGTCTGGAGGCTTGGATCCAGCAGTTATTATATCCACACACTGCAGAGCTGTGCTTGGGAAAGGTGCTCTCCAACACAGGGATTTTAGGGAATTCTCAACCTGAATTCCTCTAGTTGTCTTTATGAACATAGCTAAAGTAGCTGTGCCCTGCTCAGGAGCCTGGCTTTATCCAGGACAGAGATGAAACATCAGATGAAATATTTACTAGGTATGAGTGAAGGCAGAGCTGCTTTCCGGGAGAGCAATGACCCTAGTATGCACTTGAACATTTCCTGGATGGATAGTCTTGGCTACATGTGTGGCAAAAAGAAATCCTGACTTGAAAATCCAAGGCTGTAAACCCCCCCTGAATATGCTGAAATCTGACAGAGGAAGAATGTGGCCTGTGGAAACTGTGGCAACATATTTGTAACAAAAATCCCCATAGATATCTTGTTGGATTGAGTTTTAACTTTCCTGTCTTCCAGCTGAAATATATCAAATGCTTTGAATTTTTTGCTGGCCATTATTTGGTGTGATTTCAAGAAGAAATAAAAATTATGAATGTTGTAACAATTGGGACCGTAGCTAACCTGTTAAGCTCAAGTGTTTAAATTCCAGCTAGCTAGCAAGCTAGAAAGTAAAAATAACTACATTTTAAAGTGTAAGTTAATTCCTAATGTTGAGCTCCATATAACTGGAGGGTTCTGTCAAGTGAGCCTATGAATAATTGTGGGGTTGTGCAGTGGGTTCTGTGTGTGTCAAATGCAGAGAGGCAGGAGGTGGCTGCTGCTGTGTCCCTGTGGGCACACCTGAAGAGTGCTCTCTGTACCTGTCTTTCGGAGAGTCCCAGGTTTGCTGCAAGTTCTGACTTCCTCCTGATTGTAATGTATCTGTTGCAGTGAAATTCCTTCTCTAATTCCAGTCTCTGGTGATCTGTGTAAACAACCCGGTACTTCTCTTTTGTTCTTGTTTTACCTGGTTAGGAAAGAAAGATTATATATTCATTTATTGAGTTGGATTTTCCATAGCAGCTTGCAAACATCCTGGGCATTTCACAGACATTAATTAAACTACAGAATATTTGTATGGGATTGCTTGCTGTGGTACAGTGGAGGAATAGAGGTACAGGGTGAAGTAACAGAGGTTACCATAACTGTCTTTGCCTCTTTATTTCCCTCTCTCTGTAAACATACATTTAAATGTGAAGCTCTTAAGTGATAAACACCCTGAGGCATCCTAAATAATTCACAGCAGTACATAATTGGTGCTGGCTATATTAATCTCAAAGGAGATTCATTTCAGTGCTCAGTGAAGTGACTTCTGTGTCTGTGAGAGCATAAATACTCAGGATTTGAAGACCGAGCTTCAGTCATAGTTTGTGCAGTTGTACCGTAGCCTAATTCTTTATCTGAGTTTCTAAAGATTGTTTTCTAGAACAAAGGTATGTCCTACTAGAAATGCTTTTCCTTTCTTGTGTGGCCATAGGATAAACTTAGAGGTTCAATAATAATTTTATTTACTTTTTCAAAAAGATCCAGTCTTGCAAGGTGCTGAGTGCCTGTAGGATATTCCTGAGGGTACTCTTTGCTGGGCTTCTCTTTAGACTAGACAATTTGTAAGATGAGGCAATAAAATCTTGTAAAAGGATTTCAGGATCATCCTCTCTCTAATGTATAAAAGAAATATTCTTAGATATATTGGATAAATACTGTTAAGAGAAGCGTGTTTAGAGTGTATCTCTCATTTCATATAATTTTTAAGCAATTCTTCATGTAATAATAATCCAGAGAGATCAGTTTTCAACTTATTTGTTCTCCTTTGCACTTTCAACAGCCAACTAGATAGTTTTCCTTTTTTCTTCTGATCTTCCCAGTTTTTTTTGATGTGAGTTTTCTGGGACAAACTGTAGGACAAAAACTCCTTTAAAGTGGTTCCCTAAAATCCATTGAGGTGTTAAGATGAAGCACACGCCACACAAAGGAGCGACAAGGAGATCTTATCAAGAACCCCTTTCACATTCAGAAACACAAGCCAATTGGTTTGGAATTTACAAGCCCTAAACAAATGTCAGACGCTTTCATCTTAGCAGAGGAAAAAGGGACAGAAATAGATGAAGGAATATTTTTTCCTCAGTTCTCTTTAATTTTGGACCGACACCGAGGACAGACTCAGATATTTTTATCTGAAGGTAGACATAGCTGAAATATGCATAATTAAGGATATTTTTCCAAATCCTGTGCCACTTCAACTTCCAGTATAGAAGATTTTCCTGCCTAAATTTGCAGGACTAAATCATCCAACTAAGTTTACTTTTTTCATGGTACAAATTGTTTGCTTTGAAATATTTGCCCCCAGTGATAGTTCTAATGCTAACAATAGTATAGATATTCAGGTTCCTTGTAAACTGAGGGCTTAGAGGGAATCTTTGAAAACAAGTTAAAATTCAACAAGGTTATTCCGGCCTCACTATAATCAGCAAATATAACCATGATTTGAGGGGGTGGAGAAAAGGAGTAGTTTTCCCCATTCCCCTTGGTCATAAAATTCACAGAGTATTTCTTCTGAAGACAATAAAGCTGGGAGAAGGCCTCTTTATTTGCTGTGAAAATCATCACCCTTTCCGGCAATATAACTCCTGAAGAAAAGAGGGAGAAGGAAGAGACAAGACTGCATATCAAAGCAAAGTGAAGTGTTAAAAGGGTCTGTTGCCTCAATATGACAGATAGGCCTCAAAACCTCAGACAATGTAGGCCAGTGGAAAATACATGTCACAACTAATTTACAAAGAAAAATAAATTAGCATTAAAGCAGGGACCTGGCCTTTTTTCCTGCTTTTCTGTTTTGCTTTCTGGCCATCTTTCTGCTGTTCTGTAATCTGAATTACTTGTACATCACTGCTTGTTTAAACCAAGATATGTGTTATAGTTTAAAAAAATTCCTGTGGTTGAGCTTGAAACATATGAAAATCATGCTGATCTTTTGTTCAGTCCCATTGAAGTCCCTTCTCTTTCTGAGAAGTGTCACTCCCAGATGAAACTTTATATGAAAATTTAGAACCTTTTTCTAGGCTCTTTAGATACCTTTTCAGTAAGTTTTACCCTTTGAAGGTTTTCTTGCTCTCAGAAAATGCACATCTTACCCTGTTGATTACACAAGGTTTACAAAATAATTGGAAGTTCTGCTCCAGCATACCTGAAGTTGATGGCAGATTTTATCATAGATTTTCAGTCAAACCAGGATCAGACTGTCAGGAATTCTTTAGATATTCATTTCCTCACTTTGAGGGCCTGACTGGGAAAGTCTCTTTACCAAGCCCACTTTCCATCTTTGCTTTTTTTTAAATTTCTTATTGCCGTATATATTTGCAATGTTGATGTGTTTGAAGTAAAATAAGGGTTGGTTCTGAATATACAGTTATGGTCTTTTAGTCAGAGGATGTATAATTTCAAATCATGTCTTATCTGTTGAAAGGACAGAGTACTACTGTCTTTGTGATCTTGTTTCATCATGAAGATTGACTTGATCAGGTAAATTTTCATTTCACTTTACCTGCAGTTGAATTTTTTATTTCTTTTTTTGTATCAAATGCTAAGTAAGAATATTGAATCAGAATGTAGTGTATTTAAAAGTGTCTAAACAGAGAAGAAACAATTCTCACTGACATCCTCTCACTCAAAATTCCTGCTGTCTTTAGGACAGTATTTCAGGAGGCTCCCTCATCTAATTTTATGTGTTGTGGTTACTCCATTCTGCTCACATACATTGATGTGTGTACACTCTGCTGGAGTTAACGACATACACACATTTATGCATAGAAATGTATATGTAGAGTTTATGTATATGTAGGGCTGTAGTTCTGGGATGTTAAGGCAATGACCTTTATTAAGCAGTGATAACATTGAAGGAGAGGAGCCAGTAGCTAATTTGTTAACCCAAATAATATTATTGCAATAAGGAAAAACAGCAAGTGTGTTTTAAAGAAGGGTTATAATGGCATCAAGTCAGTTTTCTTCTGGAGAAAACATTGATAAGGTGGTACAGAACAGTTACATGCATAATTTTAGCCTTGTAATTTATTTCAATTTTCTTCCATTTATCACATTTCTGTATCAGGATTAAAATTTTCCAATTTTTTTAAACACCAATGAAAAGCCAAATCTCTTTGGTACTTTCCTTGTTTTGCACAATTACCACATTTGTGCTTTACTCTCACTATCTCTTTTTTTTTAAGGTGGGTTGATGCCTTGAGCTGACTTCTGTGAAGTCCTTGGCTGTTTTTAACACTTCAAAGGATGGGTTCTAGGAATGCACAGCCTCAGGACATGCAGCTGTTGATGGCTCTGTTCCACCTGTCCTGCATGGTTCATAAAGTATTTCAGAATGTGTGTAAATCCTGTGTAAGCACTTTACAGACTAGAGATGAATTTAGGCCCAAAACTGTGTCTCTGAATTACAAATATACTTTATAAATTTGGACAATTGCATAAGAAACCTTTCAGGGTCTTCCAAGACTGTTCAATAAGTGTAAAGTAAGGATTTATATTTTCAAGTGTGTTAAACGTTAAGAGTGTTATTCTTCAAGAATACCACACATGGAAAATTCAGTGCCAACATGACACAGCCAGGGCTGCTTCATTGACATTCAGTAGTCTCAGCTGAATTTGATCTGCACTCAAGTCTTGCATCACTTCTACACCTGGCAATCTCCAATGATGTTAATGAAGTTACTGGGATTTACATGAGTATACAGAAGGGGTGAAAGCAGACTGACTCTGCCTGGCTTTGAAGGCCTTTGTGGAGGCTCCAAGTGGCAGAAGAGCATTGTGATACCCTAATGCTCATCAGGCATTTTATATTTAGTAACAGAGTCAAAACAATGCGTGCCTGCTTTATTATTAAGAAACAATTACCAGGCTAATTTTGTCCTGAGTAATAACCATTTGAAGGAGGATTCTCTCTGAAGCAGCAGTGCAGATTTTCTGTGTATCTAAGACTGCTCCAGTTGTAATTGCTCTGCTTTCTTTTGAGCATTTCTTTGATGCTCCCTAACACACACTTACTACTTTTAACCTTAACAACAGATTTAGCAAACCTTGCTACACCCAGTTCCCACCTTGGGAATATACATGGAAAGGTTCATCAGACAGGCAGCTTTTGACAAGAACAGTCTCATCAGTGAGTGGCAGTTGCAGGAAAGAGATTTTTTTAATTGTGTAATTGTGTAAGCTGAAAAATTCTGGCATGTAAGGAAAGTAAAACTGATGTGAAATTAAATGAAAAGGAAGCTTACCCAAGGAATTATGTGATCTGCAAACAAAACAGTCTATGCTGATAGTTTGAGTTAGATTGCTTCTCTAGGAATGTTTGTGTTCACCTAAGAAATCTGGGCAGAAAAATATGAGACAGGAAAATTGCAGAAAATTGCATAATCATGCAATTAGATCAGAGCACATAGTTTTCTTTATAATTATTGAGAAGTCTGTAAGGTTTAAAAAGATCAACCTGATTCTATATTGATATCTCCCCTGCAGCACAAAATAACTATGTAGTATTTCCGTTTGTAACTGTTAAATGTTGCTGCATTGCTCCATAACACTTGCATGATTATGATGTTTATCGCCCAAAATGCTTTACAGAATGTTCCAACAGGGATTCCTGGAGCTGAGCTCCAGCCATGTCTGATCACATCAGCCATTCCACTACAGCAACCACATAAAGCCTTTATGGGAGAAAGTGAAACTAGCACAAATTCAGTTAAAACTGCATTAAACAGCACTAAGTTAACTAAATGTCATAAATGACCCACCAACCTATGTGCTTCAGGTAAAGTTAATTATTTCTAAGCTCAGTGATAGCAGAAGATGCTTTCTTAGGTTGGAAGTTGAATTTGCACTCACCAGCAGCGTTGGTTTGCACCGTTTTCCTCATCCACTCATAAGAGCTGTGCCTTTGGCTGTTGGGAGAGATCTGCTGGGCATTGATTGTATCTACAGGAGGTAACCCCGCAGCAGCAGCGGGGTGCAGGGAGCTGTACTCAGCAGAGCTGTAGGAGCCCTGGCCAGGGGACGAGCCATTGATGTGGGCAGCGGGCACGGCGCTGGAAGGGCCTGGGCCGTAGGCGCTCCAGTCCTCGCGCTGGGGGCCGTAGTGGGAGCCCCAGGCCGGCGCCGCCTGCCCGTGGCTGTCCAGGGCTGGCACGGGGTGGTATCCCATGTAGTCGGAGTAGGCTGGAGCGGACACGAAGTTTTGCACGGGCAGGTTGTTGCTGGCCCTGGCAGATCCTGGGTACATGCTGGGCTCCTTCTCCAAGAGCGAGCTCACGTACATGGCTGTCCCAGACTGTAAACGCGGCGTCACAACATCTTGTTCCTCGATGTCTTCTTTTACTGCTCAAAAATATTTGTGTTTGGTTTTCTCTAATAATGCCACTCTGCTTGGAATCTTCTACTTCATCCTCTTTTATTATCAACTGTGTTACCAGGTGCTGGTGGTAATGGTTTACCAAGATCTTGTCTGACGTCAGCCCAACTGCCTGCCTCATAATTACATTTACATTCAAATGAAGGGCTGACCAACCCCACCTTGCTGCTGGTTCTGGTGCTTTCTCTTTCAGAGAACTTTTATCTGTCCTATTATCCTGCCCTGATATTCAACAGAGATCCCAGTCCTGAAAGATGATGCAACAGTTGCTTGGATTTGTAACTTGAATAGTTAGGTTAATAGACTTTTTAAAAAGGAAATTAGAGTGGTAGCTATAATAGCGATATTTAACATCCTTCTTGTCTGAAACCTTTATTTTGTCAGGTATTATCAATCAATAAATAAATCTGTTGCTCTCTTAATTTATCATATAATTAAAAAAAATCTCCTTTTTATCTTTAACAGATACAGTCAATTTGAATAATTGTAATTCAATAACTTCAAAATATACAGCACCTTGTAAACAGCATGTCTTGAGTATAACCATCTCAAAAATGTTCCTCTCATTGTGGATGTTTGTAAGAGGTTTCCAGAATGAGAGAGTTTAAAGCTCTGACTGTAAGACACATGTTCACACTCTCCACATACACAGTGATTTAAGAGATCCCTTCATCTGGTGGCTGTTGCAAACTGATAAATTTTAAAAAGCAGACAATAAATCTTCCTAACAAAGATGGTGCCAGAAGTACAAAGAAAATGACAGTAAAAAGTAGCAAAAAAAGTCTTTGATTAGGCCCATGAATATTGTTGGCTTCTGTTTCAAGCCAACCTTTATCTGCCTGAAAGGAGGCTGGTTCCTTCCTCTGAGGCTGCTGGCTAGAGTCTGCTTTCCTTGGCAGCTTGGGCCAGGGAAATCAGCAGGGAGAGACATCTGGGTTGTTAAGTTTGTGGATCAGAAGTGCCCTGATGCTGCTCTGTGACACACGGGTGCTCCCTGGGTCAATGTTTGTGTCCCTCTGAGAAAAAATATTCTGAAAGTGGCTTTATATCCTGTTCCTAACAGCTTGTTATTAACAGGAGAACTAAACCACACCCTAGGACTTTAGAATTGCTTCTCTGGGTTGTGTAGCTGCAATTTGTGGAGTGAATTCGCTGTATTTTTATTTGGATGGGTTTCTTTGCAATGAGCTATTTGTAAGGGCTATGCTTGCAAAAGAGGTGCAAATTACAATGAGTTGTTTCCCTTTACAGAGGTGTGGGTTTTCATTCAGTGTCCTTTGTATTTTGACACTGTTGTATTCGCACATCCCTTCTAATTCCAGCACTAAAGGATTCTAAGTGTGTACTTACAGACAGGAAAGATATTCCTCTTCTCTTTAGGACTGGGCTTTTTGGGGAAAGAATTTGTACCGAGAAGTGTAACAAAATCTTTGTAATTAATTTTGGTGTATTTACAGAATTCTGCATTAAGCATTGGGATTCTCAGAATATTGAGGGAACTTGCATGGGATAGGGCATGGAAAAAAAATAAGATCTTTTGTAATTGATGTACCCTTATAAAAATAGACATTAAAAATAAATGCAAAGAGACTCTTATTCCCTTCATCTTGAAAGACAAGGAATTGTAACAAAATTTTTGAGAGCCCACAGACTTTTTAGTACTGAATGTCATCCAAATTAAAGAAGATGTGTTTCCAATATCCTTGGGATATTTATCCCGTTTAAAGCATTATTCCCCAGTTAAACTCCCTGCATTGCTGAGTGCTGTGCAGCGCTGTCAGTCACAGGCAGATCCACAGGAGGGGAAGATTTTGGCTCCATTGACTTGTCTGCATCCAGTGATAGGGTATCCATGAACATTGGCTCTCAGGGGTTTCAGCTCAGCCCCGCTGTTTGACTTCCCCCAAACACACCGTTTTCACATCCCTGTGAATGATGTAATTTCATATTCTGCAGCAGATGATGGGAACATTTTTAATCCCTGAAGTTCCTCTTGTTTTATGGGATGTCTGCACATACTCCCCACAATTTCAGTATCACTTAATCCTATTTTTTGTATCTCAGAGTGTTATCCTTTATTCTCTGTTCTTCTTTTATCTTTTGTTTATGCTCCTCCTTTCCCTTTCTTGTTTTGCCTGTTCCATTATCTGAATTTTCTTCAGATCTATTTCGATTCTTTCCAGAACATAATTAGATCAAGATACTTCGATGGCAATTTGCTACACTGATTTGATATCAGCTAACAATAGTAAGCTTTGAATAAGGCATTTTGTTTAAAAAGATTTACATAGCAGGATAAGATTGCTGGGGACGACTGCAGATTTTTAACAACAAAGTGAGAATAAGATAACTGAAATGGCAATGTTCGAATGATCTGCACCCCGGGTCTGATATCTCCTATTTTGTGTAACAGAACAGGGTGGAGATAATTAAAAGGAGCCATACCATTGCATGTTGCCTTGTAGTTTGAGGCTACCAAAATTTTGGGGTAGCTGTTTTCTGAAAGCTAATTGACTGTTAATCCGAGTCTGCCTTCCCAAAGATCATTTCTTGGCCATGCCCAGCTCCTTCCTGCTCAGGCCCAGCATGTCAGCAGCTTCAGAACCACTGAACCTTCAGTGCAGGAACTAAGGCTGAGTTCCATGGACGTTTCTTGTGGGCATGGCTTTCAGGGAATACAGAAAAGAAGGGAAAACCTGAACTGCCATTGCCTTGGACTGTGTGGGGGATGGCAGTGGGTGGAGTAAGGGTTTGGTGTGGTGCCTGTGTAAAGTGCTGCTGGAACATGGGCCCATGACTCTCTGGGGTGTGGGGATGTGAAAACAGTTTTGAGGCAGTGGGCTGGACATCCAGAAATCTCAGCCATGTGCAGTCTTGTATTTGCACCATTTTCTGCAGCGGGTGACAAAGGCAGACCAGGACAGATCTGTGTGGCAGCAGCAGCAGCAGTGCTGTGCTCCTGGGCAGAATTCAGAGAGATGGATTGCCAGGAAAACTGAACTCCAAGGTTGTTTTTTTTTCTTCACCTGTTCAAATGCCAGGTGTAATTTATCTACTAAATCAGTGGCCATGGGAGTTGTCTCAGTGGTTGTTAAAGTGAAGTTCTATGTGCGTTAAATCAAATGTACTTTGAGATATTTGAGAAAAAAAATAATTCTATTTTTCTAACAAGTGGTTGATGAAAAACTATCAATAATAACAAGTGTGGTGCTCACCACTGGAACTCTAAAGGGTTTATTTGTACAGGCAGGGGAGATGGTGCACTATTGTATATGAGCTGCTCTAGAGAGCAATTCCACCCCAGTAATAATAACATAATCACAAACGTGCAATTAAGTGTTTTAATGACAGCTATTAAAACTGCAATTTCAGGGCTACTGTTACTTTAAAACTTGCCTGTGGAACGATAACTTACATTAAAGGTGTTTACAACTCTGATAGTTTTTATTAGGAACCCTTACTCATAAAATTACTCTTCCTTTTATATGGAGATTAGAAGACAATAATCTGTCTGTCTTTGGAGTGTGAAAATGATGTGAAATCTCTCTTGTTTTGGAGAATCAAAAAGCAGGTGAGCTGAATGTGCCCCTTTCTGGATCAGGTGATAGGAATAGATGTTTGTTTTTTTGCCTCCAGATGAGCACTCCAGTAACACTGCAGGCTGAGGAATGCTGCTTGCCCATACTTTAGAGCTGTGTGCTTGGAATTTCATGCTCAGGACTTTGTTAGGGAGGTCTGTGTTGCTGATTATTCTAATGCAGTTTTTTGGAGGTGTTACTGAGTCTATGTTCAGGCTGGGTTTGCATGCACGTTCATTCCTCCTAAAACTCTTAGGCAGCTGTAGAAATCTTGAGGAAAGGTCAGTCAGGACATGGTTTGCTGTCAGCTCAGGGCAGTTCTGTTGGGAAAAAACCCAACTAGTGATGAAGGAAGGCAAATGGGTTTAAAATCTTAAAACACAGCTAAAGAGGGGGCTTTTGCTTTTACTGAAGCTTCAACAAACACAAAGCTTCTGAAAATTTTATTTGCCCCTTTTCATTGGGCTTTTTTAATATACAGAACCCTTCTTAGGTCTCATTTTCAGGGCTTGAAATGCAAGCATGTGCACATGGCAGCTGTGGCACAGCCCAGAGAGCTGAATGAGCAGTGCTGACTGAGCTGTTCTCACTTGCTGAACTGAATCTTCTGGGGAAAAGGAAGAAGGGATATAGCACAATTTCAGTTCTGCCCTGTGTCTCTGATCCCTACTGGGGATTTGTTTTTCATAAGAAAACAACAGAAGAAATAAAGATGCCAGCTGTGTGTGAAGCCTTCCTCAGTGGTATTTGGTTTAATTTCATGCTCTGAAGTTTTGGTTGTTAACAAATCCTTTTGAAAAATGATGAAAAGTGGCTGGTAGAGAGCTGATTGTATTTACCCTTCTGTCTGCCCCACTTCTGTTTTTTAACTGTTGCTAACAACTTATCTTTAATTTCTAAATGCTAAAATGTGTTTTATTAATGTATTTCTTGGATAAACTGCATCAGTTTTGCCAGGAAGGAATGGTCTGAAGCTAAAGGAGGTTCTTACTATTCTGAAATAGAAATGATTTAACTTCTGCTTCAAAATCAATACAGGCAGAAATAAGAGCATTCCTTACGGCTTCACAAGCAGCTTGAATTCAGCAGGAGCTACAGAGCCTGTGTGTGAACCCAGGCTAAATCAATTCTTTAGCAGAACCATGAAAATGAACAGCAGATCCTCGATTGCCATCGATTTGGTTCCTTCCCGAGCAGTGCAGGGCTCCCGGGCACTGAGCTGATCCCTCGTGCCCGGGTGGGGCCGGGTGGGATGCTGGGTGCTCCCTGGGAATCCTGCAGCCATTATTTGGTGTGGGGATTCTTGCAGGAGGTAACAAAGCAATCGATTGCCTTTCCTGTTTGCCTCCCTCCCCCAGCTTTGTGCTGCTGGCAGCCTGGCAGCTCTGCCCCACACATTTAACTCTGGATTATTGTCCATGTAGAGTCCCTCCTGCCTTAGAGGGACTCTGTTGATGACCAAGATTACCCAGGTGTATCTTAATTAATCTTCTCCATTTATAGTGAGACGTTTCCCAGTAGGGTTTTTTTAAGAGAAATTAAAGAATTTGTGTATGAAATTTCTTTGGATATGAAAACAGCTGGCTAACATTTTCATCATAAAACCTGTGCCTATTTCTTTACTTGGTGAGTTTTGTACAATATAGTGTCTAACATCCAGTGCCATCTGAAATGTGACTGTGAGTCGTTTTCAGAGATGTGCCATTTCAGTGCCCCTGGACTGCCCCAGCAAACCAAACAAGGGAGCTAAAGCAGAAATCTGCTTTTTAATTTTTATGATAACATCCACAATTAATATATTTTTGAATCTCCTCCTTGGGTAGAAGGTAACACATACTTGATGCTCTCTCCTATGTCCCTTAATGATTGCATAACTCCTAAGCAAGAATTGAAGATTTTGTTTGAGAAATATAATTTTGAATTGTATATTTTGCTTAGTTGCAAGAAGATTTGGTAGAAGGTGCTGTTTGCTTGGGTGTTTGTTTTTGTTTTGTTTTCTTTTTTTTTTTTTTTTTTTTTTTTTTTTTTTTTTTTTTTATTTNGGTTTAAAGTTTAGTGAATCCCTCTGAAAATTGGATATTCCTTGATAGTTCTTTTAATCATAATTAGGATTAAGGGCTTAGATATTCCTGTGATGTAGCCTAAGGTATGCTTTTCTTCTTCAAGGCACTTCCCTAACAACCAATCAATCTTCGTGGTACTCTGCTTTAGTGTCCTGAGTTTTCAGACTTGATAAAAGTGATGAGTTATTTGATATACCCAAAGTCAGGAAGAAAGTGAGTATTAGCCTGAGGATGGCACTAGTATTTCATAACCCACAGTGCTGCACCAAATAATTTCAGCTGATTTGTCTGCAGTTTTCTGTCTCTCTTATTTTTATTTGGACAGAGTACAGCAAGTTGACAGCACTGCACAAGCTTCTTAGAGAAAAATCACTTCTTTTGGGGTTTGGTGGGCAACTCTTTAAAGGATTAGAGCTCACTGGAAATACTTAACTGGAGAGATTGCTGGGAATTCTTACCAAAAAATCGAACTACTTAAAACAGCCACTGGCATAACTAGAAGGTTAATAATCTCTAAGGTATTGCCCTGGTTTATAGATACTGCTTTTGGAGCAATAAATTTTAACCTTTGAACATTTGCTTCTGCAAATAAAATCCAGCCTTATTTTGTGTACTTAACAACTTCTGATTGGAAACACATAGCAACCTATAGCAAGCATGCTTTCAGCAAACTGGAGCAGAAATGAAGCAGATCTTCAAAGTGGTCACTTATCTTCCTCAATAACTCTTCTACATGTAAACAAGATAAACCAGGTCGTTCTGCCAGATCCCACTCTCTTTGAATGATGTTTAAATAATTTTAAAGAGAAAGAAGTTGTGTTCAGATACGTTTCTTAAAGTTCTTCCTTGAAGTACTTTTTTCCTTTCAGAAATGTTAATGCAAAATTAAGCTGTGCCATGAAAATGTGATAAAAATAGGTAGCTGTGTACTTGATTCTGCAGAACCCTGGGGCCAGCCTTCTCATCAGTTTGCTAGAACCTGGTCTTAATTTGTCAGTGCAAACGGCAAAGTTTCCCTCTGTATTCTTACCTTTTGAAAGTCTAAATCTGGATTTTTTAATTGTTTTTTCTCTAGTCTGCAAGCACAATTCCATTTAATTGGCCAGTATGAGGATGCTTTTCCTGCTGAAGCTTTTCCAGTTTCTGTTAAGTTATATATCTGAGTAGATGTGAATAAAGTCTCTAACATTTCCCTCTGCCAGCACAATGGCTGTGCTGTGTACTTCCAGTGGGTTCCTCTTTTGGGTAGATGCAATGGCTCTTTATTGGGAGAGGAGTTTGGTTGCAATGCTCATTGATGAGAATGAGAAATCCCTTTTGTTCCCATGTGCTCTTTGTCATGTTCCTCTTTTCCTACATGTGGAAATCAGTTGGAGACTTTCTGTTGCTGAACTTTGAGTTGCAGCTTTTTCCTCTCCCCTCTGTTACCTGTGCTGTTGGCAGCAAATGGAGCACCACTGTGACAGGAACGAGTGGAAATTTTACAATGCACCTTCTCCATTTCACAGCTCTGTTTAGCACGGTCCTTCTTGCAAACAGAACAATAAATCAAATTACTAAGTAGTGAAAGCTGCCAGCTCCCTGAACCATCCTGCTCTTCCCATGCTCCTGTAATTTCTCTAAACTCTTCTACCATCACTCTTCTTTTAAATTTGATACTGCAATTCAAGAACAGACTAACCATGAAAATCTGCAGGCTCACTTGCTTCAGTAGCTGATACACATTGCAAAATGGTTATGAAAAAAGGCATTTATTTTAATGTTCTTTATATACAAAGTAATTTCACATCACCAACATTTTGATACTCTAATAGTACTATTTGTTGTAATTAAAGAACAAACCCAAGAATGTAGTGCCTAAATGACTTAATGCTCCTAAGTCAACAGTGACAGAGAGATTTCAGGGGATACCTTGATGGAAGTTACTGAGGATAGGCATCCTAAATTTCTAAACTGCTTTGGACAATGAGGGTATAACTTTCCAAATCACTCACATGCTCTAAAAATTTTCCCTTTTTGCAGACAACAGTTTTGCACGTGCAATTGGGAATCATATTGGGGAATAAGTACCCAGATTATTCTTAAGTACTGATTACCTACAAATTCTGCTTAGTATGGAAGGGATCAGCCCTTCAGGAATTGAGACCTACATGGAAAATGCTGAGAGCTTTATTTTAAGTGAAGTGAAGTGTTTGCTTTTTCTTCTAATAATTTGGCTTCTCAAATTTTATTAGTGTCACAATAACTCATAAAACTGGACCAGATTTAAAATTGGTTGAATGGAATTATTGCATCTTTATCCATGGGCTCTGCTGTCTCATGAAATACAGTTATTTTTCGAAACAGGCTTTTTAAAAGGATTTCTTCCCCGCTTTACTCTTTCTATTAGGATCCGGAATTAATCTGATGTGAATTTTCTTTGTCCGCAAATGAACTTGGGCTCAGATTCACAATTCCAGAATGCTTTCAAAACATTTATAGTAAGATTGAAGAGTGCCTGTTTATACCAGTGTATGGAGCACTGGAAATCATACCTGTCAAACTCCAAAAAATTCCAAAAAGCTCATCCCTGACCTTTGCCCTTAACATGTAGTGAGTGCAACCACCCGGCTCCAGGCTTTCCATCAAGTGGGTCAAAACACATCAGCCAGGTTTGCATTTCTCAAGATGCATGTGTAAAGTCCACAAGTGGGATCAGTACATGGAACCTGTGTGGAGATCAAAGGAGCAGGAATATTCTCTTTCCCTGGGGGTGAGGGACAGACACTCAGCAGCGTGGGATCGATTGCCTGGGGCAAGTTTTGTGCTTTTTGTGTCCGCAGCGGAACAAGCGGCTGCGGCTGCTCCGGGCTGTCCCTCCCCAGCCTCCCCAGCTGCTCCCAGGCCCGAGGGCTCCTCGCCCCGTGGCACAGGCGTCCTCCTCCCGAGGGACTCCCGCAGTTCCATGGCCCTCGGGAGCTCGTTCCGCGCCGCACACCTGCCAGGTGGCTCTCGGTTTATGTCCTTGTGCGCCCCAGGCTGTGTCGCGCTGGGGACCCCCCGGGTCCTGTAGTGCTCCGGTAGCGGTGCGCGGGCTCGGTGCCACCGCGGTCCCCGCAGGCTCACTGCGAGGCCACCACCTGCTGCAGGCTCCCTGCGTGCTGCAAAGCGCCCATGGGGAGAGCGCCCGGCGGCGGCGGCGCCCCGAACAGCGAGCCGGGCATTTCCGAATGAGTCTGTGCCTCGGGAGCTGGCATCGGGCTCACGGAGCCAGAGTCACTCTGCAGAGAGCCCAGGCTGCTGCCATCAAAGTGAGTCATTTTCTTCTTCATTAATTTTCTCTCTTTGGCTCTGCGGTTCTGGAACCAGATTTTCACCTGCAGAGGAGCAGAGGAAAATTGTTTTCGGTCGCTACCAGACTGAATGTGGTCCTTTGTGTATTTAGTCACAGAATCATAGGGAAAATCAGTGGCACGAAGACCACTGAGAAAGGCAGTGACAAACTGAGACAACGGAGCTGTTTGCTTGTTTTTCATACAGGTAATCTTTTCTATCTAGTAATCAAATATTTATTAATAGCTTAATTAATTTATTAAATTTTTATCAATATAAAAAGTGAATTTTGTTGTTAGTTCAGTTATTTCTTTATGGAATGAGCTTTGATTTATTTATTTTTTTGAAACAAAATCTAACAGAACAGAATCTCATGTGTGCTAGTGATTGCCAAAATTATGCAAGTGTATTGTTACACTGAACGCTGCATGCCCTAGTCAGGGCAAGCCAAGATCTGCTACTGGCCTCTAAACTGAGGCACAAAAGCTTTCCTGATTGGATGGTGCCCGTTAATTAGCGAGTTCCAGCGTGGAAGCCAGTGGAAATTCACTTCTGAGCAGAATTTCACTAGCAATATACAACATTAATTCAAGATATTGTCTCAGCAATGCCTGAATAGCTGAGTGCCTTCTACTTCATTTGTAGATGGAGCCAGAATTTGCTCCTGCTCCCCACAGGATCCAGTGCCATCAGTGTCCCTGTCCTGTCACAGGCACACAGCCACCTTTGGGAAGGAATGAAGGACCTGCTGAAGGTGGATCTTGATCGGGGTGGGACAAGAGAGGGCGTGAGCTGAAAGTGAGGAATGGTCAGCTGAAGATGCTGCCGAGCTTGTTGAGGTGTGAAATGTTCTGTGCTAACTGCACTGGCTTTGGATGTGAATCCCTAGGGTTGGATTTAAAGCTGTGCACTCCAGCTGTTTATCCTTGGAAGTGGTTCTGGATCATGTCTAGTCAAGGTAATAAGTCAAGCTACCTCGTTCAGGTTTGTTGTGTTTTCTTGTTCAGACAGCAAAGGAAACACTTCTGTCACCATTTTCTATAACCCAAAGAAAAAAATCAATATTTTGCTGAGAAATATTGGTCTGTTCAGTGATTTTTTTTGCTAGAAACTAGAAAGGGAAAGAGAATAATGATTGGAAAGGAGGTAAAACAGTGAGAAGTGATAACACCTGTGGCTACCAGGCTGTGTTTTAAAAGAAAAACACTGGTGAAGCCCAAGAAAACACCTTAAGGACTCTCTGTCACAGTCTGAGGGTGCTTCTTCTTGAAGCATTATTATTCCACTTTATAATTGAAGGATTCAAATACATGCAAAGCCTGTGTAAATTTAAACCAGGTCTCTTAAGTCCCAGGCTGCCATCTGAAATGTTTGGCAGTTCTTTTTGTTGTCTTAGTTCTGGAATATAATTTTAGTACCAAATCACATTCCATTAAACCAGTCTCAAGCCCTCTCAGATATCTTGTGTTCTGACTGTGCAGACATGATAATCCAGTTTCTCTTGTACGTTTGTCAAAATGTGTGAGAAGATGAAACAGTCTCAAAAGCTAAACTAGCATTTCAGAATTACCCTCTGGCTTCAGTGTTCTTACCTGCCTGTGAATTGAGGTTTTTATTCTGGTTTGTTGTTAAACTAGGGAAGCAGATCTGCAGAGAGAAATTAGTAGGCACTTCAGGGTCGTGTGCCAATTATCAAATAAGCCCGAGTAGGAGCAGGTCTGTAATGTCAGACTAAAAGCTGACAGGGCCAGTTGCCTCTGTCACACTTGTTCTTCACCTGTTGCTCTCCTTCCTTTCCATATTCTTTTTTCCATGCAAATCTCTCTTCCCCTCAAGTCTAATTTTTTTTCTCTTCTTTCTCATCCTCATTATCTCTTTTATTTCTGTATCCTTCCTATGTTAACAGTGCTTCATTTTGCCTTTCTTTCTTAATTAGATATTGCATCTTTCCTTCCTAGTTTAAATGATTGTTCTTTGTCCTTCTGAGATATTTCTTCCAGGGAATTTTGGATTTTGGCAGAGGCAGAAAAAAAGCTTTTCCAGAAAATCAATTCAGGTTTTAGGCAGTGTGCAGAGGAATTTGGGATAGAACACTGTGTGTTCAGTTGTGCTGATATGATGGAGTTGTTTAATTTGTACAAAAGGGTGGTGGTGGGAGTCTATCATGTTTTTTTTACTTAGCCTTATATTTCTAAAGTACACTTGAGGGATGTAGGTTGTATGAACTGGAATTCATTTTGTTCTTGATATATTGATGATGATTTGTTCTTGAAGAAGAACAAATACTGCAAAAGCTGTTGCCAAGTTTCCCCAATATATACAAAGAAATAGATCACGTATTTTTGTTTCACTTCTTCAAATACACTAAGAAAAACATTCATCAGGCATTATCACTAACCTAGGAAGTTTCAAGTAAATATCACTGGTTGTTTACAGAAACAGGGCCATAATATTCAAATTCAGTACAATTAAGTCAAATTATGAGTGCTTTAACAGCCAGCAAAAAGACACTTAGTGTCTTTTTTGTAACTGGCCGAAACAATTTTAATTTTCAACAATTAAATCCTGGCATTCACCAGCAGATTGAGGAATATTTGCAAAATGGGTGTTTGCTTCTCCATTTCTGTAAGCTCACATGTGCTGTGTGAGCCAGGTTCAAGTTGGATGGACAGTGCTGCAGCTGGGTGAGTTCTGGGCTATTCCTGCTCAGCAGAGCCCATCAAACAATAGTGAATCAGACCTAATCACGGAATTGTGTTTGGATTTATCTTCTGGGAACAGAAGTGGAATTTGGAGGGGAGGAAATGGGGCAGGAGAAAGGAGTAGCACGTATGTAGGAAATCCTTAACAAAAGGTACAAGGCAGCCAAGGAAACAAAACCCTTCAAGTGTCCTGAACATACTTGAGCTCATCACTTCCATCTCCGCTAAGACCGACCTTGCTGGATTTGGTTATGGAATTCCCACTGACTTCAGCAGAACCAGGACTTCTGCTTTAGAGAGTTCAGCATGAAATTCTCCCTGCTGCCACAGCCCAGAGAGAAATCCAGGCAGGATTTTGGTGATGTGGTTTACCTCGTGTTTCTCAGAATGGGAAAAAGTTGGGTGTTTGCATTTCCTGGGTTATTGCACAGCTCTGGTTTGGGCTCTGCTGCAAAGGGAGCCCAGTGTTTGGTTACTCGAGGCATTAACATTTCTGTATTCTTTACCATAGAGTTATCTCCTCAGCAGCAATCATAGATTCAAAGGAAAGCCTGGATGGGTGATCCATACTCTACCTGTCTCTCGGAAAGTCTTAGGTTTGCAGCAAGTTCAGACTTCCTCCTGATTGTAATGTATCTGTTGTAATGAAACTCCTTCTCTAATTCTAATCTCTGATGATCTGTGTAAACCACTCGGTACTTCTCTCTCGTTCTTGTTTTACCTGTTTTGAAAGAAGAACACATTGCTTCAAGCTAGAATTTTTTCACTTTAGTAACACAAAATATCTGTCTTTACATTTGAAAATATCTGGGGGGATTTTAGGCCTGATTCTCTATGCACTTACCCAGAGTAACTCCCTTGACTTGGTCTTGATTTACAACACAAGAGGTTCATACCATCAGATATTAGGTTTGCTCCTTAGTAAATAGATAATAAACTGCTTCTCGTGTTCTTTATCACCTCTGTGTTATCATTTGGGGAAGGAAAGGCATTCCTGGTAAGAATAAGGAGCCAGGAAACCTGGGTTCTGTTCCCAGCTCTGCTGCAAGCTTCCTGCCTGGTATTGAATTGCTCTCATTTCTGTCCTTAGAGCTGACACTCTTACCTGCCTCAGAGAAAATTGTGAAGGACATTTTATGCACAGAAAATACTGAAAGCTTCCAGTGTTCCTCATTTCTTGTTGCTAGAAAAATTCCTACAATGCTGTGATTGTTTCTGCAGTTTGGAGGTTGTGTTTCCCTGTCAAGTCTGGCACAATCTGCCCGTGACCTGATAACAGCACAGGGAACAGTAACATAGATTTTCAAATGACAGTTCATAAAAAAGAGAAAAGGCAAGCAATAATACTTCACAATGGGCAGGGAACTGCAGCATCTGCTGTTTTGGGAGCAGCATTGCTGCCTCCCTTCAGCTGTGGGTGCAGCTGAGTGGAGCAGACACGGCTCAGCAGCATCCAGGACATTAAAAGGCAATGGCAGATGACAGGAGCCAGGGAACACAGATGCAAGGAGCTGAAATGTTATGGATTCCATATGGGGTCATTTCTGAGGACAGAATGTGTGGCTGCTCTGAAAGAAAGCTGAGAATGGGAAAGGCTGCTGCTTCTTCCCTTCCTCTGTGGTTTATGCTCATATTAGGCAGTCAATATATTGGAGATCAGCACCTGCTTAAAGCCAAAGCCTGAGGTCTTCCCACATTTTTAACAGATTGGATCATTGTTGTGTTAAAACCAGTGTTATCATCTTTGCTGACCACAATCTTACCATTTTTTGATGCTTTCTTTTTTACCTGTGTTTATATGGACATTCCTTCAGATGTGCATGTTTAGCCAGTGAATTGTCTGTGACAGGGGATATATTTTCAGTATTTTTTTGCTCTGAATTCCACTGTGGTGCTGGAGGTTGTGAATCTGTATTCTCAGTGATCAGTGCAGCAGAAGAGCCCCTTCAGGTTCAGGCTCTCTCAGGTGATGCACAGAACTCAAGGAGTTTGTATCTGTGCCCGTTTGCTATTGCTGCAGGTATCGTGTGGCTTTGCACAGCAGCTCCTGTTTGCTTGCAGAGCTTTTTCTGACATGTTTATAGGGATGCCTTGAAAACCATGTGCCACAAACTCCTAATAATTACACTCTAATAAGAGCAGTTAATTTTGAATGTGGTGAAATAGATTCTCATGCATGGAGTTGGTAAAACTTTAGTGTGTGAGTAGATCCTGATGGCACAGAGCCCCAGAGCCACCAGCTTTCCCTGGCTGGAGAGAGGAGCTGGAGGGCTCATCTCTCAGTGCTGCCAAAGGCCTGATTCCTACCCAGCCCCTCCTTCCCTCTCCCCTTGCTTTTGAAGTTTCATAGCACCCAGAGATCAGAATTCAGGGTACAGGATTGCAGGAGAATCTTGGGTTAATGTTTTTCCCCTATCTGTGTAGTGTTTCTTTGTTTTTTATGGAACATATTTAAAGTTAGTATAGCCTTCCACTTGCTATGCACACCATATAGGGTCACTTTCACCTCTTCCAGTATTTGACAGTCAGGACTTTGCTGTTTCTAAGAATTTTTGGCTCACCAACCTATTGCTTGCATTAGAAGCTTTTTCAGGCTCTGCTCCTCTTTGTACTATTTGTATAGATCCCAGAGCCAGAGTTGGTGAGCACTGGAAGTCCTGGGCAGTGAAATGCTATAAATAAGTCCTGTTATAGCCTGGAGGGGGATGGTTCTGGTTCACCCTACAAGACAGGGATTCTCTAGGACTCTCCCCAGGCTTGTAGAACTTAATCTTCATCAGAGTTTGGTCCTTCAGCTTCCATGTTCCAGCCCTGGGGGAGCATCAATAATGCCTTTACAATGCTCTAGGCATCATCCAACTCTTCTTAAGGCCATCAGCCTGACTATTTGGAATATTTCAATAGGGAAAATACATGTGGGGTTGCTCCTTAGGCTGTCCTTTGTCTCAGATCTGTGACCTGCCTGCGAAGGTGCTGCCTGGTTGGAGAAGATGTACAGGACATTCTCATTCACTGGCATTTCCACCGCTGTGAAACTGCAGTGGAAGCAGAATTAGCCCAGCGACGTTTCCACTGATAATCAAGTGAAAAGTGCTGCTAATTTAACAACATTAAGGCAAGAATTGTAGAGTCTCTAAGGAGCAGCAGTGATTCAGTTCAGTCCACATAAATACCAGGACATTTGTTTTCCTTCACTAGAAGTGTAAATTGTTTGTTTAACATATGGTCACCTGTGGTGCTTTAATGCCTCACTTGATATTTTTTAACTTTTGATCTTTCTAACTGGTGGTTTGGTTAAGGGTTTTTTTCCTCTTCAAATGAGAAGTTGGGGTCATTCTACGGGACAAAATGTTTAACATGTTTCCTTAGTGTCCTTTGTGTTATTAAGATGGAGTACACAAAAGAACAACAAGGTGATCTTATCTTGACCTCTCTTCTCTTTCAGAATGCACAGACAAATATCAAATGTTCCTCTATTGCCAAAACAAGGTGGTAAACTTCAAGAAAAACCTTCCTGGTTCTGGTTTTAAGTGCTGAAACCCTTATTACCTGAATAGGAGAGGGCTGTGTTTTGTTTATTTTTTTCTTTTATGCTGAAGAAGGAATTAAAATGTACATGGAAAACAGAACTTTCTCCCATAAGGTCCTTTATTTCTGTATTAATAACTCTCAGGTTTTTTTTAGTGGAATTGATAATATCTGGATTCTTTTTGAAGGAAGATTGGGAGCTTTGACATCTAATTTATTTCTTAAAGTTAAGAAAGTAATTTAAAAAGTAAAAAAGCAAAAGTAAGGAAATTCTAAGAAATGGTCTGAGAAAAATTCTCTGATCTGTCACATAAATCTTGTCTTTAATAATTAGATTTTTTTTTTCTGTGCAAAGTAATACTGTCCGTGAGAGACAAGAACAGTGGGAGCTAAGATCTGCCAGAGTCTTCCAGGAGATACTTTTAACTCTGGCAGAGCCATGTTTTAGTTTGTTAGGCCTTTACTCTCCTTGATGTCAGTGAGAGTCTTCCTACTGCCTTTGTTGGATGCTGGGCTAGAATTAGTCTGCACATGGCATTTCCTTTCAAAGGCAAAACACACTTTTATTTGCCAGAGTTAACAAACAGCAGCAACAGAACCCATCCCTAAACAGTTTGGGACTTTGGCTTCTAAATTCCATCTGTTAGACAGAGCAGATCCACCTCACTATGTTCTGCAAACCTACTGGTTTTAATTTTAATTGCATTTTATTTTCAGGAGAAATATTACCTGAGTAAAATTTGAGGTAGGACTAATGGATTCACCCCATAGGCAGTGGAAGGATGTTCTTCACCTCTCAGGACATAGTGGCAGCATTCAATGATGCAATGATAAAAGTCCTTGTATTAATTTAATAATTTGGTGAAATCTTGGATTTTTTTCCTTACTTAGGTGAGTGAAATAGCCAGCATTTGACTTTGTACCATCTTAATTAATCTTTTGTTAATGACGGGTTAAAATTATAAGCAGCAATACTGTGTCAGTTCTCTAGGAAATATGTTCTGGCGTGGACATAATAGCATAGAATTGTGCTTGGAGAGGTTATTGGTGCTTGGGTGGAAGAGAAATGAAACAAAAGGCTTTGAAGCAGCTACCTTTGCAGCCTGCCTGCCTTTGTGCTGGGGAGAGGATTTCCTGGGTTTAGTGAGCTAGATAAGAAGAGGGAGTTTTGTCAAAACCCTCTTTTGCACTAGTGGCTACTGAGGAGTGCCTTTGGACCAGCAAGAAATCAGGCATTGCAGAGCTGGAAATCTTTTTGTGGGATATAGTTTAACAATGCTGTTCCATCACATCCACTCTGGTCATTTTTGTGACTGGTCAAGTTTTGAGTTGGGGGAAGGGAACAGCTTTCCCATTGGTCATAAAATTCACAGAGTATTTCTTCTGAAGACAATAAAGCTGGGAGAAGGCCTCTTTATTTGCTGTGAAAATCATCACCCTTTCCGGCAATATAACTCCTGAAGAAAAGAGGGAGAAGGAAGAGACAAGACTGCATATCAAAGCAAAGTGAAGTGTTAAAAGGGTCTGTTGCCTCAATATGACAGATAGGCCTCAAAACCTCAGACAATGTAGGCCAGGAAAGGGAAAAAAAAACCCCACCATCGGACCTCACAACTAGTTTACAAAGCAAAATAAATTAGCATTAGAACCAGCCCTGGGCCCTCTTTCAGAGCCTCCTCTCTTAACTTTTCAGGAATATTCTGCAAGCACCAAAACCAGCATCTTTCATAAAATCCAGAAGCTGCCTGAAGATGTTCTAGGATAGGATAGTGTGGGATTACTGTGGGATTGCTGACAAAGCATTGCAACCTGGATTCCAGCGTTTAGCAGTATTTCAGAGGAAGTTATGTCTGTCTTTGGTAACTGGATGTTGCCTTAAATCATCCCAGAAATGTGAAACAGCTTCTGGCCTGAGGGTATGCTTGGTTCCCACCTGCATTTCTCTGTTACTTTAGTATTAAAAAGCTGATGTTAATTTTTGAGTTTATAAAGATATAAACTGACAGAGATCAGGCCTTGGAGTTTTGTTTAGGACTCTAACTACTTATGTACTTTAAAAGTGTGGGAAAAGTAAGGGGCAAATTCTCCCTGACTTAAGTCAGTGATTTCACTGACTTAATGAAGTTATGAAGCAAAAGTAAAGCAAAACTTTTAAATAAGTTTTGAAGACAAACATTGTGCTGCACATGATGTTCTATAAAGCTAAATGGAGAAAACCCCACCAGCCACTGTATTAGAAAATGTGACATAGATCCAGTCCTGTATAATGTTCCTGCCAGAAACCTTGGCCTGATAAGTAGGTGTCCTGGTCCTGTGCCTTACTGCAAAGTTAGGTGCTAAAGGTTTGTGAAACTCGGTGAAATTCTTTGTACTTTCTGCTGCATCTTGCTCATCTGTTCTTTTATACATGCTCAGATTGTTCATGCTGAAAAAAACAGAATAGAATCATAGAATTGAAATCTTTTACCAGACTTGAATTTTCCCTTCTGTTTTCATATTTGAATATGTTTTGCTATTCTGGAATAAAGCTCATGGGCCAAATCCTGCTCTTCCCTTTTCTAGTGTAAACTTTTCCTCATCTTCATCATACAGAAGGAATTGGATCTGAAGCAGAGTCATTTTTATTCTCTTTAAGCAGTGAGTGGACAGGCAGGAGCACCCAGCCTGCAGAGAATGTAGGTGGATTTCTGAGTGGCAAACCAGGGGAAATCCTGTTGCCAAGGACTGTATAGACTAAAAGGAAAGTGATTAACTGAGATTTTTCCAAGTGTTGTATGTTCTCTAGCATTCAGCCTTTTACAGGAATGGCCTCTAAAGAAGCTTGTTCCTCTTCCTTAGATTTAAGGTTATATAACTTCTTCCTTCAAAGACCAAGTGTGGTACATTTACAGTGCCTTTAGTCATGATGCTCTCAGTTCTGTCATCATCAGCAGAAAACTGTCTTTATGTCTGCAGAGGAAATTTTTATTGAAGAAGAATGATAGGAGAGTTGTCATCTACAGGAAAAATCTCTCCTCTGAATCAGTCCACCTGATTCAAAACTTGTCCCCGCCCTGTTTTATGGCAACATAAGTGTGGATTTTAAGGTGCACTTTCAGCTTTATGAGCAACTTCTCCTGGGAGTTCACTGCTCAAACTCAGTGTTTTGGGCACACTTTTACCACAGGTGTGTGTTGTTTTCTCACACAGTCATAAAGTCAAGTCTACTCCTGTATGAGTGATAACACAGCTCCATAAAAATCCTGAAGTCAACAGGACGAGATTTGTAGCTTCTTCTAAGGTGGTTTTATTCTACTTTCCATCAAAGAATTTGCCTGTAATTATGGCGCGTGTGTGTGTGTGTGGAATTACCACCTGATATTTCTAGCTGTGGCTTTGTTCTGTTCTGTGTCACAGCTGCTGCTTGTCCTGGCTGTGTTCACCCTCTCCAAGGGGAAGCTGAGGAGCCAGGAGCAGTGTAAGGATAAGAGCAGTGTTTTTCTCTCAGTGTTTGTGGCTGAAAATCCTGAGTACTCAGTGCTTCCTCCTTCAGGTTTTCTGAGCCAAAGCACATTGGCTTTTTCCTGTATCCTCAACACCCTGAGGAGTGCAGAGACAGGGCACTGGATTCTACGTGCTCTGCATTGAGGATCCAACCCCAATCCCTGCAGTGCCAAGGCAGGGACAGACACTCAGCCATCCTCCAGTCAGGGAAAGAAGGATGCATGAATGCCTCAGCAGGACTTTTCTGCAGGAAATGCCTTCTGGCAGTATTAAATCAGGATGATAACCTCACATTAAATAATGAGATCTTCCAGACGTTTCAGGTCACCTCACAAAATTCACTTTACATCAGTTGAACACATGGTTCTACACTGATGTTGTTTTTAAAGTTACAGAGTAAAACTTGAAATAATTTCTTCCCTTGTTTCAGGTTAGTTGTGTGTAGATAACAGTATCAAAAGACCTAGAGGGCATGAGGCAGTGGTAGAAATTGCAATAGAGTGTTTTGTCTGTCATCTGTCAGGACATGAGGCCGCAAAGCACCAGTAAGAGAAGATAACCATGAAATCTCTGGAGATGGGAATGCCACGGACTCGGGGCCTTGTTTCTGTAGCTGCCCCAAGCCAGACCACTCAAAGTGAGTGAACCTTTGGCAAGAATCTCTCCCAAAAGAGATAAGATTACAGGAATGTTTCTTGCACACTTCTGAGAATATCTTAAAGCAAAAATTACTTGCTTTAATAATCATTGTTTTCACAGTGAAATAATATGGGTAGTATTAATATTGATAATTAGTGCTTTGCAGCATGTAATGAATAAATAACAAATTTAATATGTCTAAATGATTTCTGTTGTGATCACCACAGGTAAATCTGAGCCTCATTTTTTTCATCAGTAAGAACAGTGGTTTGTATCTATTCACAGGGAATAACGAAAGCTAATAAATAATAAGTGTGATTCCTTCATTCTTGCAAAACTAAGCCTTTACTGAAATTCCCAAAGGTTTTGTATAGAGAAAGAAGGATAGTGCTCAGTGAACAGAGACAACTTTAAGGATGTAAAAAGAATTGGATTCCACCTAAGAAAATGATGAGGGGGAAAGTCATGATCCAGCAAACAGCATTTGCAGGGAGCCTGGTCACACACCTGAAATCACTGCAACACCTATATGTACAGAACCAAACTCACTCAGGTGCTTTCCTAGAGCTGACACTGGTGCAAGGGGAAGTATTTTCAAGTTATTTTATATTTTGGAAAACCATTAAAGACAATAGTGCCCTTGCTCTTAAACAGAAAAAGACAGAGGATAAGGAGTGAAGGAAGAGAAAGGAACCAACTCCAATGAAGCAGATCTGGCACTGAGCCTGCCTGGCCTAGCAGAAAAACTAATATTTGTAAGAGGGAAAGAAGCAGCAGGAGAATTCCTTCTCTGGATTTTTCCCTAAAGCAGACTCACTAGATTTTAAATGTAGCCTTCCACTGGCCCAGGGGCATTTGGGAGGGTCTGTTCCTCTGGCACGCTGATTTCTCCAGTTCTGGACACAGATATGCTCAGTATCTTGTTAGGACATTCCCAGATCTCCTGTGAATGCTCTGACCTTTGCAGGCTTGAAATTGGGAAAGTTAGAAATCTCTAAGTACTTCTTGAGCAGCAATTGTAATGTGATATTTTATATTATGTATATATCTATATCTATATGTGTGTGTGCTGTACCAATCTGTGCCAGTGTCCCACTATCAAAGGGACAGTACAGAACAAATCAGACCTTGCTCCCTTGGTGTGATTGGAATCCACAGGAGCACAAAGCAGGTAAGGAAAGGAAGAGGAGCAGTCATTTTTTTGAGCAAAGGTTCTGCCATCTTTAAATCCCACAATTAGTGAGCAGTTTTGTTGCCCTTGTAAGGACTCCTCAAAAGTAAGCTGCAAGTTGTTTTTTTCAAAACAGGCCCTCTTTCGTTTTTTCTTGGATAATATTCAGTGAAGAACTAATATGATTTTAAAAATACAAACTTTTTTTAGCCCCCCAGTTCTTATTCACACAGAGCAACAGCCTGTTCTGATTTTCTGTTGAATTCTGTGGACTCTCTATGAACTAAACTTGTGTTCAGCAGGAGTGAGGAGGACTCTGCCCATATAAATTAGATGCATTATTTTAATACAGACAACTTTTCTGTGCAGTTGCTTTCAATTTTCTGTCTGTTTTAAGTAATTGCTTTTCCACCAGAGCTTGATTCAGTCCCTGCTTTGAAGACTTTTATTTACAGGCACATATGGAGGGAGGGAAAGAGAAGGAACCTTCCTGGGATGCAGCACTGAAATACTGGGAACATCTCTTTAAGGGAGGAATTGAGCATCCCTAATTTCTACTGATCTCAGTGCATGTCAAAGCTGCTCACCACTCAGAGGATCAAAAACTTTCATACAGCAGATTATGCCTCTGTTCTTTTCAAGCAGTTTCCCCTCTTTTTCTTCTCCTTTTCTTGTTCAATTTTTTTTTTCATATACAGGGTACAGATTTTTGTTTTAGGGATGCTCAATATTTATATTTTTTCTCTTATTCCTCCTCCGAATCAAACAGAATCTTTCCCTCAAGCTTCATGATTTGTTTTCACTGCTTAAGTACAATTGAAGAATTAATTTGTACTCCTTGACTGTCATGCAGCAGAGCCTGATCTGTGGCTGTATTACCAGCCTGTGTTACCATGGATCTTTGTATTCCTGCATATTCTGAGAGCTGCTACTACAAAGTGAAGCCAGCCTTTCCTTATCATCCCTGTTTTTAAAGCATTGACTCATTGTTTGATCTTGCAGATTTCATTTCAGTGTTCTGAGGTTTGGAGGGGTTGTTCGTGGTAGAAAGCCTTCCTGCCAACCCCCTGCTGTGCATATTTTACTTAACTTTTCCTAGGTACTCCAAAACTTGAGGCAAGTAAGCAAAGAAGAGGTGGTGGTGAATACAATACTTTCTGTTTCATCCCTATCTGTAGGGTTCCTATTAAAAGCAACTATTGGATATCACAAACTTTAAAAACATATCTGAAGGGAGAAGTGAAAGGACATTGCTTTTCATTTCCCACAGGATTAAAGGTCAAGCAGGAAACATAAGAAATAATCAACTGATCAAACCCAGCATCCAATAATTGAACCAATATTTAACTGCTAGAGAATCCTTCAGAGCAATCAGGATCTTTCTTTATTAACCTGAATCCTTCCCTCTGAACAGGGAACCTGGCAAAACCCCCACAACGACGCAACAACAAGTAAAAATCTCCTCTCAGCACCAAACCTCCGTGCCCTCCTACCTGTGGAAGTGGATTGCACCGTTTTCCTCATCCACTCATAAGAGCTGTGCCTTTGGCTGTTGGGAGAGATCTGCTGGGCATTGATTGTATCTACAGGAGGTAACCCCGCAGCAGCAGCGGGGTGCAGGGAGCTGTACTCAGCAGAGCTGTAGGAGCCCTGGCCAGGGGACGAGCCATTGATGTGGGCAGCGGGCACGGCGCTGGAAGGGCCTGGGCCGTAGGCGCTCCAGTCCTCGCGCTGGGGGCCGTAGTGGGAGCCCCAGGCCGGCGCCGCCTGCCCGTGGCTGTCCAGGGCTGGCACGGGGTGGTATCCCATGTAGTCGGAGTAGGCTGGAGCGGACACGAAGTTTTGCACGGGCAGGTTGTTGCTGGTGCACCTTGCGGATCCCGGATACATGCTGGTGTCTTTATCCAACAGATAGCTCACGTACATGATGCTCACAGCCTGCCTTTGTCTTGCTGGGACATCCTGCTCCTCGCAGGGTTTGTTTGATCTCCCTTCCCCTCCTCTTTCTTTCTCTCTTTTCTAGCCCAGCCTGGCTCTATAAATGACTCCTGCTAGCCCTGATGTCCCTTTACTACACATGATTAACAATGGTTTTACCAGGTGCTGGTGGTAACAGTTTACTAAGGTCCTGCCTGATGTCACAGATAACTGCCTGCCCCAAAATTACATTTGCATTCAAATGAAGGGCTGCCCATGCAGGCAACCCCACCTTGCTGCTAGTTCCAGTGCTTCCTTTCTCACAGATCTTTATGTATTGCCAGCCCCGTTCTTTACTTTGAGAATGTGGTTTGAAATCTCGTGGTCTTCCAGCAGGGCTGAGTACGTAGTTAACCGTAACTGTTCAGGCAGTAGAAGCTGTATTTTTCTGGAGCGCTACATGTCAGGATCTCACTTCAGACACTCAGTTAGAGTTCCTCACAGCCCTGGTCTCTGCTGGTCCAGTAGTAGTTCTGCTTCAATGTGCTCTATTTTTTAAAACTAAAACCAAAGGAGCAGTTCAGTGTTTAACTGCAGTTCTTACAGAGCTCCTCACATGAGCACTCTTCTTGACTTCAGCTCTTCATCTGTGTGGGAGAGCACTTAGAAACCACAGTAATCGCGGTGATTTTACCATTATAAAGGATAGACAAGAAGTCTCATAGTCATTTTGAGCATTTGTTCATACGAATAGTCTTGTTGATGTTAGCAAGCTATTCATGAGCTGGCTGCTTGCCACGGCGATTGAAGTTCCTCTATTTTAACCTCCAACGTTCACAGAAAGGGAATCTGTTATTGAGAGAATGCAGAATTTGTCACTTTCCCTGTGCTCATGTCTTGGTTGTGATATTGAAATGACTGATAGCTTTTCCCTGAAGATTTTTTTTTTTGTTCTCATTGCTGTGCTTCTTCACAATAAGTAACACCTTTTCTTGGAAATATGGGAACAAATTATAGCTTTTTAGCTCAGGAAAGCAGTTTCCTAACTTTCAGGAGCAATCTTATGTTTGTGAGTAACAAATCCCTACGTGATCATCTGTAACCAGGAGCAAGGAGGGAAAGTGTGGATTTCTTTTTTTTAAACGAGATAGATCCTTAGTATTGTCTCTTAATGGGAGTTCACCCTGTTTTCATTCCTGTTCCTTTAATGATGTGATACTTAATTGCACCTTTATTAATGATCCGACTTGTTAAAAGGAGTTTTTCCTTAAACAGGTGCAAAGTATAATGAGTTTTTCCTTTGTTCAGAGGTGTATTTTTTCTCTGAGTCTTTTGCACTTCAACACCATTTAAACTTCCAGGTTCTCGGGAGGAAGGAATCACTTTGCACACCTGACAACACCGGTGTTTCCTTTAGTGACAGAACAGCGTCCTTAGGCTGCATTCACAATGTGCCTTGGGGCTGGAGCTGTGGAAAAAGCTTTTTTGACTGATGATTTTGGAAGCACAGCTACCTGCTCTGAGTGTTTCCAGATTCTCCTGCTTTTACTTCGGTAAAATTTGTACTCTTTTGCTTGTTTGCTTGTTTTTGGGGGCTGATGTTTTGCCGGTGTAATTGCTGGAAGGTATTTTAAAAATCATTAGGTGGTGGGAAGCTGCCAGAAGCTGTTTCTGCTGCTTGCATATGTGAGTTTACTCGCTTGCAATTTGCACATCTGTGACAGCTGGCCACTCAAAATTACCCAGCAGAGCTGCTGGGAAGGACTTCTCAAATCCAGGGAAGTCAGTGATCAGTGGATCATGGATCTGAACTGCTTAATTCTGCTGCAGCAGCAAAATAAATCACAGTTGTCTAATTTAGAATTAGGTGTCTTTGGACAGCCTGTCTGCAGGTAAAGTGTGATTTTCATGCTGTGGTATCTTCCTGTTTTTTAACTTGAGTGTTTTTCTCCCTTCTCAAATTTAGAGCACTGTGGTTGCTCAGTAGCTCTTGAGTGCTGAAATGGTTACAAAGTTAGCTTACAAAGAAAGATTCTTTACATCTTTTTGTTGTGAGTTGATTTCATCTTCTTTCTTCCTCTTCAAAACTGTTGAAGCCTCATCCTTGTGGGCATTTCAGTGCTTCTCTTGAGTGCAGGTGTAGCAATAAATCAACCAGAGGAAGAAGCAGCATTTGCTCCTTTACTGGAGCCCTCCAGCTGTCTGCAAAATGTTCTAATTATGTTCATTCAACAAAACTTTTCCTGCAGGCTTTATCTACCTGATACACCCCAGCACAGAGCTCTGTAGAAGGGCTGAGTTGGATCTGCCCTTGTTCAGTGTTCAGGAATGTTGGATACACCAGGCTCCAGTCAAGGATTCCTTCTCTCCCACTGCAGCATTGTTCCATGAGGAACATTTTGTTCTGTATTTCACAATGGTTTAATTTGTCTCATGGAGCAGTAAAATGGTGATTATTCCTGTGTATTAGAAAAATCACATAAAATACCTTTTGATGCTTTCAATAATACATAGATAGAATAACATGGAAGGAGATTTTTCCTCTTCCTACTGCCTAAAGAAAGGGTTTTACAATCTGGGATAGTTGAACTGACAGTGCTTTGCTCCTCTGGCCACACGCTGTGCCCACAAAGCAGGAAATGCTTCCTTTGGATTCCTGAGTACCCTAAGTAGTCTGGCTCCAGCAAGCTGTACTTTAGCTTTGGTTAGTCCAAGCTTTTATAGTTTACATAATTCCAATCTTATCTATTAGTTAAACCACAGTCATTTGAGTGCAATTTCTAGAGAGATGTGAATAATCACATATTAATACAGTTAATTTAAAACTAAGTATTTTTAAATGTTCTCAAATGCAAAGTGAATGGAAATAAGAAATCACCCCGAGTTCTCAAGAGGGAAAAGTACTTTATTGAGATGATCCTAAAACACCTTCACCCCCGGGCCTCTCTAAGATGCATTTTTCTAGTTCTAAATTTGAATGGTTTCCATCCTCTGAAGCTGGGCAGTGGTGTCCACCAGAGATCCTGGATGGGAAAACATCTCTGAAGGAGGTTCTATCAGGTGATGCTGATATGGGCAGAGACCAAGCAGCAACACTGGGATCCTTCAGTCCACTTTGATTATTCCTCTTCTGCTACATGATTGAGTCTCCAGAGTTTTCCTTTGTCATGTCACAAAGCCCTGGATCTGCTGTGGTCCCACCCTTGTTCTTCCAAGCTGATCTGTCTCATGTTTTAACCACATCCCTGTCCTGGGATGCAGACCTTCTCCTACACATCCCATCTTCTTATCTAGGAACTGACAGAGCTCCAATAGCTCTGGTTTATTTTTCGTCTCCAAAGAGTAGCAGCAACCATTTTTCGGAGGCGCGTTCCCGTTCCAAGCCTGATCTCTGCCTCCAGTGAAGCAATGGGGACAGCTGGTGGTCAGCTGCCTGCATGGCAGGGAGACCTTTCCGGGCCTGCGGGGACCGTGACCTCATTCAGATTTCAAAGTTCTCAGCCTGCTCAGTTCTGTTTGGAACAGGACTCGTGTCTGTCACATGTCCAGCTGCAGGAAGCAGCAAATCTCCTGAAGAATCCTGGAATTCTGGATGTGTTGCAGGGATTTTTGCTCTGCTGTTTGATTAATGGTAACATCTCTCCTTTGAAACCTGAAGTGGACTATTATGGATCGTATCAGGCTTTTAAAAAGTAACTTTTACAAGGAATTTTCTGGGCTAAAAAGGTTTGAAAGGCGCTGCAATACAGAGTGGGATTGCTGAGCGGTGACAGAGCTGGGGTGTGAGCAGGCAGGGCTGGGACACTTGTGCCATCCAACGTGGCACTGAGCCACAGGGCTGGAATGTCACATCCACTGCACACCAGGGAGCGCTCTCAGGAGGTGATGACAGTGAAGAGCCAAGAGCAGGGCTGTGATATTTTAATCTTGTGTTCTCTCAAGAGTAGCTGTGCTTCAGATGTATTTCTTTGTTAATCAGTGTATATGCTCTTGAAATAACGCCCCCAACTTCCAGGTGACTTATGCTGACATAAGTGTAGCCTTTAGGATGGCTGCAGTAAACAGCTGTCTCACAAGAACTCTGAGAATACTCCTACTTCTGAAAAAAATAATCTTCTTTTCTCACCGTTGTTCTCTGTGCTTTAAATTTTAACACCTTGCAGTGTGCTGGATCTCCTGGGGCCCTGTGAGTCACGGCCCTGCTGCAGTGGGATTGGAAGTGGTGGCATTGTGGCAGCCTTAACCCCATAACTCTCTGCTCCATAACCTTCCCAGAAGTGCAAACAGATCACAGCCTCTGTTCAGTGCCTGCTGCTTCACTGCCCCTCTGCTGCCTGCAGCAACAGGAGAAAAACCCATCCACCAAGAGCTGCCTTTGGTCACTTCACACCTGGTGCACAGAACCAGGGTCCAGTCCCTGCCCACAGCCCCAGGCTGAGGGGAATCCCTGCTGCCAGCTCAGTGAGCAGCTGAGTTCAGCAAAATGGGATCCAGCATTGCCATCCCTGAGATTTTGTGTTTGTATGGTTAATACTTCTCTGCTGCTGGAAACCCTCCTGTCTGCAGCTCCTTGAAATTTAGAAGGAAATTGTGTTATATTTTAATATTACGGCTGCTAAGTCCTGTCTGGGGAAATTCTTTACCTTAGGTGATGGTTTAGAAAGCTCTGTGAACAGCTGGCTCTAGGAGCACATTCTGGATTTGGGCACTTGGCTGCCGAACACAGACTGTATGTAGATTATTTTCATCAAATTCTTAACTAAGATCAAGAATATTAAATTTTTTTCTTTTTGGAAGTGTGTTTTATCCCCCCTTCCTTAGTATGGAAAATATCCCTGGATACGGGAGTGTCTCAGCATAGGTGAGGGATCCACAAGGTACATTTCTTACAGCTGAATGAAAGCCACCACGATGGCCTCTCCCAAGTGACAATTCCCACTAGGTGGCACTTTGAATCCATCGCACGGGCAGAACCCCGGCTGATGGAGTACCTGGGAGCTGCCACTCGCATTTGTACTTAGTGATTGACCGAGCTAAAAAAGGATCAATGTAGTGCTGCCTGCAGCAAGTTTCACAGCTCCGTTTAATACCGACATTGATTAAATCCCCACCCCCAACTCCGTGTGAAAAAGCATTAGTACAGAAATATCCCCTCTCTGAATCCCTGCATCCAGCCTTCTCCACTGCCCCACCAATTTCTCACCTCCAAAAAAAAAAAGAAAAAAACCCAAAAAAACCCCCAATTTAAAAAAAAAAAAACCCAAACCCTCCAAAAACTCCAAACAAACTAAAACCCCCAAACCCAAAAGAAACAAACAAAAAACCTTGAAACAGAAACAAAACACTCAACCAACCAACTGTTTATGTCCCTGGAAATTAAACTTAATACTGTTGTTTAAAAACCCAAATGTTATGGTTTTATTTGAAGTGTCCAGAGAAGTGTCAACTCCCCAAGCTCTGTTCTCATTGATATTCAAGCTCTCCTCAGAGTGGTGAAGGAATTTAGAGTTTGCACGAATAGAATAGGCCAGGAACAAGGACAGAAGTGACTGTGGGAGTAACAGGCACAGAAAGAGATGACATGGAGAAGAATGGGAGTTGCAAAGGGAAAAGTGCATCGGGAGTATTTGGTTCTGGATTGTCTGACACGGGCTCAGGGGGCATCACACAGCACCTCATAACCAATTCACTGCTCACTGCTACTGATGATGCTTCTCAGCCCAAACTTTTGAGGGTGCAAGTGTTTGGTGAGAGCAGAAATGCTAAAGATACAGGACAGATGCTGAGGAAAGCTAGAGCCAGGTTTTAGCACAGCTCAAGTTCTGTTTTGCTGTTGCCACGTTATTTAATCTTTAATTTATGGCAATGAATCTTAAGCTGTTCAGGGGTACAATGGCAAAATCCTGTTCTTCACCATGGTTTGTGGACAGAGTAGCTCAAGTCAATGGGAGAGCTGGACTGAGTCTTTTCCAACGTCCTGTTAAGGACACAGGTTCATGCTCAGCAGCTGAAACGTAGCTTTGTGAGCATTAAGCTTGCATATGGCTCTCTGAGTGGTTTCTAGGGTTCAAAAATTACTCAGTAAACTCAAAAAGAGCCTTTCAGCTATTTATGTTGGCCGTGCCCTTTTGAGGGAAGCTACTCTAAGCAGTAGGCTCGCAATAGCCATTGTTAAAAATTCATTATGAACCAGATGAGATTATTAAAAATAAATCAAATACTTCGGGTTCACTTGTACTGGTTAACTGAATGTATTTCTGCAAATCCTGGTATAAAAACTCATGAGTTGGAACCATTCGAGTTTGGTGTTAAAAGCAAAACTTCCACCATCACCCTGAGAGAAGCTCTGAAGTCTCTGTGGGAGGTTTGTGGCTGTACAACTTGAAGTGCACAGCACCTGCAATGCTGCAGCGAGAGAGTGACTTAAAATAGCAATGTGTGGGCATTTAATCTGTTTACTTGGGGAGTGACAAAACCTGCGAGTGGCCCTTGGATGGGAGCTCCTTGTGCTGATCTGTCCCTCGGAATCTGAGGGAAGGTACACTGAGCAAACAGATCCAGGGGCAAACGTTTTCCAAGAGGGAAAAAGCAGAGATGCTCCTCTGCCTGCTCTTCCTGCCAAGGTGCTGAGTGCGAGGGGCAGTTGTTTTTAGCCCGGAAAAAACGGCATGTGCAATTTACTGCTGCAAGATATTATTCTGAACATTGAGCTGAGGAGGAGCTGGATAAAGATGTGATAATTGCATGAGTCACAGGCAATACAATATTTAAAGGATCTCAATCCTTGGGCTTCAAGCTACATTGTCGGTGTAGTTTTCCAGGATTGTGCAGAGTGTGGTTTACTGAAATTTTCTCTAAAGTATCCGAGTTTAAATTCTGATTATTTGGAAGACAGTATGCTTGAATAAATGCATCATTGCATTCGTTTTGCATAACAATCCTTGTTTCCACTTTTACAGCTGTAAAATGGAATTTCATACTTTTTACAGTGCCTGATTTTCAAGAAGATCAAAGTATTTAGCAGATATTTCCTATCTTTTTGCTTCTAGGAGTGGGATAAATATTTCTGCTCAAATCTAATCTGTTACACTGGGACTTCTATGGCTGCTCAGCTGAGCACGAGATAGTGTGAGGGTAGATGATTATCTGCATAGATACTTCTAGGAAGTAATTAGAACTCACTTGGCATAATTATATGGGGTTTGGACATTCTGAGAAGAAAGAGTCATGGTTAACGACGTTTATTTGAATGTTTGCTGAGCGTAGGATCCTACATTTAATTAAATATATTATTAGAAGCTCCAGTTCATAGAATTCTCTAATAATGTTGGTTGTTTCAATGGCAGTGATTCTCTGTGTGTGTCTTTGCTGTGTGGACATCCCTTCCCAATGTCCTGTCATGTCCCCTTTCTTTGCAGTTCCTGAATGGGACTGTGGGTGGATGTGGAAAAAGAACCATTTATGTAATTCTAATTATTTCTGTACTATTTATTTCTTTAGGATTGCTCTGACTCTAGCTCCTGAGTGTTTTTTCCTGCCATATTTCCTTTTCTTTGCTAGAACTATTTCTTTATTTCTTTAAGGCACCGGAAGGAATCCTTGAGGTCCCAGGCTCAGTATGTTCTTTTTTTTTTTTTTATCAAAGCCTTCCAACAGGATATTCCGTTTTTAATAAATAAATACAGCATTTTGTTTTTGGAAAACAGGAAGGGCAGGCCATGGAATAGATGGCAATAAAGATTGTTGCTGAGATGTCCAAACTTGGAACTCATATTTTAGCAGAAGACATACAGATCATGAACAGGAATCTTCCCTTTTAAAGGCTTTTAAGGAAAAGAAATTACAGCAGGAAATGCTAGATGGAATTTTCAGTCTTTCCTCTAAAGAGATGTCTTATCCACAAACAAAGCTGCTTGAAATAGGGACTGGCTTGTAAACGTGAGGAGAATTCACTTGTTAAGTAGGTTTAGATATTGTCTGCTGATCAGTGCATGAATAAAAGCTAAAAAAAAGTTTTTATTATGCAGCAAGCATCCAGTGCATCTTATTCCTGTGGTCGTGGTGAGGAGGTTTGGTTTTGTTCTTTTTTGTTCCTTTTTTCCTTCTCCTACTACAGTCACAGTGCAAAAATTTAATGAGCCATCTGCTGAACTCTGTAAATCAACAGAGGGAAATAGCAGCCTCTTCCTTAGCAGAAAGCTTCCTTATTCCTTAAATATTTTCAAAGTGGGATCTTTTTTATCAAGGTGCTATCACTTTTCATAACACAGCAGCACTTTTTTCATTTAAAGCAATTGGGAATCTCATCTGAGGTTTAGCTCTTTTTGGTTGTTTGGAGTCACAGGATACTGGATGTGGTGTTACAGGGACAGATTGTCCAGGTTTTTATTAAACCATAGAAATTCTTCCATCGTCATATATTTCCAGGCTCTTCCAATCAGAGGCAAAACATCACAATTGATAAATTTGTTGCTTTTCTGTTAGCACAGTTATGTTATGCTCATGGCGTAGCTGCAGCCTGAGATGAAAACTTCCTTCTCTTGCAGGCTGCACACAAATACATCTCCATGGATCTCACTAAATCACACATTTGGGGGGCTTCTTGCCTTGTTTCTCTGGAGTTTGTGATGAGAATATTGCCACTTGCCTCTCTTTGGATTATGGTTTGTAATGGCAAATCTCATCTCATGAAAAAATCTCACATGTAGATATTTTTCAAAAGGTTGCTACAACTCAGATTTTCTCCTGTCTCATAAAAACAATTTCATTTAGTAAAATCTGGGCTTAAATACTACAAAAAAATCCCCACAAAACCAACCAAACAGTCTGGTATAGAAATACTTCTGTAAGCTTGACTGTGCTTATGATTACTCTTTCTTTTGTTCCCTTGGGGGTTTTTGTTACTTTTAGACCTAAGTAGTTGTTAAAGGAAAAACTTGGTTTTGCTTGCTGGACAGAGGACAACGTAAATCCAGTATGGTGAGGTCTTCCTTGCTCCAGAAATTGTTGGGAAGGGAGAAGTAAATAAGCTCTGATAGGTTCAGGTAGCCCTGAGAAAGACCAGTGAAGAGCTGCAGCTTCTCCTTGTGGCTCAGTGTAATGAATATTCCTGAATATATTTCTAATATTGCTGTTGGAAACAAGAAGAGAGCTGCACCATTCTGCTGTTTGTAGCTGCTGAGTTGTGAGCATCAGCCACAGGGGATGAAATTGGATTTCAAGGCATGTCCCAGTGATATTTCAGAGCCATGGATGCATCTGACTTCGCCTCATGAATAAGCCACAACAAAAAGTGCTCCAGCTGGTGATCAGTGCTGCTTCCTCAGCAAATGATCCTGTTGCTATGAGACAACAGGGGCTCTGGGCTGGCTGCAGTGGCTGGTTTGATCCAAACCCCATCCAGAAGGTTCTTCTTGCCAGATGATGCAGCCTCAGTGATTTCAGTATTTACAGGACCTGCTGGAGCCTTGTTAATAAAATATTTCTTCTATTGGGATGTCACCAGAAATAGAAGGAACGACATTTGTGATGTAGATTTTCAAAGGAAAATGGCAAATGAAGGGTTGGCTTTAAAATGAGATTCCAGATGGGAGAGGATCTCTGAAGCTTTGCATGTCCTGCAAGGCCTCATGCATCAGGGAAGAGAGATTGAGGCACACAGAGCTGCAGGTCTGTTTGGAGATCTGGTGAAACAGCAGAGGGAGAGGATTTCTTTGTAGTTGATTCTGTAAGATGTCAATAGGAGAATGTAAAGGAGAGGAAGGGTTAGACCAGAAGTGCTAGAGCAGAGGATACTGTAAGAGGTGTAGGATCTTTGAACCCCATGTACTCTGTGAATCTGTGGTTAATGCTTTGAAGGTAATTATAAACCCAGCAGTGAAGTCATGACGTGTTTACATGAGGAAGTCAAGAATGAACTGTGGGTTTGTTAGTATCAATAGAACAGAGTATTTCTTCCTGCTCCATCAATTGAAGGTTTAAGCAAACACTGTTACGCAATAACGTCTTTGAGCTTGCAAAGTGAATTTTAGAACTGTTACATCTTTTGTCTGAGAATAATCAGCCTGAGCTGCTTCATGCACTTCTTTGGCCACGGTTTTGACTGGTGAAATCCTAAAATAATGTTGTGTCTAAGTGTGAGGAGAAAGGTATTCTACACAACCAGGTACTGGCTGGTATCTTTGTCAAATCAAGGTATTGCATAGCTTTGAAACACAACTGGAGTGCAGAGCTCTGGAAATGGCTTCCCTGAGCTTCTCTGTTTGGAGGCAGATTGGAATTCAACTACAGAAAAGATTGACAGGTCTCTGACAAGGAGAGGTGATCCAAAAGGTGTGAGTGTTGTCCTCTCTGGGTATCTCCACCCAAACCTGCACTGTGCAACTGCTCAGAAACACATTGGGAGAGCAAGAACTATTTCAATATATTCCTTTCCAATTTCAGCTGATACCAATGCTGCTTTAGGGAATAGAAGAGAGAAAATGAAACATTTGCAAACTGCTTTTTTCTTCCACTCTGTCCTTTTTTTCTTTCTTTTTTTTTTTTCTTCTCTCAGGGATGGTGTAAATATTAACAAATTAAAAAAGAGACATTAGTTTGAACTGATTTTCATTTCACAATAATTAGCAAACTCTAATGGCCTTTAGGAAAAACCTTTTCCATTCCATTCTGTTTGATTAGAGGAGCCCAACAGGAGGGTGAAGAGAGAACAGAACCGCTTTCCTTGCACTTTTGCTGTCTCATAGAGGAGATGGGAGATATTTCTGCTCCCTTCTGGTGATGCTGTAAGGAAAGTAGCAGGACCAGAGTGGCTCTTGCAGGTCCCTTCTTGCATCACAGTATTTAGAAAATAAACTTCTACTTCAGAGCTTGGTAATCTTTAAAAGGTTTGTCAAGATTGCTGGAGTCCACACCAAGTGCTCAAAATAGTTCTGCACTGGCAAAAAATCATTTGCTATTATATTTCCTGTCATGGTGTGTTTGTGTGGGAGGTGCTTTTTGGGTCGCTCTCCTCACAATTAGGTAGTTCTGAGAAGTTTGAAGTGTCACTCTGAGCCTCAGGTTGTTGCTGCAGCTGGGATGAAGTGCTGTTGGGAGCAGGTGCAGATCCCTGTGAGGGGAAGGGACAGGCTCGTTCCTTATTGTTGGAGGTGACAAGGATGCTGGTACCTGTCCAGGTAGGAGGAAGGCTTGGCATGGCTTTGAGCCATGACATCCTCCAAGGGAATAATGAGGGCTGGAGATCCCAGCAGCGCTCAGGAGAGCTTGAGTGAAAAGAGGAACCAGCAAAGCCCAAGAAATGGGGCTGAGGGCTGGTGTTACCTGTAACAAACACTGACCAGAGCAGTTTCTTAGCTTGTATTTTCACATCATGGAAAAGGTCCTTTAAAAGCCATAATGAGGCTGCTCCAGGCTCGGTAGGATTTCAGCTGAGCTGCTTGCTCCTCTGAGCTGAGTCACCTCCACATCCACCCCCTTGTTTTCCCGGGATGCTGGGATCAGCCAGCGCTGTTCCACCTGCTGCAGGCTGCTGAGTGCTCCTGTCCGCACAGCCACCTTCTCCCAGCAGAGGGGGAGGACGGGCTGGAGGCTCCTCCCCTGCTCTGTCCTCGAGCTGTGTGTCTGAGGGGTGGATTCCCCACCCTGGGCTCCGTGAGTGCCGTGATTCCCCTGCTGAGGAATGCCCTGGGGAACAAGCAGCAGTGCTGGACAGGGGCTGCCTTTAGCCCCAGAGTGGAACATTTCACGGCAGAATCCCACAGCAGTGCCAATTGATGGAAAAGAAAATCACTCCAGACCCCCAGGCATAGCTGTGGCATCAGATCCCTCTGCAGTGTCACCTCCGTTGCTTCCCAGGTGGAATTGCCAGTCCTGGGCAGGTTTTTGGGCCTCATTCCCCCATGGTCTCCCAGTCTTGTCCTTAAGGGTTGAGAGAAGCCAGCAGGAATCCTGCTGATCATCACAGAGACAGAAGTGGCAGCAATACTTTCCTCACATCTGGAAATTTGTGCAGGATAACAGCATGTCACTGTAATCCTTGTCCTTTTAGATCCTCCTCTGCTAGGAAATAGGGATACCTGGAGCTCTCCTGATGAGTTAATGGATGCAGCAGGTTCTTGTGGTTTGGGACTACTTGGTCCTTATTTACCAACTGTGTCTCCATAACCATGTGCACAGGGAGTGTGTTCACTTTTAAAGGAGAACCTGTGGTGTGATATTTGACTTGCAGGAGCAGTTTTCAGACACTTGCCTAGAGAGCAAATCCATAAATCCAGCCAATTTTTTATGTACCGAGTAGTCGTTTGCCTTTCTTTACAGCAAGTCAGCTTTTTCCATCTCCATGTGTCCCTCATCCATTTGGTTTCATTCCCGTTCTTCAAGGAATAGAAATTTAGGCACAGAAAAGCTAATTGCCTCTTTCAGAATGTAAGGACTCCAGTTTTGAGTCCCCAGGATCTCATTGCCTGCCTGCACAGCTACATGGGATCAGTGCTAAGCTGGCTGAGGTGTCTGTGAAAAGGAAGGAATGAGACGTTGCTGTTCCTTCTCTTTCTCCTTTCACCTATATGGGCTTAGCTGAAGAGCACTGCTATTTGATCAAAACTTAGAGATTTACCTTTGAGCAACTGCCATTATTATTTCAAAACCATCTTTGACTGTCTAACTGCAGGTTGTTAAAGAATATTGCACAAACCATGTTGTGACAGCTCCTTGGACTGAGCTCAGAAAAGAAGAGTTAATCTGTTATTATCATCATCTTTTGTTCCAAGGACTTGGCAGTTTGGGATCTGCAAAAATGAAGAAAACTGATTGCAGCATTTGCAAGGGAGTCAGATGTCTCATTCTGTACCAGGGGTGTGCAGAAGTGCTTGGTGACACCCTCTCACTGACAGACAGCAGGAGACACAGCTTGTATTATAGATTATAGCTTTTAATATTTTAGCCAGTGCTCCTGTGTAACTGTAACTTTTACATCAGTGATTTGTGGCTTTGGAGTTGCAAATTGTATGGCTTAAGCTTGCTGTAGAGTGCTGAGAAATGTTTGTAGCTTTTATTGTAGGGAGCAGAGCTTCTGCTAAACATTTGCCAGGTAATTCCTGATGTATTTGGCTACAAAGATTTAAGGGATTTCTCATTTGTACCGTTGTGTCTCCCTCAGCCGTTCCACAGAGGAACCAGCTTCTCTCAGTGCTCAGCCTTTCCACAGAGAGCTTTACCAGATTTGCAGTTGCAGCTCAAACATTTGGCAGCTTCAAGAAGAGTCCCCAGTAATTCAGATTCGTTTTTGATAGTATTTGTCTGATAAAAGTGGAATTCAAAGCTGGGACAAGTTGGGAATTCCTGACTTCAGTGTTTTCTGCCTTAACATTAATTGATCTTTTGATGAGCTATCATAAGCATTCCTCTTTTGTTTCTGCATCTAAGAGTGCTCCTCACTGCACAGGCAGATGGTAGCTCTCATTCCTCCTGCCAGAGAGCTCACAGTCTAATAGATAGTGCAGCCAAAAAGTGGGAGGGAAAAAAGGAGACATCATAATTGATTGAGTGTTACTTCTCAGACAGCAGCAGAGTTAGAACAGAAGCATCACCTGAGAGCTGGATGGGAAGGACATCACCAGCTTGAAGGGATCCAGAGAAAGTGCCAGCCCAGGGCAGAGCTCAGACCTTCAAGGCTTTCAAATAAAATCCTCTTATATCATCAAGGAAAATCAAACAGAAAGCAATTATTTGTTTCAGGTTAAGGGCACTCAGCCTCTTCAACACAAAATCCAATAGCAGCAGCCTCTCTTCAGAGTGGGATGGGCTGCTGGGTCTCTGAACTCCTGAGGTCAGTGAGGACACCGAGGGATTTTATTCTGTGAGTGCAGCTTGTTATCTCAGTGTCATGGAAAGTCCTGGCCCAGGCTTTTATTCACCTCTGTTCCATCTCCGGAGGGAAAGTGATTCCCACATGACCACTGGGTGCTGTGAGCTCCCTCACACTGTGCTACAAACCTTGGGAAATACTGCTACCACTGCTAGAAATGCTTATTCCTAACCTCCCTTTGGATTAAAAGGTTGTGTTTCCAGAGATAATGATTTCTAAATTTGCATGGGACATGAGAAATAGTAAATTTTATTATAGCAAGGGAGCACAGCTGCATCTTCTTCTTTCTACGTGTGGTCATGAAATACTTTTGGTTTCTAGAAAAACAAATTCTGGTCTCAAAGCAAAGCAGAAGTGCACAGTCTGGTTCTTCCTGGGGTCTGGGCTGTGTGAACATGAGCAAACCCTGACCCCAAAACGTTGTTACCGGGAGGAAACACTGACTGCAAACAGTCCTTACATTGATACTTGCCTACACCAGGATGTCCTGGGGTCAGGTGAGGAGGAATCAAACTGCACAAAGGACTGTCCCTGAGCCCTTAACACTGATTACAACTACAAAATACGTTTACTTGGAGATGTATAAGCTGAAGGCCTGGCTGGGTATTTTTTTAATTCTACTTTTTGAATAATACTAAAATTGAGCTGATCTCTAACAAAGAAACAATGATTGAGCAAAGCCTGCTGCTTATTTTGATGAATATTTTCTTTTTCTTTCTAGAGCAAGATGCCTTCTTGCATACTGAAACACCTTCCCACTTTGCATCTGTTATTCTTAGCACCAGTACTGTTGATAGAAAAAAATAACATAAAAATAAACATAAGAGTAAAAAAGCCCCTCAATTTTCAGACTTGAAATTATTCCAAATTCATGCTTTAAAATTTTTAACTATCTAATTAAATTGAGATAAAATGAAATATAATCCATGAAAATAAAATTTTGATGTAAAATTTTTCTGATCACTTCTGAGCTCGAAGAGAAGAACAAAGAAAAGTTAAGAAGTCGATGCTTTGTGTTTGTTACCTTTTGGCACCGTGACCCACCAGGGCTCTGATGCCACTTCCTAAAATCTTCTCCTCTCCTCTCCCACATCTCTGCAGAGCCTGCACAGCTCTGCAGGGAGAGCAGCACTGAGCTGTGCACTGAAGCCCTGTGGAATCTGCTTTCTCCTCACTTCCAGACACACTTTGGCTCCTCAGGGTGGAGATCTGCTCAGACACAGAGGATCAGGGAACACCACCTGCAGGGATGTTCCCATTTAGGCAATTTTCTTGGAGGCAGCAGCATTTCCCTGCCTGGTTCCCATGCAGAACATCTCAGTGTCCATCCCCTCACTCCACACCTCTCTCTTAGCTCAGGAATGGGCTCCAGAACGGAATCCAGCAGGAGCAGCACAGGCAGACTCTGTACCTAGTCCCAAATTAAAGCTTGATTAACTCATTAATAGGATTATATGCAGAAGGCTGCACTCTGTGAACCAGTGATGTCCTTTTCAATCCCATGTCCCCAGATCATGGAGCATGTGTCACAGTAATTGCCAAGTGCTTATGGAGGGCGCAGAAACGCTTGTAAAAATAAACTTGGGCTGGCACACAGATTACATAATGGCAATGTCCATGTCAGAGGCTGTAAGGACCTGTGTCACTCATGCCTCTGCTGCTTCAAAGTCAGATGTCACAGCTGGAGAGCTGCACTTAGAGAAGCTCTGGAGACAGAAAATGGGAATTGCCAGGAGCCTTGTGCCTGGGGAACTCACCCTTTGTGCTTCACGCAGTCTGATGGGGCCCAGCCTCCCTTTTTGGGGGGTCTCCCAAGGGAGTTGCCCTTCTTCTCCCCTGGGTCTCTTTGGAAGTGAGGACCTGACTCCCAGGGCCGCTCCCCACACACGCAAAGTTCATTCCAGTCCTGGGAAAGTGTTCTGAGAGGAGCCAGTGGGGAGGTTCTGGCTGTGCTACAGCTCCTTTCTGCCACTGGAGCTGCCCTGATGTTTCAGCCAAGCTGCTGAGAGGCTCCCAGGAGGAATTCTGTGGCTGGAGGGACACGGCAGTGCGTGTGTGTCACACTGATACTGCAGCCATGGCATCCATGGAGGAGCACAGCAGGAATGTGCATACCTGGATGGTTCCCAGTCCTGCAGAAGTGCAGTGATCACTGCAGCTGGGGACACAGGAGAGCCTCTGGCTGCAGCTGGCACTACAGAAGGTGTCATTTTCCTGTGGTTGTTCCTCCAGGATGAGCCACAAACTCAGTGCTCCTCTGCCCAGAAGATTGCTCACTGGAAAAGCTTCGTTTAGATGGTGGTATTAATTAATTCTGATTCCTCTGAAAGGAAATGAAGGTGTTTAGGAAACAAAAGTAAAGTCTCCAACAGGGATTTCATCTTCTTGAGTCCACCAGCTCTCCAGGAATGGCTGCATTCCATCACACTTGGCAGGCAATTGCAAATGCTGCAAGTGGTGCAAGCCCACCTGACTCACAGCTCCTCAAGATTGGGAGAAGCAAATCAGAATACCTGGATTTAAATCAGGTAACCCTCTGCTGGTACCACTTACACATGGCTGAGTAACTCAGCTGAGCAGGAAAGTCTGACCAGTAAAATCTGTTTTCAGCAGGGGTACATAGAGGTACCCTCATGAAGCATTTATTTGGAGTCATGTTCACAGTGGATCTGGGTGATGTTACTGTGGGTTGTGAATGTCGAATTCTGTGACAAGAGAATGACTTTGGAAGAAGTTCCAATATCTCTGTGGAAGAAACTTCTGTATAGTTCCTTGATAAAAAAAAAAACCCAAAAAACCAAACCAAAACAAGCAAAAAAACCCAAAAAACCCAAACAAAAAAACCCCCTCAAACAAAACAAAATACCACCCCACAAAGTACCCAAGTAAAAACATCCAGAAAAAGCAAAACCACAAAGCCAACAAAATTCTGGGAACATGACAGTACATCAGAGTACATTTTGATAAAATTGGCTCTATTTTAGCTTGATATTAAGGAAAAAGGAGAAAATAAGTTACAGATTTTGAAAATTACATTGCTTTTCATTATTCAGCTTCTGGCTTGCTTCACTCTGTCAGCACCTGTTGGTGGAGGGAGAGGGCACAAATCACTGATTTTAGGCATCGTGTCTGCAGCTCATGGACAGCCTGACACAAGCACACAGAGAGCAGCATTCACTCGTGTTTTGGTTTAACCTCCACCACCAAACAGTGAAGAAATTAAATTGTAGTGGAGAGAGACTTTTGATATTTTTACCCTTTTTTTGGTTCATTGTGCAGTGTTTGTCCCAGATGAGTGCTTGTTCAGATGACTCTGTGTTCCCCTTCATCCTGATCATCCACCCCACGTTCCCAGCATCATTTTGTTCCACATAATCTTCCTTTCATGCTTTTCTCTGCAGAACCTGAGTCATATTCCTTCTGAACTTCTTCTTCCATGGAGTTTGCCAGCTCTAAGCCATCTTGGCCAACAGCTTGTGCTTTTTGCAATCTGTAGCTGTGCTGCTGCAGGGACGAGCAGCATCCTAGATTTGAGCCACTGTGTTCCTCCTTTTTTCATATTCCTCATTTCCCAGTTTTTCTTAACCATCCAAGAGACAGAGCTGCTCTTCATGCACAGCACAGAAAACAGCCACCCACCTGTGTTCAGTGTTTGGCTTTGGTACATGAGGGACCCCAGGGACTGATGGTGACAAGGCCCTGCATTCAAAACACTTGATTTTCTGTCTCCTCCTCAAAGTCTGGCTGTAGAAATTCCAGTCACTAAATTGTTTGGGCATTACAGTGTTCAGGACTCACCCACAGCCTGAACCACACTTAAACACTGAATTCTGAAGAGTCCCAGAGAGCCACAGCTCTCAGAGTCACAACTTTGAGACAACAAGAAGGTGTTTTATTTTAGTACCTTCAATCATTTTTTTAAAGCAAACCCTAAATTTCATCTTTGTTTTTAGCTGAAAACCAGCAGCACTGCAAAACTTATGCCTGGAACATTGGGTACATCTGGGACAGCTGAGATCTGGAGAAGTTTTTCTTACAGGGCCTAACAGTTCAGTCAAGTTTCCCCGAGCTGAATGCACCTGGCAGAGGGACATAATCACAGTGTGAGAAACAGCAGATCCACAGTGGGAAATGCAGGACAAAAATATTACTGGATGTGTCTGTGCCACACAACAAAAGCTCTCAGCTGGTTTGTTTTCCAGTGTTTGCTTATCCCCATTAAATGAGTTGCTTAAGCTTAGTTGGAACCTGGCCCAGTCAAATGCTGACCCTGCCTGCAAGAAATATTTTTCTCTATCAGCTACTTGAGCTAATTTTGGTCACTAATTTATGCATCTCTATACATAATGAAATCTACATAATGTCTTTTGGAGAAACATTTGTTAAGGCTGACAATAGCAACTGCCAGATATGTTGTAGGTGGAGTTATTTCCAGTGTTTGCTGTCCTTTCTAGAGAAAATAAGTTTTGTACTTCTCCAGTGTAAGAGCTGCTTTAGTGACCTTCATTTAGAAACTACAGAGCAAGAACAGGAATATAACAAAGAGCAGAATTCCCAAAGCACTAAATCCTAAGCCAATGGCCCAGCCAGTAAATCCCCTTTAAAGAAGAGAGATTCCAGAGGTTTGGAACAGTGCTTAGTCCTCTCAGTGGAAGAGTAAACATAAACAGCAGGCAGTACCTTGGATCACTTTATAGGTGAGAGGATTGAGCATTTGCATGACTTTTTTATCTGCTTCCTGAGCGTGTCTGAGTAAACTCTGTTAAGTTCTGTCATTTCTCCCTCTTGTCCATCCCCAGTTCTCACATTTCATTTAACAACTTGCCACGGCCAAATTTGTGCCTGCTGATCTGACTCCCTCCCTTGTGTACCCCCACTTCCCCTTTAATTGCTGCAGAATGCCAACATCTTTTTCCATATTAAAATAGAAATCTTTCCTTTTGAGCAGTTGGCAGCCTGGGTATTGCTTGGGTACAAACCCATCCATTTTACTGTGCCACAGTGCTCAGCCCTGGGTAGTTTGATCCTGCTTTCAGGGGGTAACAGAGACTGGTCAGGCAGGACTGCTCTGATTGAAGGAGCTCCAGGAAAACTCTAAATCAAAGGATTTGAACCAAGTGATTCCCCACAGTGGGCACTGCAGCAAGCACAGACCTGACAAGCCAGGTTAGGAGAGGAGGTTATTGGGAATGAACATCACTTGTTTTTCATTTCTGTTTAAGTAAAAAAGACAGCACTGGGGTTAAAGGACTCACAGCCAGCCTCTCCTGGGCCAGAGGACCTGGCAGAAGTGTTCCTGGGGTGTGAAGGCCTAACCTCAAGACCATTGGCTTATTTTACACAGGCTAAACACAATCTGTGCTTTTGACTCAGTCACACTGCCCTGCAACTGCCCTGCTCCTGGGCAATGAGTCCCTGGCCAAGCAGCTGCCAAGGGGAGTTAGAGCTCCTGGATGAGGGAGGAAGAAATAAGGGGCTGCAGGCTGTTTGTGAAGTCCTGTTTTACTCTCCAGCTTGAAATCCTCAACCACTCCTCTGCTGCTGAATGAGGAATGCAGCTGAGCCCAGAGAACTATTCACAAATACAAAATGAGGGGTGTGGAGGCAAAGCTTATCTGCCTCTCAAACACACCACGGAGGTAAAGTGCATCCCCATGTGTGACAAGTGACGTTAACTGGAACTAAATATAGAGCTCTCTGCTGCACTGATGATATCTCCCAGGGCCAGCTGAGCTGCTCTGCTTAATTTTGGCCTCCTGGGTCTCTGGAGATTGTTGTTAGCAAAAGGCAGCAGGGCTGTAGTGGGTGGAGCAGTTCTCTTCTTGGATGGTCAGCCAGAGGAACCTGTGTCCATCCTCTCCCACCTCCAGTTCTGCAGTGTCCATCCTCTCCCACCTTCTCTAAGTTTAAACTGATGCAGTTCATTCCATGGATAAATATTTAAACCCACATTTCCCCTCACTCGAGGAAGAGTTGTCCGTTTTAGGAGGCTGCATTGGAGCAGTAGGAAGGTTAACACAGCTATAGTCACAGAGTTTCTTACATCCCAGTAGAAAACAAATATTATTTCCAAACCTCAAAAGTAATTTGTGAATGATGTTAATGTTCAAACAGCTCTGTCACATCTCTTTGGTCAATGTTATCTACAAAGCCTCTTATTTTCGTGGGGCATCCCTTCATCCTGTATTTCAAAACAAACATTGTACTGGAGTAATTAGTGGGGCCAAATGGAAATGATTGAAATCTCTGTTTTGGATGAAATTACCCCCGTGTCCTCTGCTTTAGGATCTCCTTCAACCTTTCTGCATCTGCACTTGAGAAGCTTGGTTTTCTCCTTGCCTTGGACTCTGTGAGACTTGAATCCCAGACTCCTGCAGTGGGATTCAGAGATGAGAAAGTCACCCTGGTTTATCAGTTCAGTGACCAGCAGAGCACCCCAGAGAGGTTTTGGAGCCCAGCATGACTCAGCGCATTGCTAAAATCTCTGCTCAGAGCCTCATCTACATCAGAGCCTCATCCTAACCATGGAAAATAAACTACATCTTGGAATGAAGTTCATTCAGAAGCTGGAATCTGGGAGCATCTGGGAATTGGTTTAGTTTGCCTCTGGGAGGGCTTGAGTACCAGCAGCTAGGGAGTGATTCAGTGGTGGCAACAGCTTGTTCCTCAAAGATTTAAATCTGCTTGTGGTGCTTCCAGGGATGAGGAAATAGTTTCTCCTGATCACTTTGAATAAATGTTTGATGAACACACAAATAGCTAATGTAAAAGGAATTTAAATGTGTTATCCAGAAACAACTCCCTTCTATCTCCCCATTCTTTCTGTGTGGACAGAGCCAAGAGCAGAGCCTGTACCCAGTACAGAATCACGGCTTTGCACCTGGCTGAATCTGAGACAAAAATGATCCAAAGGATGAAGTGGGAGGACGTGAAATCTGCCAGGTCACTTAAAATGTACATCTTTAAAACTGGAGAAGTAATTCAGATCATTTAGAAGAGTAATAGTAAAAAACCTGCAGATAAAGGAACACATTTATCTTGAACTAGGGAAGCTGCAGGACTGGCTGAATTATCTCATTCGCAAAGACCTTGTTGAACTTGGTGCCCGGAAACATTCTGGAATTATGGAGTGACCTAATTTGATTTCACCGGGGGATGAAGGAGCTGCCTCGTCAGTCACCTTTGTGCTGGAGTTGCCCTGATTAAGAGGCATCACAATGGGAACTCCTGCTAAACTTATGGCACTGCCATGGAACTGCCTTTTCAGTGAGGGCATTTGCATTTAAATGGGGAACTCAGAGACGCTGAAGTGCAGCGGTGGTGCCAAAGGACAAAGCATTAATCACTGAAAACTTCGCTGCCTACCCAATTGTGCTGCCACATCTGGAATATTCACCTGGAGGAGACAGGCATCTTTACCTCTAATCCATAGATCCTCCAAATACAATTCAGTTCCTGTACAGGAGACCTTGTCTTTCTCCTCAGCATGGTTTTAAGCTACCCTTAGTTTTGTTACTTTTTAAATGACAGCAGGCCAATTTCAGACAGAAAATCTCCAACAGCTCTAAGTTTTCATGAAATTTGTTCAGAGCCACCGAGGGTTTAAGCATGGGCAATCATCCTCTGCTGTCAGCAAAAGGCATTGATGGAGTCTGAGGGACTGTGATGAAAGGAGGGATTTCTTATTTTCATGCCTGCTTTGTTGGAAGAATGTAATTACTGTAATATCAGAACGAACTATAGACAAAACACCTTCCAAACACTTTTAAAGTTACTCAATACTGAAAGATGCAGTGGATCATCTTATTTTTCATTTTTTGCTAGCTAATGGTACAATTGGAATTGTCACAGACAAGTTAGAATTTTTCACAAACTACCAGGTAGCACAAAATGTTTTGTGGACTGGTTTGTGTGCATTTGTAAATGCACTTCTGCTCTTCACCAGAAGAGTTCAGAAACAAGCATTTTTGTGAACTTACAGAATCTGAGCACACTGATTACTGGAACTATTTGGAATGAGATTGTATCAAGGCCTGTGAGGGTGCAGCAGGAGGCAGTGACAACCCTGACATCCCAATTAGGCAATGAGTTGCATTAAGGCTGGAAAGCAAAATTTCCCCTGTAAAGCAAATTTAAAACAATGATCCAGATTATTTTTAAACAATAAAGAGTGGTGACAAAGTAGTCAGTGACCACTTAAACTGTGCAGAACAGAATATTTGTGAGTTTAGCATCTGACGTGTCAGGTGTGTTCATGTGCCTTCCCCACGGGGGGATCACTTGGCCCAAAGCTGTCAGAGGAGTGTCAGCCCCACAGGACAGCAGCTCTGGGACAGCAGTGCCTTTGTCATACCCAAACCCTTTGGCTGCTCCTCGGGGACACATGATGTGCAGTATAGTTGAATGTTTAGAGATGAAAGGCTGGCCAGGGATTTATTTAACAGTGAACCCAAGTGGCTTTTGTTACCTCGGCTCAGATGTAACTCCACATCACACTGATATCAGTTCCTCTGAGTTGATCATGGCAGCTTTTCTCAGTAGATTAGGGCTAAGCTTGACAAGCACTCTCTAGTTTGTCCCCAGCAAAGCTAAATGGCCGAGTCAGGAATATTTCCACCTGGCCTGATTAAAGTTCTTTGACTGTAGAGGGGTGGAGGCAAAGGCTGAGCTGGCCCCTGTGCACTCCCCACGAGTACAGACAGGTGCTTTTAACAATTCCAGGTTCTCCAAAAGGCTCCTTTTCTAATGGCTTGTGATGCTTTATAAAAATCTTTTGTTTGAGGAGCCTCGAATGTGGGATCTGCAAAGGTTCACTCAACACTGGAGCAGCACGTGGATGCTGCAGCTGTTGGCAGAACAAGGTTTGGGTGGGAGCTGCAGCGTTCAGTCCTGCACCAAAATAAAGCCTGGCTCGGTGCACAGCAGCTTTTTTGTGTCCAAAGGAACAGGATAAAACCCCTTAGGGATCAAACCTAGCCCAGGGAAAGCAGATAACATCAGCTTTCATGGGCCCGAGGGATCTGCATGGAAATAAATAGCTGTTCCAGGAAGGAATGGGGAAAGCTGCTGTCTGCAGAGGGAATTTAACACAGCTCAGCCTGGCTTTGGTTTGTCCCTGAGATCAGTCAAGAGTCCTCAGCAGATCACTTTAACATTCCAGTTGGGAGCAGAAGAGGCTCCTGCACATGCTGTCCTCTCCAGAGGGAGGAGTTTCATTTCCAGCCTCCGAGGCCCATTATAGCTCAGAATTCCAGATGGACCATATTTATCTGAGGGAGCTTCAGTTTGTCTGCTTTGCTCAAGGTCTGTTTGAAGTCAGTCCACCTTTGAGCAGAAATTTGGACTTTCACAGTTTAAATGCAAAGAACTCCCATTTGAACAACTCTACCTGTGGCATGAATGAATTCCTTTGGATTTTAAAACCTTTTAATTTATTACAAGGACCCAAAATACAAAGAGGTATCACACATCCCACCAGTGGAGGACTTATCTGAGCTAGATGATTATGAGTACAGAAAATATTAGAATAATTAGAATAAATAAAAGAAAGCCCCAGCTGTTACATAAAGAAAGGCATTGACTATGAGCAATATTCCTCAGGCCATTTTACTTTAATTACATTTAATTTTATTCCATAACATTTTGATAAAGTGAATTTGAAGTCTTAATTTATTTTTTTTCCCCCAAAACCCGTAGAACTCAACTAACAGTTTTTGTCTTCAAAGTCCTGGACAGAAGAGTTTAGAAACTGGAATAAAGAAGCCCATTGTAAAGCACAGAAGGTGCTGTTTCCACCTGAACTCTTCCCCAGCCAGTTTGGCAGTGTCAGGACAGAATTTTCATTGCTTTGACTGTGCTTGTGTTACACTGAATTAGTTACAGTCCAGAGGGCACTTTTAAATCCCGTCCTCAGACATGAAGATTAAATATTACTCATCAGTTTTCTGCAATTTAGAAGACAATTTTGAAAAAAATCACCAACCCAAACCAAACAAATTCAAGTCCCCTGTGAATTCAGGGCCTCAGAAATGATTTTGTGCCATTCCATTTGAATTTTTGCATTCAGTCAATTTTGGACCTCACTGTTTACAATGGCGATGCTGCTCCAAGAACTTTCTCATTAACTTGTCATTTCTCTTTGAAGCTACAAGTTTATTTTGAGCCAGTGTTTGAAAATTAACTGAATTATTAGATATTGAGGTAGGTCCCAGATCACAGTAGCCTGCTTTTCATTAAATATAATCACTGTTTAAAGAGTTCGGCATTTTAAAACACTTCATGAAAAAAAAAACTCCCAGTCTCATAAGCAAAAAGGTCTGAATGAAAAAGTTCTTTCCTACAAGCTCAAACCTTTCCTCCCTCTCTCCCCCTCCATAACTTCTCCTAGAGGTTAACAAAAGTTGAGGGGCAAGGAAGAAAATTTTAAAATATCCTGTCCACAGTAACATAAGCACCTGAAATTTTGAAGAAGGACATTTAATTGTAGATACAAAGGGATTATTAGAGCTGCTGGCCTGGGTAATAGAACACTGAGGACATTCCACCACGCTGGCTCTGTGGGAGAAAGGCAAAGCCTGGGAAAGCTGAGTTTTCCTGAAGGAAGGGAGCTGGACTTCCTAAATGATTCAGCCAAAAAAATGGCAAGTGAGGAATTGATAAACCTTTGAATTAATTCCCACTTATTTACGCAGAAGTTCTAGAGGAAAGAGTCCCAAAGCTCCTCTGGCAGTGCAATGTCCAGCCCAGTTTGCTGGGCTGTGGGAGCTGAGGCTGCGCAGCTGCAGTACCAGGGGACAGAATTTGTGGGCTGAGGAACAGGAAGGACAGGACTCAAGCTTGGGCTTCCTCATATCAGGCTAAAATTCTTAATCCTACCTTTTTTAAAATTATTATTAATAATGAACCTTTACCTTTTCCATTTAGAAATAATATCTTGAACAAATCCATACTGTCAGGGAAGGAGCGTGGATAACCTGGAGGTTTCTCATCTTTCCCTGACTTGCCATCCTTTTCTCTTTGCTTATTTTTGAAATAAACCCTGTGTATCAGGAGGGGCTGTTGTCTGTCAGCTCCTGCCTTTGAGCAGCTAGACACCAGTCTCGAGTGTGGATCACACTGACTCAGGGGAGAGGCCGAATTGTCACCTCTGGATCTGCCTGAGCAGTGACCGAGTGGAGGAGGAGCACAGCTTCAAAGGGTGCTCTAACACTTGTCAAGAAGCCTCCATGGGGTGATGCAAGCAGCATAAATGAAATTAAACACGCAAATCCAGCCTGGAATTTGGGCAGCTTTCACTGTGCTGGGTACAGGATGTTCCTGGGTGCTCAGAGCTCCTGGAAATCTTCTCAAAGATTTCTGAAAGCTTCTCAAAGCTGCTCCTGGGGTTTTTACTTTGATTCTTTGATTATTTTTTCATTTTTAAATTTTTTTTTTTTTTTTTGGTCCAAGCCACGCTGCAGTTTGCAGAATTCCGCCTGTTGCATAGAAATAGCGAAATGAGTCCTGTCCCCAAGGCGAGCTCTCCCCGTTCCGTGTGGCAGCGAGAGCCCCGCAGGATCAGGGATCCAGCACCGCTCTGACTTTCCCAGTGCCACCGCTGGATGTCCCTGGGAGACCAGCGTTCCTGCAGCCGCTCCTCCGGGCAGCACTGCGGCATTCCCGCATCCCGGGCCGCGCTGGAAACCCGGCACAGCCTCGGGGAGCTCTGCTGGGGCTCCGGGAGGGATCCGGGACGAGGAGGATTCCTGATTCCTTCCCTGCTCCGCTCCTGGGAAGCAGCAAACCTGTCCCAAGCATTCCCAACATTTTATCCCAGGTGTAGAGCATTTAATAAATGCTGCTTTGCTTAAAATTAATACACATTTTTCTCCTTGTTGCTCTAAAAATAACAAGCATTAAGTGTAATTATTTTGGAAACAGTACCCAGGCACCTTTGGAGCAGCAGCTGGAGTTTGCCTGGATGAAGTTTTCTGCACACAGCGATTGCTCCAAGCGCAGGGAGCAGCGGGATTTGCTCATCGGCATGAAAAGAAGGGTTCTGGGCAGGATTGGGGATCACATTTGGCAGAGATTTGCTTTGTACTCCAGAGCTGGAGCTATTGCAGGGCTGCTCCTGAGCTTCGTGGTGCTGGGGACATCGCTGGGGTGTTGGGGGGACAAGGGCTGTGCTGACTCCTGCCCCTGCTCATTCCTGTCCCTTCTTATTCCTGCCCCTGCTCATTCCTGCCCCTTCTTATTCCTGCCCCTGCTCATTCCTGCCCCTGCTCGTTCCTGCCCCTTCTTATTCCTGTCCCTGCTCATTCCTGCCCCTGTCATTCCTGCCCCTGCTCGTTCCTGATGTTTGCCACTGTCAGCACAACTGCACATGCCAAGGGTTTTGGGGTCAGAGGATTCCCTTTGGCCACGGAACCCCAGGAACACTCACCTCTCACTGCCTTGTCAAAATCCCTCACCCAGCCCCGTCAGTGCTCCTGCAGCAGGGAGATCTGGGGATACAGTTTCCCATCCCAGAACTGCATTCACTGTCTTCTCACTGAAACAAATCTCTTTAATTGTTTATATGGATATTCTGAATCTGGGTTTGTTGCTCTAATGATTTATTAGATAGGTAGGGATAAATAAATTTTAAAAAAAGGAATTATTGGTTCCAGGTCAGCGCTTGGTTCAGTAATGACTCCAGTTTTTCAGTAACAGAGTGAGTGACAATTCTGACAAACTTTTATTCTATGAGCAAATACAGAGAACAAATTTAAATTCAGCTCCTGAAATGAAAGAAAATGGGAGGAAATATCTATTAAAAAGAGTTAATATAAATGCACATTCCAAGTGAACGTTGCCCTTATGGTAATGTTGCTGTTTGCCTTTGTAATCAGGACTATTTTTACATAACCCACCTCATTTTTTTTGCTCTTTGGTTCTTCAAATACTGTTCTCACTGTTTAAATTTTTATGTATGAGACTGTGTATATGGCTACATTCACAATAACGTAGAATAAAGGCTACAAAGATTTGCCGGGCAGGAGATAAGAAATTTGCATTATTCGTCTGGTAAAGCAAGATGATAAAATAGTCCTAAAGAAGGCAAATTCATTTTATTCCATATGCCTTTGTGCCATTCACCTTGGGGAAAATGAAACAGAACACTCCTGTGATTATAAAAATAGCAGAGAAGTAGGATTACAGCAGTAGAACTTATGCACTGTAATTCAAACCTATCCTTTTCCTTTCTCATCTGATATTTCCAGTGTACAGTCCAAGCAGGCAATAAATACTCAGGATTGTTTATCAATGAGGTCATCCCCAGAATGGCCAGCTCATGGAATTAGTTCCTAATGAGATTATTAGGCCAGTGTTTATTTTGTGGGCTCTGAAGAGCCGACATAAACTTAGACATAGTTATTTTGCTGTCAAGATTGTGGCTGAAGCTCATTTTCTTTTCCAAGACTTTAATCTAATCTAGCCCAGCTCTCAGAATTAACCAGACTGTTTGTGTTGTAGAAATCTTCATTCTGCACTGGGAAAAATGAGCTTGAGCAGGTTTCCAGCCAACTGCATGCTTTGTACTGAGCAGGTAAATGAAATACACCACAAAAAACCAAGAGGAGAAGTGGGGGTTCTGTTTTTGGATGTGTTTTCATCCAACCTCACTGTAAATGTGGTGATTTTAGATGAATAAACTTCCTTCTCCAGTGAGGTCTTCTATGCATAGACAAGGTTATGCAAGAATTCTGCGTTTTAATGGTGTTGATAAAGTGGAGCACAGCAGGGTTTGAACAAATCCCACTATTGAGCAGTTGGATGGGGAGGTGCTGAAAGATTCTGTCTCCATGTAAAACCACAGGGGAATTTACAAAAGCAACGTTCAGTTACACAAGGAGCAATTTCAATTTTCAGGGCCATTTCTCTTGAATCCATTTGACTCGTCTGTGGAATTATTTAAATGCACAAAATCAGAATTGACCAGGCAAGTTGTTTAATGAAGTCAACCACTGTCTGTGATTATGTTCCAGAGAATGAATGTTATTTATATTTGGTCTTTATCCTCACTAAGACAAGAGTTCTTGATTCCTGAGTTTGACCTTCAACATTGTTGAGAGGAACCGAGTTCTGCAGGATTCTGCATGAAGCCTTTTCTCAGAGCTAAATTTACTTTGTGCCGCTCCACTGAATTGTGGAAGAGCAAGTAAATGTTGATAATGGCTCTTTTGCATATTCCCTCCCCTGTTCCTGTCTCAAACACCTCCCTCAAGCATGCAAAAGAACGTGCCGGTAAAGCAGCAGCCCTCAGAATACCCCTGCCAATTTTTGGAGTGGTCTCCAATAATTTCTGGAGTGTCTCAGAAATATTTCAGTTCCTACCAGCAGCATTCGTGCTGGGCTATAGCATGGGATCCTGCAGTTTCAGCCAGGATTGATTTGGTCCAGCAGGGACAGATTTATTTTGCAGAGCATTTCCTCAGCCACGTGCCTTTGAAGGTCTCAGGGCCAGTGCGGGATAAGCAGAGATTTCTGCCACCCAAAAATTCCCTTGATTTTTTATTCTATTTTGAGGTGTGGAAGCTCTTTGAACTTGAACTTTTTCTCACTAGAGCTGAGTTACTGGAGAATCAAATTTATCTCCAGGAAAAGCCATGAATTATTTTGGTTCCAGTTTTTCCAGGATCTGTTCTGCTTACTTAGACCTTGGGTATTCAAAGAACAAAGTTAAAGGAGCTCCTCCCTGTCATGGGATGGTCAAGGCATTTATCCAAGGTGGGATTTAATCTCTTTCCAGTTAATGTTCATGCTGGTGTAACCTCACATCCTGGTGTAAAATGAGCAGCTTGTTCTCCAACATGTTCTCTCTCTAGCACTTTTTCCTTGGTTTTGTAGCATTTTGGGTTATTCTTTCCCTTAAGAATGAACTTGGGAATAATTGCTGCCTTTTAGCATGGAGTTTCCTAGAAGTTTGTTGTTTTCTTTGGTTGTTTTTTTTTTTTAAGAAGCATTTACTTTAATTGTTGTGAGATTAATAGGCAGAGAAAGGAGATACAATAAGAGATAATGTGTTCATATTTATAAAATCTTTAGACAGGCTCCAGTGAGTTCTCTAATTAACCACAGGAAGACTTTATGGGTGCTGAATAAATTAACATAAAAATAAAAGCCTTGGTCGATTAGAATGCCTGAAACCAGGCTATGTATTGTTGGTCTTGCAAACAGGGGTCACAAATGGTCAGGAGAACCCAAAATGAGGGTCTGGTTCCCTTTTCTTTGTGAGCAAACTGTCTGGTGGCTCACACTGATTTACGGTGATGTAAGAGCAAATCAGATCTCCACTTCTTACAGACTTAACAGAGTCCATTAAATCTATTTTAGCTCAGTGAATTTGTTCTTTTCAAAGGTATTTTAAGTCAGAAAAAAAACTCAGGAGCCACTAAAGAGTGGCAATATGAGCAGTTTTGGAGGCTGAATTACCACACTGGGTGTGCTGCCTTAAGGAACACTGATCCTCCCCCGTGGGTGCTGCTCACACCATTCCCTTACCCAGGCTGTGCCAGGGCAGGGTTATATGGGATATCAGGAAAGGTTCTTCCCCAGAGGGTGCTGGCACTGCCCAGGCTCCCCAGGGAATGGGCACAGCCCCGAGGCTGCCAGAGCTCCAGGAGGGATTGCACAGGGTGGGATTGCTGGGGGGTCTGGGCAGGGCCAGGGGTGCACTGCATGATCCTGGTGGAACCTTTCCAACCCAGGGTATTCTGTGACTCCGTGGGATAGGGATTTGTTGATGATGTGTATTGACCTCTTCCTCAAAATGCTGTGTATAAAACATTAATCACAGCAATCTCCTTGATGGCTTCTTGTCCCCTGGAAAAGATGAGAACTCAAAACCCATCAAGAAGCTGATTTTAGAGCAGTTCCTGAGCACAGTACCTTGCAGTTGTGGTAGTTCCTGCATCAGTGTTCCTGAGAAGCTGCCAAATTAATACTCAGCTTCTTGGGAGAATTAACAAAATGGCTGCGATGATCAAATGTCTCCAGAACTGCTTTCTCTACCAGCCTTTAGGTGTGGAAATCAACAAATCCCTCAAGAGAAAGCTCTGGGTCCGAGGAGAGACAAGGAACAATAATTCCCTTGGAACAGCAGGACTGTGTCTGGATTTGGGTGTCATCCCTTCCCGTGGAACCAGGTGATCTTTAGGGGCCCCTCTGACCCAAACCATTCTCTGATTGCTCACCTGTATTTTGAGAGCAAATCTGAACTCTGCCCCAGAGAAACGGTCCTGAGCTGGCACCAAGCTCTAGGAATGCCAGAGCAGATGATATTTAAATGGCTTTGTGAGCGATTTCCCGTGCAGATGAGATTTTCTCCTCAGTGCAGCTCTTCCATTGTCTTTGACTTCAACACAAGGGAAGAAAGAATTGAATCAGAGAAAGAGCCTTAGGGCTGGGATTCATGTCCTCAAGGATGCATTCCTGGTGCTCCTGCCTCTGCTCTTCCATGAGCAAAACTGGCGGCCTCCAGGTTTAAGAAGTCAGCTTCTGAAAGCCTTGTGTGTATCCATGTGGGAACGCAGGGAAAAGGGAGTGCCTGGTGCTTGAGTTCTGCAAATGCTCCTGGAGTGTTCCGGACCAGGGCACTGGGATGGGTCTGGATTATTCCAGGTTGTACAGACACTTCCCACTGTACAGAGTGAAGCTCTCCCAGATGCTTCTGAGAAAGTTATTTCTTCACTGTCAGGACACATAGATGAGAACTTTTAGTTCTCAGTTCACAATGAGTATTTTGAAGTCGCTTGTTATGTGAGAACACAGGATTCAAACCTGTCCAAAAGAACTCCTAGTCTCAGCTGCTGCTACATTTAATACCCAGCATTTTCCAGGACCACAGGTTTCAGGGAAGGGTGCAAAAAGTTGCCAATAGAATAAAAATGTAATAAGCACTTCTCGGAATTTTTTTCTCATGTTTTCTGACTTTTAATCCCAGTGGCTTTTTATTTCTCCTCTAATATTGTATTTCTTTGACCCCTTCTAAATGTGGACGTTCTAATTACCCACACAAACGCTCAGCTCTCTTTTGGCTCTTACTGAATTCCTGCAGGTCACCAGCCCTGGCTCATAATTTCATGAGTCACTGCTGAATATGCACAAATGTTGGGAGTTAGGGCAGCCTGACCCTCAGCCTCAGCACGACAACGTTCTGTGCTCTCTTTGGAGAGGTTATTGCACAGCAACCCTTCCCATCACAGCCCCCATGCAACCGTGTCATTATCTGCAGTTATAAATGCATTTACTGGGCAGGAGCAGCCACTAGCAATGTGTCTGGACCTGTAATCCCTGCCAGTTTTTCTCTTCCCAGATTTGCTCCTGGAAAGCTGCAGGTGGAGCTGATGCAGAGTCAGAACCTCTCATAGGATCTGGAAAAAGAAGGGGTTGGCTTGAAATGACCCTTCAAACATGATCAAACTGTTCTGGAAGATTGTTCTGGTGAAAGAATTAATCTGTATTAGCATTAATGATATTATTAATGAGGGGACAGCAAGAAGCTTATAACATTATCTCTACCATAGAGTGCTCTAGATAAGAGGATGTAAACCTTGCTGAGTGATCACTTATCCTCTTCCATAATCCATAGATTCCACTAGAAGCCTCTCAGTTCATTTCCAAACGTTTAAAACACTGCTTCAGAGATGCTCTTGGTTATTTAGGGACATGGAGTTATTTTAGACCTGTTTGAATCCTGTGCCCTGGTCAAAGGACTGGCTGACCTCAGACTGTTTCATTTCTCCTTCGTTTGTTTATGGCAACCAATTCCCAAAGGCAAAGCCATTGTTTGGATTGTTTTGCTGAGTAAGTCCAGAGCCACGGAACCAGGCTGATAAATACAATATTTATACAATATTTAGTATATTCCTATAAGCTCCCAGGGCAATGGATTCCCCTGCTGGGTGGCAGCTGAGAGAGGATCCAGCCTGTGATCCTGGAGGGATGAGCAGTGTGTGCACCGGGGGTGACAGTGAATTGGGTATTGCCCTTCAAGAGTAGTTGCAATTTTTGAAAACAATCTGTTTTTTCCAGTGCTTTTCAGACTGGAACATTCTTCTCTACAAAAGTCCTTACAGAAAACTGGGTAATTTTCCCTGCTCTGGAATGCAGCCTGTTCTGGAGAGCAGCGTGGTTTGAATTACTGAGTGGCACTTTGAGGAGAGCAGGTGAACAAAATGCTTTTAACTCGAAATGCAGGAGGAGGGAAGGCAAAACAATCCCTTTGGATTTAATCCTGCAAGGGGCAAAAGGAAATTCTTTGAAGTCAGCCAAGACTTATTTGCTTGTTTGTGACCTGCGAGGCCAGGAGGGACCTTCAGCTCACGAGGAGTGTCTTGGTGTGTGACAGAGCTTGGGATGTGCAGGGATGTGCCAGGTGGAGTTCTTCGGCCAAGCCAAGNCCCACCCCGCGGCAGAGCCGGCAAGAGGGACGGGGAAGGCCTTGCTTCACAAACCCCGTAGGCAGTCTGTAGTTGTAGATGGCTCCAGACGGGCTGCTCTGAGGAGAATGGAAGAAACTCCAAGGTGGAACGCAGGAGTCCTGGTACAGGGATGGATCAGATGGGTCCCAGCGGGGCAAGCAGAAGCAGCAGCAGCAGGCAAAAAGAACCCGGCCTGTCCTCTTCCAAGCAAAACCCAGCACTGAACTGTGTCTTCTCTAGTCTCCCTTCTTGGCCCGGCAAGCCTTTGTCTTGCAAATACACTTAAGCATCGGCCATCAGGTTCCCCCGCAACAAATGGGACAAAAAATTCCATAACTAAAGAGGACGAAAAAAGAAAAAACTAACATCCCAACCCCCCACACCCAGATGAGAGGGGATGTGGGGGTGGGGAATGTGCAAAGCCATGGCCAGGGCAGAGCTGGTGGCTGGCATTCCCCAGTGGAACACTGGCTGTGCAGAGCTGGATCCCAGCTTTCCTGCTGTTCCCAGAGCAATTGCTGTGGTCACTCTGCCCTTCCATGGATGGCTTGGGGGGCTTCTTAATCCCCTCCTGCACTGGGATGGGAGTGGAGCTGGGAGTGCTGCTGGAATTTAGCTGAGACCTCATTTTACTCCTCGTTTTATGAGTTTATAAGCTGGACAAATCTGTAGGAGCCATTTACTGTCAGAAAGACAAAACTCCCATTTGTAGACTTCATATTTCAAAAGATTCCCTTTTTTTGGTCCCCTTTGCTACCTTTTTATAGCTCATAAAGGATGATTTGGTTTTCCTGCTTTGTTTCTGTTGTAGTTTATGAACCTGCCAGCTAATAAAATTTCAGGAAAATCTAATTCCATTGAAAAGTTCAATTCAATTTTTTTTAATAGGAATTTTATTTGAACACCCTTGTTTTAACATAACTGCCAGCAACATGAGCAATTTTATGGGTTCATTGGAGAACACATTTCATTTCCCATTCCAAAGATGTCCTGGATTTTAATAATTTCCAAGGGCAGGAGTGGATACTGAAATGACAAACTGCTGTTGCCTGCACAAAAGCCTCAGGCACCCTCACAAAAGCATTGCCAGCAAGACTGCAAGCAAGGACACTGTGCCTTGGGAGTCCTGTGGGAGTGAAGGAAAAGACTGGAATTCCCTTGCACCCATTCCATTCTTGCTCAGTGCACACCAGGCTTCTGAGCTTGTGAATTAAAGGTATTTTCTCTGTGCACAAAAACTTATAAAAACCAGGAATCCCCTGACTCAGCTCAACACTGCTGGCTTTTTGGAAATCCTGAGGAAGGCCAGGATTGTTGCCTGCTCCCTGGCAGCCATCCTTGGGGATTTTCTACTGCTGGCTTCTGTCTTCAGAGGGAAGATGGCTCAGGAGCAAAGCAGAGTCAGGGCTTTGTGAGCACTGACGGGCAGTGTGAAGGTGGTTACAGATATTCCTGCCTTCCCTCTCCCCTTCTAACTCAGCCTGGCATTGACAGGTGCTTTTGTAAGAGTTTATCAGAGAATAAACTCAGTTTATTCAGTTCAGAAAAGTATTTTTGGTTTGATGTTTAGGTGTTGTGGGTGGCATCCTGACACGCCTGACAGAGGAATGCACATTTCAGCAGAAGCTATCACATAATTAACAAAATTAACTTAACAAAATAGTGCAAAACTCCAGTTCCTCTGATTTCCAAAATTAATATTTTTAAGATACTTGGCACTTTTAGAGTAATATAATTAGGGTTTTGTTCAGTCTTTTACTCTCATACAGTCTTACTTGCAGTTTCTTCTAAACATCCCTCAGTTCTCAGGGCTCCCAACTCTTGAACTGTAATTTCTTTCACTGTAATTGTTTTAATGAAGTGGGCTCAGCTGTTGTGGCGCAGGGTTTGAGTCTGTGCTGTCCGAGGCAGAGTTCAACTGCAGCGTGACAAAGGGACTCTCTCCCTTTAGATGTGATTGAAGTAGCTGGGCTGGGGTGAAACTTTACACTTTTCCCTAAAAAAGTCAGTTATCCAATTCTCTGGATAGATTTTCAAGCCTAAAAACTTGAAGATTTTAACATTTCCTTCTGGAAAAATTGAGCACGTTCTTATTTGCCTTCTGCAAATCTTCCTTAAAGGAGTTTTCCTCTGCAGATATCATCTAACACTGACCAAACCTTCCCCTCCACAGGCTCTTTCATCTAAAACACTGTGAAAGTCTGAGCAATTTAATAAATCTATATCCATAATCCATAATTTTTCCAGGAGGGAGCTATGGTAATTTCTCTGTCATGTGAAGATGAGCGCCTCACTTTACAAATAGTGCCTACTTTCAATTGATCAAGGTTGATATTTTACTGATTTTTAAAGTTTCTACACATTTTCTCAGCCCTGTAAGACATGTGAAGCAGTGATGATACATTGAAATAATTTTGCAAATGTATACACATTCTTGTGACACACAAAAATATTGAAATATGAAGTGTCATTATAACATTTCCAATCGTTCTGTGAGCAAATTATGTGCAAATGTAAATATTGAAGCTGTGTTAAAATTTCATTGACTCTCTTTGCAATCCCTTTCATCCCTCATTAAAATGGAGTCCTACCAAGCATTCTTTGCAGGCTTATGTGACAAACTTCTGAGAAGTGTTTTTCTTGCAGCTTCACACTAGAAATGTTTCATATGATGTTTCCTGTCACTTTTGAGGATATAGATTTTAAAATAAAAGTACAATACTAGTTCTCCCTTTTATGGGAGTTTTTCTTTATCTGGAATATATCTTATGCTCCTTCCCTCTGAAGTATGAAATTATTCTGGAAAAAAGAAATTTTCTTTTATGGCAAGAATTCGAGTTGAGGACTTTGACTTTCTATCAATAAGAACTGTTTTTTGCCAACCTGATTCCCATTGTCTCCTTGCAGGATCATTTTCGTAATTTCATCTTGGTATGACTTTAGAATCACATTTGATGATTGATAAATGGGAGAGGAATTAACCAGCTGCAAAAATTCTTCAAACTGGATTTGTACCTGTTCCAAAGACCACATGTGCCTGTCCTTGCTCTAGGCCTGCCCTGATCTCCTAAACTTTTCTGGGCCTGTTTTTTGGTGGTTTTTTTGTTTGTTTGTTTTGTTTTTTTTTTAGGAGAGAATATTTTGCTATCAGTGATAACCAGAAATGTGCCTGATCCCTCCAGAGCAGCAGCAAAGACTGATCCCAACCCAAACAGAGTAACTGGGAATGCTGGGGTGGGTTCTGAACTGTGGGGATATAAACCCCTGCATGTGCAGCCTGTGCAGTGTTTCTGCCGAGAGTTCAAGCTTACACTGAAGAATCTTTAAAAACAAAAGCAGAGTCATTAATCCAATTTGGGATTTATGATGTCCTTTATTGGCATTTTTCATATTTTTGGAGGTAACTTGTGCTGTGCTCCCAGAATGTTTTGCAGCCTTTGTCTGCCTTTGAAGGAAGTCGAATGTGCTTCCCTACATTGTTGTTTGGTTTGAATTTCCTAAATTTCCAAGCTCCCAAATTATTTTAGTGGGGAACTAAAATAATGAAAAACTAGAAAGGCAGGCCGGGGTCTGACGGTCTGCTTTGGTTTGCTGCTTCTGTGAAAGCTGTTTCTGGATTTCCCTCCAGGAGATGACCCCTCCGTTTGGGCACTTTACATGGGAACAGAAAGGAGGGAATTTTCTGAAGGATAAATTGTGCTCTGAATCTGACAGAATCAAGTGATGTGACTGTGCACTAACCCAGATATCAGTGCAGCTCTGTCTGCTGGGGGGGCAGAGGGACTTCACTAAAATCCTGAATGTGGCAAAATTTATTAATGTCACAGCACTGAGATCCTGCTGCCCCTGCATGGATTTTCCAGCTCCCTACAGTTCTTACTTTCCCTTTTCAGGTTGTTTTCCATGGTATCAGGCTGGAGTTGAGCAGCATGAACAGATCTTTACTCACAAACTACTCAGGGAGTGTTTAAGCCCATTCGAATATTCCTCTTTACTGAATGGGTTAAACCAGAAAAACAGACAGGCGTTAGTCTTGCTGAAATAAAGAAGTCCCTGGCACCTGGGTACTAAATGAACTCATAATAAATAGGTTATTGTTAATTGTACCACCCTGGGGACAACGTTAGGAGGAGGGGATTACTGAGCATGAGTTAGGGTGACGTTACATTACATTTTTCCTTTGGAGAGCTGCAATCTGCTGAAGTCTGGAGAAAATTTCTGCCCGTATTTTGAATAGGTAAAATTTGCTCTTGAGTACATCTGGAGTCTGCTTTTCTCTTTGCCAGCTGGGAATTTTCTTTCTTCCCGTGGTTGGGATGAATGCTGGCTCCCAGAGACACAGAGCTGCGAGGTCAGTGCTTCTCTGTGGCTCTTTAGGGAGGTTTGGTGCAGGAGCTGGCCCCAGTAAGGTGCAGGTCTTTACTCCCAGAGCAGAGAGAAGCAATGCACCATGGCCAGCTCCAGAACATCACCTGAAGAACAGCACCTATTTTCTCCTCAGTTCCTGCCTTTTCCTTCCTGGAGGGAAATAATGGTCCAAATGCAAAGAAGAGGACAACCTCACTTTCCTTTCTGTTGGCACTTCCCATTTATTACAACATCCTGAAGGCGTCTGAGATCTCACAGATTCAAAGATTAACATCAAGGCCAAAGAGTGTTTCATCAGCACAGAGGAAAATCTCGTTCGGCAGAGGAGGGATGCTGAGTCAATAGGTCTCAGTGTCTGAGCTGGCCGTGAGTCATCCTGACAGCAGGAGGAATTGCTGCTGTAACCTCCAGAGCAGTTTGGACTCAGAAACAATCCATCAGCCAGGCAAGGAGTCATTTGTGACAGCCAGATTTGGATCCAGCTCTTTCAGTGCTTGGGGACAGGAGGGATTGGCTCCACTCCACTCTCCTGCATGGAGCTGTAAAGTCCTGTCGCACTTGCATCTTGACGCTGTGTCAGAAGGGGTTTTGGTGCTTGTTCCAGAGGCTTTGGGGAAAGACAGGAATGCAATCCTGTCCATCCCAGATGTTTCAGCAAACAAGATTAAGGAACCCATTACCTTGATCCCCCACATTGCTGCTCCTCACCCCCTTCCACCTGCTCTCCTTGCCTTACCCCGCTTGTCTCTGTGGTTCTGCTCCCTGCTAAGATGGCTTGTGACATTCTGGCTTGGGGCATAAACAGTGCAGGGCTGGCTTTGAAAAATATACATGAATAAAAGGTGAAAACTCTCTCCCAGAAAATAATAAAGTTCTTGGTTGGTCGTTGTTTGTTTTTTTTTTTTTCCTGTTGTTTTCGTTTGATTTTTTAAATGCATAGTTATGAAAAACAACTTAACCTTTGGGATTTTGAGGGATTCACTGTGACAATGGTCCAGTTTAAAAATAACAACTGCTGCTCCAAGATGAGTGTCCAGAGATGCCAGGTTTGTTCTGTTGGCCCTGAGGATCACTGAGTGTGTAGTCTTAGCTTTAAAAAATCCTGCTAATATTGCTTCTCCTGGAAGGGCAGAAGGCACAGCCCTACATGTGGGAGTTGCAGGGATGAATTTTCTTTAGTGGGAAAACAAGGACTTCATTATGCTCCTGGTCTCTTTGATCCTGCCTGCTGTCAGGCTTGAATTTTTCTTTAACAATGTTACAGTGGAAGAAAGAAAGACATGAGGGAAAAGCCAGAAATTACAAAGTTTTCACTGTAGCAGCTATGAACAGAATAAATCGTGGTAAAAGGAGAAACATTCAGACAAGGATCAGTGTGCTTGGGCCTCTTTCCCCCACATAACATCAGAGAGAAAAATTCCTGCTTCTTCTGCAAAGGAGAAGACTCAGGTTTTTATAAACTTTCTATAATGATTTCAGGAATTTGATTTGATTTTGGAGACTTGGCTTTCCAGAGGATCATGGCATTATGAAACTTTCCCCTGAAAGAGATTTGGGGAAGTGGACAGTTCACAATTAATAGAGTGGACATGAGTAGTTAATGTCCAATATCACTATTTCAGTGTGATAAATGCATCAGTTCTGTCATGAGAGAGCATGGAGTGCTGTTTGTTAACTGACAAGTGAAGCAGAGGAGCAGGAGGAAAAAGCAGAAGGCACAAGAGTATCTGTGAAGCTGTGAGATAAGCCTGGGAGTTTTCTTAGAAAAGCCAGCTTAGGCTTGTCTTTACACAAGAAGGATGTCATTTGTTTTGTTTCACTTTGCTCTGTGAGATCAGCGTTGCCACATCTTTTGTTTGGATGCAGACAAAAAAGTCATTAATTATTAGCAGACTCCACTTTCCAGGATTCCCAGAGCTCTGCTGAGGCTCCAGGTGAGTCACCAACCCCATCTCCACTTTTTGGAAAAGCCCAGCCTGTGTGGTTTGGGGTTATCCTGGGGATTTGCTGCCTGCAAGCATGAAGCAATGACTCAGACCTGGCTGTTGGAATATTCAGCCTGGAAGGGACCTCAAGAGGTCTGAACTTGACCCTCCTGCACAGAGCAGGGTCAGCCAGCCCCAAAATGTTTCACAGAGAGGGTTTAGTCCTTCTCAAGCACAGGATTTGTCCTCAGTGAATGTCATAAGTTTTCTGATGTCACAGTTAATATTTGAAGGAGTATTTTTTGCCTTTGGATGGGTCAGATCACTCTGGGTGAAATCACCAAACTAACTAAACCACCTGTGGAGCTGCAGTTTGCCCTAAAGTATGCAGGAGGTGGTTTTAATGCTGTAGCACCTTAACATGGATTTAGGCAAGAGCACCCTGTGGACATCTATTCCTGTGCTGGGTTATAAAGATTACTCATTTTTCACAGAGTGCTGTAGGTTCTCATTTCAATCAAAGCTCCTTCTGAGTGCTCATTGTTGGAGTCCAGGCTGTTCCCCTGGCTTCCCCGGATGCCTTGGGACTCGAGCAGTGAACTCAGAGGCCTTGGAACGATGCCCAGGACCTTTGTGGGTTTGATTTGAGTCCCTGGAAAAAATGACCATCATTGCAGGAAGAATTACAAGTCACAAAAAATAAGTAGAGTATAAATTAGATTGTTAGAAGGTAGAAAAGTGAATTTGTAAAATAGTTATGATAAGAAACTTAGAGTTAAGATGGAGGATTATTAGGCATGGTATGTCTTTTCTTCTTCTTCTTCATGTCATCCATCTTTGAGTCAGGATGGCATTTCTGGATTGGTTTGAGAGAAAACTGGACAGTGCAATGTAAGGATCATGTATTGGAAAGTAATTGTAAACATTAAATACGTAATTTATAGTATAAAAGATAAGAGCTGCCCTCTGGGCAGGCAGAGTGCCTCTGCCCAGCTTGCTAGACAGACGTCTGTACCTTAGAGAAAAAATTCCTTAGATAAAAAAGAATAAACAACCTAGAAAACCTCAGAAAACGGCTTCTGCATCTTCTTCGGTGCTTGAGCTGGGAAAAAACATGAACTCGAACCACCACGGAATGTCCTGCTGGGAGTGATCTCAAGTTCAAAGAGACCCCACGGACAGCAACACTCATGGGCCTGGGAATGTCTGACAAAAGAACCCCATCTCTTCATCTCCTCTGTGGTCAGCTCACACTCTGAAGAAAAATCTCTGGCCCCAGAAAGTGAACAGCTTAAAGCTCAGAGGAAATATTCCTTCTTTACTGGGTGTTATTCCTGCTCAGTGAAGAAGAGGCTGGAATCGGCCTCAGGAATTCTGTGTGGATCGCACACTCAGGGTTAAACTCACAGGAAGAATTTGGGAGGCTCTGCTAATTTATTTCATTATCCTGACATTTGATATTCCGACAGCTTCAGTCCTGTTACTTTCTGGGAGCCACAGCCCTCTCTGAAAGGCTCCTTGAGGAAATGTGAACCAGGAGTATTCAGAAGCCACATAACTCTGCCCTTGAGGTTGGTGCAGACACAGAGTGAAGTCCTCCCTGCCTGCAGAGAGGAGAGGAACAGACAGGCCTCACTTTGTGCCTCATGGAGGGAGGTGAAGTGAACTGCCACAGCTGTGGTTTCCTGGGATTCAGTTCTGGTTCCTGAGCCCCTGGAGGAGTTTAGACAGAGCAGTTTCTCCTCTTGGAGTGTTAATGAATCTCATCAGGCTGTAGGAACTGCCACTCATCGCCGACTGTGCTGACAAAAGAATGGTTATTTGATGGTCCTTGCGGGGCCCTTCTTCACAGAGCCAGCTCATCCCAGGGCGGCCAGCGGGGGACATTCCGTGTGCCACCACGAACTGGCCATGGAATGTGTGCTGGGAGCCTCTGCAAGCTGTGGGATACTGGAAGGTTCTGACACGACTGATACTGCTCATGGCCTCAGTGTGTCCAAAGCACTGAAAATGAACAGCATTTTCTATTCTTTCAAAACCTTGAACTTTATAAACCCTCTCGAGTTAGGTCTGATTATGGGAGGAAGGAAAAAAGACCTGACTGAAAATCAGCTGGATTCTCTTCTCAGCTTTCTAATGTCACCACCACCAAATCTGTGTATCTTAATCCTCAATCTTTCTCTTGCTAGTCCTTATTTTCTCCTGGGATTCTTATCACCCAAAGCCACCAAGCTTCGATACTTTAGGCTGAGATTTTCTGACCTGGCCTCTCTACGTGCTGCTGCTGCAAAAACAAAATCTTTTCCATCCCATCCAGCAAAAGTAAGGGATGGAGAAGTTAAGTCCCCTGGCCGAGACCTACGAGCAAAGCTTCCATTTCTGCATTCCCAACATTGTCCTTTTCCCCCAAATTCCTTTCCGAGCCTTGCTGTAGCAAGATCCCTTCCACAAGTGTAACTCAAGCTGGGTGTGATTAATAATTCACATTTAGTGCTAAAAGCAAATCAGAGTTAATTTTGTATATTTTGCCTCCCCTCTGTAACCCGCCGGTTTCCGCGGGAAGGCGGCTCTGCTCGCGGTGACTCATGCCTTACATAAGGAACTAAAACATTCTTTAGTTTATAGAGAAGAATGTTCCTGCTCATTATGGGGATGAAAGGAGATTGCTGCATTTCAAATGACATGTATAATTTAGACACTTATTTCTAGGACTGTTTGGAACAGGGAATGAAGAAAAACTAAAATGTTTGAAGTGACTTGAGTGCTTCATAGTTTTTAATGTGACTAGCAAAATACACAGCCCGATAACTTTTAAGGCTGCTAATGGAAGAAGAGCTCTGAAACTCTAACACATTTCTTTTTTTTTTTTTTTTTTTGTTTCCTAATACCACTATTTATTTTAAGCCATGAGCAGAAACTGGTATTTTTCATTATGTAAAAAAAAAATCTCTTATTTTTTTCTGCTGGTAGTTACCCGCTGTGCCACCAAAGTGGAAAGAGGAATGGGAATGGTATTCCAGAAAAACCAGTCAGCTGGTGAGGAAAATGGCACTAGGTCTGCTGCATTTGGATGGAGCTGGGAGATTTTTTCCCTTGGCATTCTGAATGTTAAACCTTCACTACAAATGGAGAGCATGGAATATTCTGTACTTCAACAGTGCAGAGTTTATTGAAAAAAGAATTCAGTAACTTATTGGGATTTATTTAATGGTGTTCTGTTTAAAATATTATGGCAAGCCAAGTCCAACACAGCCTCTGGAATTTTGAGGCTGAACAAGCCCCAGATGCCCTCATGTTCTGCAGATTATCTTCACAGACTTCTGTACTGACACGCTTTGGTGACCATGGGATGTCTTTAGAAGGCAGATTTGTGATTCTGTCTTCTCTCTCAGCCCCATTTATTGAGGTATTTTAGAAGTAACCAGACACAATGTCTGTGTTCCACTGGCTGCTCTTGGCAGCAGCTGGTTTGGTGCATTTCTCCAGCAAATTGCCCATTTTTTTCAGAGGACTGTGAATCTTTTAAGCAAATGCAGCGGGCAGTTTCTTCTGACCAGTGTGGCAGCCTCTGTGCTAACTCTGGAACCCCCTGTAGAAATTTGGATGAGATCTATGCCTTGCAAAAATCTCTCAAAACTGTTGCATTATTTATTTTTATTCTGCTTCAAGGACAACGCTTTTCAAACCAAGAGATGACACAGAGGAGCCCTGGGCTGTATAAATATAGAATCTTTTTATTTTTTTGGTTAATAGATACAGTACAATTTTTGACTACATAAGAAAGCGTTGTTTTCAGTGCATACATTCTTCAGACAGACAGGAACATGGCAGACAAACATTCCTTGGTGGTTTGAACATGGCCCTTGGTTTATTTCTGTAAGTCCCAAGTTCCTGGCTTTTCCCAGTTTTCCTTAGTTTATTTCTGTAAGTCCCAAGTTGCGATTTCTCCCCAGTTTTCAGTGGCTGCCTTGACAACTCAAGTTCTAAGGAAAAATGAATTGAGTGCCACCAGGAGAACAGGACACCGCTCAGTGCATCCCCCTTTGTTCTCCCCACAGCCCTTGTGGTCCCAGGCCAGCAAGTTTTCCGTTCTGTGTTCACAAAAATGGAAATAACAATGTCAAACAAACCACCCAGTGCTTGGGCTCAACGCCTCCACAGTCCCCTGTACGCTGCCTGACTCCTGAGAGGGCCAAATCCCAAACTCCTCCCTGAATTTTACTTGTGGAAGATGGTGCTGGTGCCATGACTTCGGCAAAATTATTTCTGTTCTTTTGTGATGTAGTAAAAACCCAGGAAAATGGATCCCAGCATTTGGCCATTACATTTTCAGGGAGGAAAAAATAGTTATTGCTGCTTTTTGTGTTTTTCATTCACTGTATGATAAGAGAAAACCTCTAGGCTGATCTGTGAGTATGATAGTGATCCTGAGCGATTCCTGTGTTCAGGGAAACCTGATAATGCTTATCTTGCTCTGTAGCTCTTTGCTTGCAAACAGTTCCTGGGGTGTCCCCTTGGTGCTGGTGGGATTTAGGGATCCTGCAGCCCAGCCCACAGCCCCAGAGCTGGGATAGGCCAGATGGGATTTGTAAAGTGAGGCAGGACGTGAGGGATCAGTGAGGGGATAAATCACGAACCAGCCTGGCCAGTTCCAGGCTTACGTGGCAGCTGGCGTTCCTGCAGTGTGCAGGAGAGCAAATCTGATGAGAGAAACACCGGGATCCTCTGGGGTATCCTGGCATTTGCCAAGCAGGGAGGGTTTGTGCCAAGCAGAGCAGCTGAGCTCTGCAGGAGCCCTAAGCGTGTTCACCTGCAGCAGTCAGGGGGTTTGTTTGACACCATTACTCAGACTTTGAGGTTTATCTGACTTCCTTGATATCTCAAGCAGATACTTGGGGTAGATCTTGCTGGAAATCCCCTTCTTGTGGGGATAACTTGGGAGAACCTTACAGAAACCTCATTGTTTGAGGAAAGGACTCTGGGAAACATCAGATTCACACAGTCACCAGCCTTCCTTTTGCTCCAGACACCAATATTGAAAAATCAGTAGATTAAAAAGCTTCTCCCATTCAGGGAAGGACACAAAGAGACTTCCAGACAAAATAATACAAACTAGTTTTCCTTGGCTATATATTGAGGATTTAATGGGAAAAAAATCTCACTTTAGATTATCTAGTTCAGCCTCTGCAAGCACAGGATGAACAGCAGTGAAATGATCCTACACCTGATCTTACAGAAAAGGAAGACCAAAGCAATCCAAAGAGACTGGGAGAGCCAACAACAAAAAAAGGAGAGAAAAGAGCAGAAGGAGATTGTTACAACCACCAGCCTGAACAAGAACATGCAGGTGAAGGCACTTGGACACCTAAGTGGGAGGGGATTGTTGGAGAAGAGACAACACAATTCCATGGAGAGCTCTGAGCTCCTTTGCCCTGATTCCCTGGGCTTCCAGGAGCACAAAAGCAGTAGGAGTGAGCACCATCAAAGGAAACAAAGGTACATGTTAATACAGATCCCACTGAGCTCAGGTTAGAGAAAGCAGCTGGCAGACAGGAGTCGAGAAAGAATCCCTGAGAAGTCTGAAAAAATAATAAACATCACATCATTTAAACAATTTACCCCTTCTGATCCTCTAGCCAATCCACCAGCCTCCAATTAAAACCCAGGCAGTGGAAATCCCTCACCTTTAACACGAGCTGCAGGTGGTGACGCTTCCAGGAATGAGATAAACCTGCCAAATTCCTCCAGATTCCTGTTTCCTAACTGAAACTAAATAACGTGGAGAAGAAGTGAGAGGCAGAGACACTCCCAGCCAAGAGAGCTGCTGTGCCATGGCACTAGTGGGGCACTGTAAACTGGAGCCTGGCCTGCAAGCATTAGTGGAATGTTTAGTACAATACTTAACTCTGTTACATCTGTGTATTTCTTTCTCTTTGGACTAAAATGTTACAAATTTTACCATATAAATGAAATACTGTATTTGTTGCTACGGGGTACACTATATACATCGTTGGAAGAAGAGAACAATAATTAAATTAAGGGAGGAGAGAAAAGGACAAACAAAATATTAGTAAATAAAATAGATTATGTTCAATAATACTTTTCAGGCAATATTTTGCTTGTTACATTTACTATAAGGAGGAAAAAAATCTTCCACTCATTAACATTGGAAACAGCTGCCCAAACATCAGTCAGTCCCTTCCATCGCTGGATCAGCTCAGGACCTTCTTGATTCTGCCAGTGCAGAGGAGCCCTCAGTTTTGGGGCTGTCAGTGCAACCAGGGGTTTAAACGCCTCGAGCACTGGAGCCCGTGCCCTGTGTCACCATCTCGGGTGGCACAGAAAGGCTGATGTTTGTTCCTGAGAGCCACAAGGGCCCTGGCTCCCCACAGACGTGCTCCTGTGCCTCTGCTCTTGGAGAAACCCCTGCAGCTCATCCACGTGCTCTGTTCACCCAGCAGGGTTTCCCATTCCTCCTCAAAACACAGAGCACACGTGCAGGTTTTGTTCCTACATTTCAAAGTTCCTAAGTGAAGGTTTTTCAACGCCGTTTTGTCACTCTGCAGCTCAAGGTGCAGTAACAAACATCTCCAGCTGAGGCCATCGACAGCAGAGCCGCACACACTGTCTGCACCTTCTTTTCCTTTGCCTAATCCATCATTTATTTCCACAAGAACTGATTGATTACTTGATCACAGCTATAGATAGCTAATAGTGCTTCATGAAAAACCAATCCAGTGAGCTTCCTGGGGCTCATCAGAATTCCTTCCCAGTAGTTTCTTCTCTTCTATTACCAGCTCTACTTAATACATAGGTACTAAAATACAAAGCAGTGCAAAATGACCATAAAGCAACTACAGCCCACACCTTTCTAGAAGGTGCACTATGAACAGGGGGCTCTGGAGGGACTGCAGGTGATTAATAAGCAACTCTGAAGTCAAGGAGAAGAAGCAGTGCAGTTCCCCAGAGCCCATCCTTCAGATGCTTGAGAGTTCACAGTTAACGTGGTGTGGGGTTTGGAGATTTGTTCTCCCCTTGATAATACCTGAGGCTTGTTTGTGATTCCTTCAGTGCAAGCACTCATGCAGAAAACTTCCTTCGCTGCTGCGAGGGTGTGCAGCTGTCTTTGCCAAGGTAACATCATCATTTTGCAAGGCTTGGATTTCATCCCCCTCTAGTCTGAATCACGAAGAAAAATTCTTTTTCCGCTGAAGAAGTCAAATCAAGGAAGAAAATGAAAGGGTTGTGCAGAGCTCGGAGGAAACTGCACAGGGAGCCATTTGCAGATCAGTTTGTAACTCAGGAGGTTACAGCCCTCGCTGTCAGTGAACATCTTGCTTATCCTGGTTTCTCTCCTTGCAACCTGGAGACCTTTCCCTTCTGCAATTTTAAAGCCAGCTCTGATTGTTACAGAGCACATGAAAGGCTAAGGATTATTTGCTGATTTGTGAGGCTGCTGTGATGATGCCCAGGGCACGCAGGGCACTTGGGCACACTTGTAACAGTCCCAGCCACACACAGCTCTGGGCAGGGGAAAACCCACTGCGAATGTCTCAGTGCGAAAATTTGTGATCCTTTCAGTCCTGCTGCAACAAGAGCTTTGAATTACCCTGAACCCAGGAAGGGTTTTCATATGATAGCAGTATTTACCTTGGCAAGACAGTCAGAGATAAATGTGCGTCACACGGGCTTGCAGCTTAACAGGGAGAGTGTCCCCAGGGTCAAACCTTGGGCACCTGCCACACAATCCAGAGGAAATGCTTTTTTTTGTTTCGTGTGTTGTTTTAGTAAATAGCTTGTGTGCAGAAAGGAAACATAAAAATGCTGCTGCCCTGCTGGTGCCTCAAGGATGTGTGTGAGTTCTTCTGTAACTCTCGTGCTGGTAATGAGAGTTTTCTGCACATCCACATGTACAAACTCATCTGTGTGAGCAGGGAAATTCTGTTTGAGTTGAGAAGGTTCTTACTTAAGGCAGCGATTGTGCCTTGCAACCATTACAGATGCATCTCCAGCAAGGTTCCCTATTGCATGTCTGCAGAATAAACTGCTGTTTGGACAAGGGGAAAGCCCAGGGCATCAGATTTAACCACACTGTGTGCCCTGCTGGCCCAACAGAGCAGGCACACGTCTTGCTGTGGGCCATGCCATCTTTAAGAGTCAATCCTTTGGGCAGTGGAAATTATTAAATCCAAGTTGCAACCAAAATAGTTCGGATTGAAAAATATTTCAGAAATATTTACAGGAGGTGAAATCCCAAGTTAGGAAAGATGTTTCAATTTCAGCTTTTCTCCGAGCCGCATTTACGTGTGGCTGCTGTTTCCAACAGATCCCTTCCAGCACTGGCCTAACCAGTCCCTGCAGGATGTGTCAGGGCCAGCAGCCTGAATCTTGTGTTCCCAAGCAGCTTGGCATGGCCCTCATGGAGTGAAATGGGAATGCAGGAACCTGTGGATCTGCCAGTGCCAATGAACAGCCCCAGCCGGGGGAAGGAGTGGCAGCAGCTCAGGGTTACAGCTCCTACTACGACTCTGACAGACAGAATGTTATCAATTCACTGCAGATCTTGCAATAGGCCTTTAAAGAGAAGAGAGAAGATGCTCTTAAATTGTTTCTAATCACATCCAGGTCGTGCCAAAGAAACACGTGAAGCATTATCCCAGCAGAATTGCCTTCTGTGTCCCCGAGGGCACAGGAGGAGCTGGCAAGGCTGAGGTGCAGCCTGGGCTGGGGGCACTGGTTACACTGGGGGGGCTGAGTAGTGGACGACAGAGTTGTAATCCGGAGGAGGGCTGTGGCATTCCAGGTTGGGATCCATCGGGAGCAGGACAGAGTCTTCCAGGGGGAAGTCCATGGTGTCCTCTTCCACCTGCACTGCTGGCTGGTACTTGACAGTCTCGTGGTCAGACAGGATGGATTCCTTGCTCCTGCTGACGGCTCTCCGCCTGTTGGGAACAAACACTGGGATGTATCCACCCTGGCTCTGTAATCAATGCTCCAAATGATTTCTTTAAGATGTAAATATATAAAAATATCAGTTTACCTCTATGGCACCCTGTAAGACAGTGACATTTTGCTGACTGCATGGGGGAACGGAGATAGGTATTTCAAATAACTCTGTGTTTTAAAAGTAGATTTAGGAGTAATTCCAGCTCTGTTGCCCTGTCCTTTCAGCTCACCACATTTCAGTGCACTACAGATCTCTTACTTGTAAAGGCACCTGTCCTGTACACACAGTAATATCCTCCCTCATTGTTCTGACACAGGTCAGTAAAAATCTGACTTTTCTGAAAGCAGAACTGAAGGCTGTGACTTTTCTTGAAGCATAATAAGGGATGAAATACTGAATAATCTCTGACAGACTCTAATTTAAACCGATACTGAAAGCAAGAGTGTGTGTTGAACACGCTCAGGCAGTGCAGGGCAAATCCCTTTTATGTTCCCCAGCCCTTTAACATTCCTGACCCAGGGGCTGGTGAAGGGCAGTGCTTTGCAGCATTCCAGCTGCTTTTGTCTCCTGTCTTCCCTTGTTCCAGGTGATGGAGGGTGGGACAGAGCAACTTCCATCTCCTGGAGCAGCCTCTGGTTGAAAGCAGGAGAACCCTGAGAAGATTTGTATCACAAGGTGACCTCGAGGAACAGCAAGGGTTGTGGAGAACTCAAAAGGTTCTTTCTGTCATAGGCTGCCTTCAAAATAATGTTCTGTCAACCTTGGTTTCTGAGCAATTCATTGGAAGAGGCCTGGATAATTGAGGGGTTCTCAAAAGGATTCCAGTGTGAGAGAGGCTTTTGAGCTGCTGCACGTGGGAAGGAACCTCAGTCACAGACTCATCACAGCACTGCTCAAGTCTCAGCTCAGAACGACTTGAATGTGCCTGGGAAAATGAAAAATCAGACAGTGCCCAAGCACTTTGTGTGTGTACTTCACATGTGTTTAAAGTAGTATCAAGTTACATTTTAATGATGCTAAACCAAATCTGAATAGTCAACAGTTCATCAAATAATTGTAGAATTCATTACACTCATTTTACTGGCACTTCTGCAGTGCTTCCAGCCCCCAGCAGCTGCTCATTTGCTCACTGGGGTGCTTTAGGAAGAAAGCAGAGCTCGTTCCTGGAACAAACCAACAGCCAGGAGCCAGACACAGCAACTGGGGGGAGGGCAGCAAAGCCATGAGCAGGAAAATAGCAGATCCAGGACAGGAACTGTGTGTGTGTGATGTGTTTGGGATGCTACAGCAGAGACACAGCTTCTTTCAGCTGGAAAGGGTAAATCTGTCCTGCTGGGTTCTGCTGCTGGGACTTTACAAGTTGTGTTCTCTTGCCTCTGAATCTGGAACCTGTCAAAAGCTTCAGCTTTGTCACAATCTACAGATATTGTCACTGGCTGACAGAACCATTGTCACTATATTAAAAAAATAAAACCAAACAAAATATAAAATTTTTGCTGGTTCTGGAAAGATCCCGGGTGTTCAGAGCACTGGCTGGAGTAGAGCACTGTTTTCTGCTCTGTGCACAGCCACAGGAACAGCCTGCAGGCTCCATCTGTGAATTTCCCACCCCGCAGCTCTCTGCTGTGGGGGGATGTGTGGTGATGTTCTGTACATCAGTCCTGAAGCTCTTGTGCAGCCAAATTCAAGCATAACACACAGCTGCAGCTCTGATCAGCTGCAGTGGGACATGGACTGGATAATTTAGGGTCTGATTTTAGTGTGCTGGGCTGGCTTTCCCATGGCAGGTTTGCATCTCCAGCTTTGGGAAGCTGTGAGAGCCAGCTCACCACCTCCTGCATGTCCAGAATGAGCTTGGGTTCTATGATTGCTGCAGATGCTGTTTCTGTGCTTTCAGACCTGCACAAGGCATTGAAACCAAACCTGTGGAGTGGCAGAGCAGAAATTCTAAAATAAATAGGAACCCTGAGAATTTCAGCATAACTGTAGCACCCTCTGCTCCCTCTGCTTTCACAACTGTTTTTCCTCATTGTCCAGAGAGAAACATGATGGAAACTCCTTCGCTATCTACAGATTTGGCATCTGCCCATTCTCCACACAAACAGTTTGTCTGCAGATAAACTCTTCCCTGACATAAGCAATGCAACCACAACTTTGCCTCACTGTTTATTTATGGAATTCTCTTTTTGTTGCTCAGTTCCATTGACTTGTGTTGGACAATTCCATGAATGCTCTGGCTTCCAATTTGCCAGGTATTAAAGCTGTCACTGGAGACAGGGAGAAGCTTATCTGTTTAATTTGGCCCCCAACCTGTGTATCTCTGAGTTATTAGGGTTTGGTTTGGCCACACAGTGGGGAATTTTCAGCCCCCCGTAGACTCCCAGCAAGTGTTCCTGTTGGGCTCCTGCTCTTGTGGCTCAGGAGATTGGATATCTGGGAATAACTCTGCTTGGGCTGAAATCAGGCTGGGTTTGGAGGACGCCTAAACGCTGCCATCTCCTCTCTGCTTCAAAGACAGAGAGCTGATGAGTTAGGTCAGAAGGAAGTTGTGTCACTTGCTATCTAATGGCAGACCAAAATGCAATTAACTTCCAATACTATTCCTTTCATCTAAACGCATTTCCTAATTAAAGCTCTCTGTGGGGCTTTGCATTTTTCCCTTTCATGCTGCTGTCAGGGACATTGTGCCCGCTGTGCATGTACAGATGCTGCTCCTGGGCACGGGGCTGCTCATCCCCATTCCATCTGTCCTTGGCGTCCCAGCTCTGCCCCAGCCCCTCAGAACTCAGCCCTGGTGGGGTGTGCTCAGTGCTCGGGGCTCCAGGGGTCACCAAGGGCCCTGTCATGGCCTGGCCCACGTGGGCTCCCCGTGTGGAGCAGAGCCCTTCTCGCTGAGCCCCCAGTGACCACTCTGACTGGAGGGTGCATTTGATTAATCACACAACTGTGCAGCTCCACGAGTCACTAGTGGTTCTGTAATGAACTCATTTCATGAAAAGCTGGCCATTCCTTGCTTCAGGAATGGCTCAGGGCTGGCACTGCCCAGCCCACGAGGTGTTTCCCCGCTGCTCTGCCGGGCCCTGCAGTGCTGTGGGAGATCAGCAGAAATGCTCAGTTTGGATAAACCTGCTCGGGGCTGGAGCTGCCCCAGCCCAGGCTCACCTGGCAGTGCTCCCACCATGGCCCAGCACTGAGGATCAGGGTGGGAATACCAAACATTCGGCTGGAATTCCGCTGCCCACTGAGCCAAACTTGCACAAATTGCAGCAACCACCCTGAGAACTCGTTTGTCCTTGCACGAGGTGTCCTATTTGGGGACACGGCCTGAATATTAAGTAACCTTCCACAAAGTTTTTAGTTTTCTGAAGGTGCCAAAATTGTTTAGAAGATACCACAGAGGATAATCCTGCAGTAGCTTGGAGGCCTGAGTGACCTACTGAGGCTTTTTCTTCCTACTGTACGAACCAGAGATTTTGGAGGTAGAAAAATACTGAAATCATCAAAGAGCTGGGAAACCATTAGTGGAGCTGTTTGTTTTATGTGAGAGGGAGCCAGTTTCTGTTAATCTAAATTTTGGGGTCAATGATTTGAAGAGGACTGTGGAGAAAGAAGGATGGCTGCAGGAAAATCACCCTGAGCAGGGAGGGATTCCAGCCACAAGTGCAACAGCTCCTACTGCTCTGCAATAAGAAACCCAAGTATTTTGCTCTCAATAGGAAAAACTGATGAACTTTTCTGTTCGTGTAGGAAACCTGGCCACGTTCAGAAGCTGTGTTTAGGGAAAGATGAGAAATTGGGCTGATTGCTGCCAAGTAGAGCAGTTTGTCTCATGACTACATCTCCTAATAAAATGTAGGAGCTTCAGGGCTTTGTAGGAGCTTTCAAAGGTGTTTAATGAGGCTCAGAGTAAGAGTGGTTATTTTTTAATTTTAATTTTTCTGCAATTAAAGAAATAAAAGGGTTGTTTTTTCTTTCTGGTAGCTATGACTGATTCACAGTTTGCTTTAATACATTTTCAACTGAGTGCTGTGCAGGAGGAATTTCATCCTGGGTTCCCCTCTGGCAGTGCCAGGGCATCAGCATTCTGCTGGCAAGGAGAACTCAAGGGGCTGGGCTCAGGAATTCATCTTTGGAAGCACTTTTAAATACAAAGTGCAGGTAATAAAGTTTTCCCAGGCCAAAGCCACCCTCGTGTTCCCTCACACGTGTGGCCAGGCTGCTCAGCTGTCCCTGTCCAAAAGCAGTGGGATGGAAAACACCGCAGTCAAATCCACAGCCTCTCCAATTCCCCTTCTAGTTCTTGCCACTGTAAGCACAGTGCATAATCCTTGAAAAAAAGTGCTTTACATAATTCCTGAGTAGTTACTCATTCCAAGTTCTAGTCTGGAGAGCTCAGGTCAGGTAATAGTGCAAGGTGCTGCATGACACAGCAATAAATGAATTTATTCTTTCCGAGCTCCATTCTGCCCTGGAGCAAACATGTTTCCATGCCTCATTTCTCTGAGAAGGTGAGAAAGGATTCCAGCCCAATCTTGGCTGTATTTTTGTCGTGTTCTTTGTGTTTGGACATGAATGCCTGCTGTTCCTGAGCAAAATCCATCATTTCAGTTTCTGCCTTGCCTTGGGCCCAGCTCGTTTTGGCGAGGGCAGAGCCCTCAGTGATGGGATGTGCATGCAGCACCCAGCCCAGAGTGGATCAGCTGAGCCTCAGCTGATCTCGTGGGCCTGGGCCAGAACCAGAGCAGGGATTTCTGAGCAACACAGGATAATTGGGTTTGGGGGGAGAGGGGGAAGAGCTGGGCGAGGACAACTGAGCAGATAGCAAACCTTTTGTCATCTTAAACAATAACTTGATTATAGAGTCTCTGGGAGGATTTTAAAGCAGTGCTTGGCAGTAGCCTGATAATATTGTGAGATGGAACTTGACACCAGAGTCATCCCATCATTAAATTCCTCTGTGCTCCCTGTGCTTCCCTGAATGCTGATTCCAGTGTTGTTATCCCAGGCAATCTTTCCATCTCTCACTGCAGCTACTGCTGTGACTTTCTACTTCAGCAGCATAAACCACTCAGAACTTTCCTGTCTGTTTCAGCAGTAGGAAAAGCACAGACCTGGTTACTCCAGCCCAACAGTGAGCCCAGGCCCAGAGTATCAGATTCATCCTCACTAAACTCTTGACACTGACGCTCCACGGTGTGTGCAGTTGGCAAATTTTAAACTCAACAGAGGAATGAATGCAGGATAAATAAACAGTGAGATTTTGGCAGAAATAATAAATGCAGCCACCCTGGTTTAGAAAACATGCTAAGCCTTTGAACAGTTTTGTTTTAGAAAAGAGAGACTTTGAAAAGGATCCAGGGTAAATGTTTTTGCTACGGAGAGATACACAATTAACAAGGGTGACTATCTCCCCTGTTAAACTCACACTCCCTTCTGACCTCTCTATATTATTCCACAGGTTTTGGAGCCTTGTTTGTCCACTTCTCAGTGCAGGAGCACCCAGGGGTGTCCTGTCCTCAAACAAGAGGGCTTTGGGGTGCTCTGCACTGTTGAAGCTGCTCTTTGTGCCAGTGAGGGTCTGCAAGATTCAAAGATAAAAGACAGCTGACAAAAAAGCTTTCTCAGCTGGACCTCAAAGGCCAGGGAAGGACGTGGCCGAGGAAAGGCACATCTCTGTGTGTGCCCTGGGAGCCAGGGGACAGCAGCACGGCTTGTGGCAGGCTCTGTGGGATGCTCTGCAGGGTCTGCCTGGCACAGAAAGGCTCAGGAACCTCGTGCTGGATGGAATCCCCACGGAAGTGTTGAGTGGAAGTGGGGAGAGCCCAGGTGGGGGGGTCAGGCAGGGATTCACTGCCCCCACAGAGCCCACGTTCGCTCCCAGTGGCCCTGATAGCAGTTTAGGTTTTCCTGGAAATCTCTAAAGAACAGGCTGTTTTGGAATTTTTGTGTTTGTACTTCTGGCTGGATGTTGACTTTTCAGATTTTCAGGAGAAAGCCCAGAAGGGGCAGAGGAGGAACCTTCAATTGCCAACTCTTTATCCAAACAGGAGAAATGCAATAGGGAAAAGCTGTCAGGGGTGAGTGACAGAAATCCTCAGATGGATAAATCCCAACAGGGTGGCTGCTGTGTGTGTGCTGGATTTGTGTCAGTGTGACATCATGCAGGAAAGAGGTGAATCAGCCCAGCTAAAGCACCACAGTAATGCAGCTCCTGACATTCGGGCTCCTGTTTTTAGAGCTGGTGCCATTTGGTCTCCATAGCAATGGATTGTGCTGGCAGGAATGCTCTGGGTGTGTGCAGGGGATAAAAACAGGGAAATGGATGAGGATCTCTGCTAATCCCATCAGGTCCAGCCCTGGGACATTGCTACAGGGAAAATACTGCTGGGCAACAACATTCCCGAGGCCACATTCCCATCCAGTACAATCCACGGCATTCTAACGCTCCTGTCCACCATTCCTTATCAACTTTTCTCCCTTTTCCTCTTCTCCTTCTCCCTTTTCCTCCTCTCCTTCTCCCTTTTCCTCCTTTCCTGCCTTCAAACATCAGGGAATTGATGCTTCCAAGGCATCAAAAGCCAAGGCAAGCCCCTTCCATCTGCTTTTCTCTCTGAGTGAGAGTCAGCCCCTCCAAAACTGCCACACTCTGACCATGCCCTTTCCTGGGAACTCTCCCAGAATATCCAGAAGTGCACCAGGCTTCTTCCCATCCCTCTTTTCTCTTCAATGCAGGAAAGGGGTGGCTTGGTGTAGAACAAGCAACTACTCTGCTGGGAAAGGTCATGGAGTTCCTCAGTACAGAGAAAACTCATACAAATCTCAGCAGATTTCAGAGAAAACTCTAGGCAAGCAGTAATTAGCTTAATTAACTGAATAGAATTCATTGCTACATAATAATTTATTTTTTTAATATTTTCGGCAGCTACTCTTTGAAATTTTACATGTTGACATTTGAATCAATAAAATAGGTTACTGCTGTAGGAAGGTGGAGAAGTTTTTCACTACTGGGTCACCTCTGTCTGTGTGGTTGTTACTGAAATACAAAGAACTGTGAGCAAAAAGATAAAAATCTGCTTTTAATCTTCTGTAGCGTGCAATGAGTGGATAAACACATGGCAAACCCTGTCCCAGCCTGTTTGTAAACCAGGTGTGAACAACACAACCCAGGGATGATGGAGGTGGCAGGATTGAGGGAATTCTCTGCAGGTCTGTCTCAGAGTGATGATAAAGCAAATGCAGCAATCAGGGCTCTGCTAAAGACACTGCTTTGCAGTGCTGGGACTGCTCTTTACCATGCACAAGCATTTTAAGTTTACTCAGATCCCATGAACTGCAAAGATGCTGCTCCTGACTGAGTTAAATATACACACTGGTTAAATTACAAATGTCAGCTTTTGGATTAATGAATCAAGTTCTTCAAACTTTGCTCCATCACTGAGAGCCAACACTGGGGAGGCAGTGAACAAACAGCTAAATTAGACTTCTTTATTCTCATTTTTTCCTCCTATCACTTCCCATTTGCAGAATCTGCTGCCCTTTGATCTAACAACACATTACCAAGGTTTTCTGGTTATGGGGCTGACATTCAGAGTTCATCTCCTCTTAGCTTGCCTGGGTATCCAGAGGTTTCCTTTTGGCAGCAGAAACAAAACTGCAAATTTCAAAAGCATTTTTCTGAAAGGAAGTACTGTCTGAAAAAGAAATCCCCCAGAGTACTCACGCCAGAGCCATGATCCCATAGGGCCAGGAACGGATTTCCAACCTCTTGGGACTTTTTATCTCATCCGAGGTCAGCACCATGCCACTGTCAGACTCCTGGGGAGCAAAAGGAAGGGAACATCAGGGATATCTGGAACCTGGGACAGCTGTAGGAGCCACCAATCCTTCAGGATATTCTTCTATCAAGGCCTGTGTTATCAATTTTTGTCCAAGTGCTCCTGATAATGCTGCTCTGGAGCCTGGGAACGTTTCCCTTGTTTTTATGACATTAAAGTTTTTGATCCGCATTTCCAAAGAGCACCCTTAAAATGAACATATCAAAAAATAATTTGACATTTTCAGATTTGAAACTGCTATTAAGCGTGACATATGGGCACCATGTACGTAGGATAGCTGAGACATGAATAGACTGAGATTTATAAAGAATATATCCAATAATTCTGGCTGGGCTCCTCCGAGGAAAAGCTCCTTAAATACCCACTGGAAATACACAATTAGAAACACTGAGATTTGAAGGAAGTGGAAGTTCAGCAGCATTTTGTAAATGCAAGTGCTTTGTAAAGATAGATGGCCCTGGCCTTTATGGATTTTTTTATGAGCTGTCCAACACAACAGTCTGATTAAAGTTGGGGTTGTGATTCTCCCACACTTAAAGCTGAGTCTCGAGGCTGCTGTTAAACTTTGTGCTGAGTTTATACAAGTACACAGATATCACAGTCCTCATTTGAAGTAATTTAATAATATTAAATGCTCTGGGTGTTTCTTTGCATTTGAAATATTTTGTGATGCTGGAAAGCTGCACATTTGTGTATTTGTCAGAACCAAGACAACAAAAGCCCTCAACACAAAAGAGAAACTCTACTTAGTCTTATTTTACCAGTCAAACTGATCAAGATATAAAAAATAATCTCATCAAACAGTAAATCACAAGAAAAAACCTTTTTCTACATGCTCTGGTCATCTATCAGTGGTTAATAAGATCAGTTCATAAGCAAGTTTATGAAGTGAAATCCTGAATTAATGAGGTCTGTCACACCCTCAGCAGAACCCAGCTTGTCCCTGGATTTTATCTTGACTGTTTCCCCTTCAAACACGTGCTCTAGGAACAGTTTATCTGGGGGTGCTCTGTGTTTTGCTTACACCTCTCTGGTAAAAGAATCTCCACAGAGATTGCAGATAATTGCACAATGGCAGGAAGGTGTGGTGGAGCACTTGGAGAGCTCTGGGCAGCTCTTTGAAATAATGACCTAATGACTATTCAGGGTTGGTAATTAAGAAAACTTCAATAACCAAAGTACACTTACTTTGTCCAAAAGCAGATCACACACTGATTTTTGATTTAAAAGATCCTGGTTGAAACATCACGTTTATTTCTGATCTCTTGATGCATTATTACCCTTTTTAGAAACTCTTCCCCCTCATGTAAAGGCTTATTTGAAACTGGCAGGAACAGGGAGCTCTTAGGCAGGTAATGCTCATGCTGGCAGCAATAATCTCTTGAGACTGCATTGATCTAGCAAATGTCTTTGTGTGATTCACAGGGACAGATTTTATCCTGCAAGAGGGAAGATGCAGGAACCAGGGAAATTTCTAAGCCTTCTAATCCCTGAGATGCACCAATAAAGAGAAAGAAATTCCATCGGGGAAAATACAAGGCAATAATGGGTCTCAGTTGGTGCTCAGCAGAGAACAAATGAGAAATGAGCTGTGTTTGTCAGGGACAGGAAATTTTTCCAGGACAAGTTGGAGCTGGAGACTTGAGCCTTCCCAAGGGAGCTGCTCTGTCCAAGAGAGACTCAGCTGGAGCCTTTCCTCTGGTGCTCCTCACCACCTGAGACTTCTCCTTCTGTGTCAGGAGGATTCCTGAGGGATTCAGGCTTCCTCCCCAAACTTTGATCCACCTGGAGCATTTGTGCATTGCAGGGGTCCCTCCTTAGGGACACAAGCTGCCATTGAGGCAGCAGGTGGGGACAGCACATGGAGCTGCAGCCAGGGGCTGCCTGGGACACACAGGGAATTCAGGAGTTCTTCTTGGGGATTTTTTTAAATAAAAAAACCAACTCATAACTTCAGAGGAAGCCAACAAGCAGAACCCTCATTCTCTAACAAAACAAGCCTTTGTTTTCCCCTGGAGGGAAAATGAAACCCTTTAACACTCTCCCACCCTGCACTCTTATTAAACTGGCAATAAATACATTCATTTGCAGTGAGGAAAATCCAGGGTTAAATCTCTTTGTGTGAATCAAGACCAGGATCTTGAATCTTGTTCTTGTCTGCCCAGAGCTGAACAGCTTCACCCCAGAATGTGCTCTGGACACATTTCCCTCAAAGAGCTTAATTTCAACAAGCTGCCACCTTCTTATGGTGGAAAAACATCTTGAAATATGCAATACAAAGCCCTTTAGCCTGATCAAAGCCAGGGTAATCACATGTGAGCTTCTCTTTAGATTATTTGTTAAGAGAAATGCAGGTCCCTCTTTGTTGTCACACAGCCCTGGATGTGAGATGCCAGAGCCAAATCTTCTGCCTGATTTAAAGTTCTCTCCTACCATACAGATTGCAGAAGCTCTGATGAGTGTTTCTGTGCTGGTGACGAGTGATCTGTGAACCTGCAGGGGAAGGATGCAGTCACCTCTCTTACCTCATGCAGCACTTTCTCCTTTTCCACTGGCACCTCATCAAATGTCTTCACACTCAGGGGTCTCTTCTTGCTGCTGTTTCTGAAAGCAGGAAAGTGGAGGGGTCAGCAGAAAGCCCAGGCAGATGCTGCAGCAGCTGCAGCTCAGTTCCATCCTCACACAGCCCCGTTTCCTGGACCACTTCTCTTTTGTCACCTCTTGTATCTAACAAACAACACCCCAACAAATTTGTCTGATTTTTTTTCACTAGCCATATTAAGGGAGGACACCAGACAGTGAAATGTTTCTTTCCCCCCACCTCGTGTCTGCTTTTCTCACCCAGTTTCCACTGCACTCCAGCGATTCACTCCGTTGTTCAAGTTCTCTTCCACAGGGCAGGTTTTGGAGTTGGATTCTCCATCTGGACACAAGGTGATGTTCAGTGGAATGTAGTCTTTGCCATCCTGTGAAATTAATAACAGAAAAGAGCACAAAGCTGGTAAAGTTCATTTTGTGCTGCATCTCAGATGTGAGAGGTTATTGTATCCTACAGAGCTTTGTGATGAGAAAGGACTAGATTGTGTTTTAACTTAACTGTGATTTTGTTCAAAGTGATTATCATGTTCCTCACACCCTGTGGAAGTTACGGAAGTTAGAATGCACACTTCATCCAAGAATTACTGTGCAGGAGGCTTTGTGAGGAAATTGGGGCACTTTGGGAGCTCTGTGATGTGGGATGGCTGATCATGGGCTCAGATATTCCAGTCCTGGTCAGAAGCAATGGCCTGTGTACAGACTGCTTGGTTTTGTTCAACTTCAGGAGCTTAGGAAAAGCCAGGCCTTAAAATGGGAGCCTGAAAGGATTTAATTTCTTGTCCTTCCCAGGAACTGCTGCCACACATGGTAATGAGCTCTGCACTGTCATTACCCTCCTGCAGCAATCCTCAGGAATGACTCTGCCTTTAGCTCCTGCAACTGCTTGTCCAAATTTCTCTGTGCTTCTTTTTGTTTTTAATTTTGAGAAGCAGTTAAGTGCTCTATTCCCTTATCATGATTCTTATGTCTCCTCAATTTACTTTGGTTATAGAATCAAACTCCAAAGCTCTTCATATTGCAGACTGGGCCCTCTTCAACTGAGCTCCACTAAATTTGTTTACAAACAGGAAGGAGCTGGAGTAGAGTCTCTGATTTCTTTTTCAATTAAATTGACAATTGCATAACTGATCTGGTTGTTTTTACTGAAGAAGTAAACAACTGGTTTAACTATTATGAAATTAATCATGATATACCTGACTTTCTGTGCTTTAAGCTGCATAATTGTAAAGCTCCCAAGAGCACTGGTGAACATAAATTGGAAATGAGAGACAAAGTTCAGGAGGTGGAGAAAATCAGAAGTAAAGTTGACATTTGAGTAGTTAACATTATCTTTACTCATCGCAGCAGGCACTTTCCTTGTGAGCTGTGCTAGGAAGTGAGATCTCATCCTGGTGTTTAATAACCTTCACCTCTGCACAGGCACACGTGTCCACTGCCCATCCACATTTCCTGCAGAGAGCTTGGCCCTGCTGTACCTGCTGCACGTTGGCCTGGAGGAGATCCCCCAGGCGCTCCACGAGCTCGGTGAACGTCGGCCTCTCCGTGGGGACCCCGTGCCAGCAGTCCAGCATTGTCTGGTAGCTGGAGAAAAAAACAGGGATTTAGGATGAGAAAGGATGAGAGCTTTTTTTCCAAACTGTTTCATTCCACTGCTGCTTGGTTTGGTCAGTCTTTGGATTAAGAGAGGTTCAGATCTCCACATGCTGAAATTCTGTTTTAGTTCTCATGGGGGATGCTTTTTGCTTCCATATTCCTGCCTCAGCTGAGCCTGCAGGATTTTGGTTTTCACCTAACTTAGAGTCTGGCTGCTGGGCCCTGCTGATACTGCTGAAATAAGTCCTGGTTATGGTTTCTGGGTTTCTCTCACAGAATCTCAGGTCTGAGCTCCATGAACCACAGCTGACACAGGGCATCTGATCATCTTCTTGTTGGCAAAGCTCAGGCTGACTTGGGCTGTCCTCAGCATTAGTGTGTGTGTCAGACACCCAAAATACACTCAATCACAGCTTCACTGAAAATAAAATACCCAGCTGAGGTCTCCTCCCCCCACCCCCACTTAAACACAGTGTCTTTTGTGAGATGTATCAGCTCCCAGCACCAGGCAGCAGCTCTTACACTTCGGGAGTGGAATACTCTGGGGATCTCATCCGAGTCCCTTCCTTGAGCCGCCGGCAGAAATCCTCATCTATCTGCACTCCGGGGTATGGAGAGGCACCTGGGGGGACAAACAAAAGGCCTTCAGCATGGCACAGTCCCTGTGTCCCAGCCCAGGAACTGGTGATCTCTGCTGAGCATTTGAGGTTACCCAGAGTCTGGCAGCACCAGGAGCTCGAGTGAAGGAGGAGTTGCAGTCACTCACAATCTGCATTTTTTGTTTGGAAACGTGTTACAGACTCAGCCTGTCTCTTCAGAGATTTCAATCACACCGTCTCCTCTGCGTTTGTGATACAGGCAGGACCACTCCAAGGTAAAGTAGGGCAGAGGAGAAACCAACTTTATTAGTTTTAGACTTTAAAGTATCTCTTGGTCAGTGGCAGAAAAGTTCCGGCTCATTCAATGGGTTACTTGGTGCTTTCCAAACTGTTACCCTGCCAGTATCCCACACTGAGTGAGTAACTCCTGCTCATCCTTCACTGCCTGAATGCTGTGAAGGGCTGGGAGCTTTGTCTTAACTCCCACAAAAGTTTGGGAGAGTGCTCTGGCACCTGAGTAATCCAGAGCTCACAGGTAAAATTCAGAAATCTGAAGTTTGAAATGTTACTGAACCTACTGTGGATAAAATGAAAAGATTTGTAACTTCCCTCCCTCCCTCCCCGCTAAGCAAAGGCTTCCTGTGCAGCACAACTCTTGTCTTGGGCATTTTGGCATCCCAGAGACTGGATGATGAATTTGGAAACAATTTAATCAAGTCATAACATAGGAGATTGAACGGAATCTGTATCCAGCCCTCGAGGAATCTGTGCATGATTTACTGTCTATAACATTCCTGCATATTTCCTGCAATTTTTTTCCCCATTTGGAAACACCATCATGTGCTGTGCACTTGGGGGCACAATGAGAACAGCAGAAATCTTTAGGATAAAGCATTGAAGAAGGGTCCAAAATGTGGCTGCTTCCAGAATTACTGTACTCTGTGAACCTGACTGCTCAGTGGGCAGAAGGGAGCTGAGATCCCAGCACTGCCTGAGAGGGAATCTCAGCACAAATGGGCTCCCAGGACATCCAGAGCCCAGGGAGGCTTATCCACAGCACTTCTGAATTCCCTGGATGTGCAAGTACAGCACTGGCAGTGTTTCCTGGAGTTATGTAAGCTGCAGATAGGCAGCACCGTCATTTCTGCTCTATACCCAGATTTTCCTTCCCAGTCTTGCCTTTGGCCTGTCATTATGCTCAGAACAACCTGGGAATTAACTGCTCCTCTCACGGATGGAGAATTCCACTTGCTCTCACAATCTGAGCTCTCTCTCTTTGGTTACATCACGGATCAGATCATCTGCAAGATGTTGGTGAGAGCAAATAAAGGGAAGGCAAAAGATAATGGAGACAGGACAAAGAGAAGCGGGACAAACTGAAAGAAGGGACATTTAGGTTAAATATTAGGGTGGAATATTTCACTGGGGGGTGGTGAGGCCCTAGCACACGTTGTCCAGAGAAGCTGTGGATGCCCCACCTCTGGCAGTGTTCAAAACCAGGCTGGATAAAGCCTTGAATAACCTGGCTTAGCAGGAGATGCCCTGCCCATGGCAGGAGGGGTTGGGACTAGATCATCCTGGAGATCCATTCCAACCCCTGAACATTCCATGAGTCTATGATTAATTTATTTTTGACTGGAGGATCTTTCGATAGTTTATATGTTGGCCAGTGCTGGCCTCCTACCAGCTGGAGGCAGCTCAGATCATAAAAGCAAGGAACTCTCCCTTTCCCACTTCCACTCAGCACTGTTTTTATCTGGATTATGGGATAAATCTAAAACTTGAATTTGGAATGCTGAGACAGCTTGGGAGAAATGCAGGCTGGAACATATGGTGTAAGGCCTACACATGATGTTTTCCTTAGGGGAAATCTCCTTCAAAATGCTCAAAGATGTGGCATGCATTGGATATGGGAGCCCTCTTTTGATCTTGGTTTTATTTTAGTGGGATAATGAGATGCTGATGTTACTACCAGGCACTGCTTGTTTACATAATTATCTCTGATTGCTTTTGGAACAGTGCACATTGAAATTCCAGGAGACACCGACATTCTGTTCCATTAGTGATTTCAGGATGTGTTAAACACTGCTGGCACTACCTGACACGAGGTGTGCTGACCCCATTTGAATAATTTAAAGCTCATTGCAAACTCAGCCCCAGATGGAAATTAATATTCCCTCAAGTCCTGATTTCCCTGTGTATCACCAATGCAGACCCAGGCTGGCAGCCTTTCTGCAGGCAGCCTATTGTCCTTCACTCAGCTTCTGACCCTGCAAGGACACAAACTACACTCTGCATTTTCCTAATCACTACTTTTCCCTTTTTTAGAGGGTGCTCAGTCTGTGGGACCCAGTGAGAGCACCAGCTGTAAATGAGAGCCAAAACACACCCTATGGCAACGACAAATAACTTCTATCCCGTGGTTCTCGATGATTTGTAAAACTTTTATATGACAGAATTCAATCAGTGACACAAATCCTTAATTAAATATTTATCGTTTGAGCTGCAGATGTGAGCAGTGCCAAACCACAGGCATGCCTGGACGAGCTGGATGAAAAACCCTCTCAGAGAAAATGACTGGTTTTGAGCCTGTGCCACCAATTGAAAAAGCAGTTTGTGATCTACATCACACCCAGGGCAGAGGCTGCTGCACGGGTGGCAGCCCCTGCAGCCATTTGGGAGAGTACACATTCAGAAGGGGACAGTGCCAAGAAAGGGGCGGCAAGAACCCAGATAAAACTTTCTTTTTTTCTTTTTTTTTAATAGATTAAATAGAGGTGAATTTCACTGGCTGTATTATAATTTGTATTATTGTTCAGTATTAAAGGCCATCTGTTAAATTCTGTCAAGACCTTTGGGAGTGATACAAAGTTTGTTCCTGCAGAGCCCCTTGGATTCATCAGCATTCCACTCCTTTGGTTCCCAGGGGAGAGAGAGCCTGTACTCCCAGTGTGTCTCTAGATGCATCTTCCTGAATAATCTGATAAACCTGGGGCATTCCTGGTGCTTCTGGAGCTTTGCTTTTCTGTGCTGTTTCTAAACCTGCAGCAGGTGATGCTGTTAAAAGCCACGGAGGGCTCACCCCAAAAGAACAACACCCCAAATAAAGAGGGCTGAACCACAGGGAGCTGCCACTTGTTTCAACCACTTGAGTGTGAACTTTCTGCTTGGTGTGCAGATGTGGAGTAGGAAAAAGTCCAAATCAAAGACTTGGATTGAGAGCAGGTCATGATTTTGCAGCCAGCCCTAAGTAAAGATTAGGATAGAAACAGCTCCAGACTTTGCATTTTCACTTGGCATCTTGAGCCCAATCATTAATTTCAACTGATCCATTAACTAAAGATAGAAGGAGATTAGAGTTTGCTTTAAAATCCAGCAGCTTAAGTTGACAATGCTTCTTGTTTTCTTTTGTCTGCAAATGCTGATTAAAAAGCCAGAGCTGACATTCCTAAATTCCCCCAGGAAAACAGATCTTGCCACTCTGCAAGGAGAATCTGAGAGCAGCACAGTCCAAGTGTCTGTAGGGCTGCTTGTCTAAGTTTCACAGCTTTATCTGCTGGACAGTAACCAGAGCTCAGTGAGGCTGAGATTTCTAACAGCATCCTGTCATGGATCTCGAGTACATAAAGAACATCATTATTATTCTTTTAGAAATGTTGTGGCTTGCAAATGATGCAGCCACAAGAGCCCATGTTCTACCCTTGGTCTGCTGCCAACAGGGTTTAGGCTGAGCCCAGCACTGCTCCTTGCACCAACCCAACCCAAATCTCCTGCTGCCAGGAGATTTTTCTTACCTAGAAAATCTTACATTTGTGGGGTGGATGATCAAGCTGGGATAAAACATCATGTGGGCTCGTGTTCCATGGGCTGCCTCTGGGCCCACAGCAGGGTGACTCTGAGCCCTGGAGCTGAGGGGCTCCCTGAACCACGTATGGTTTGACAGGAAATTTTCTCTCCAAGGAATCTCCCACTCCCCCCAGCAGCAGAGGTTGCATTTTATCTCTGGGCTCTGTTGCTTTCAGTGGGTATAATGCTAGGTCCAGGATGTTGTAGTTTTGATCCCATTCCCCAGTGTTTTCATGTCCTTTGTCAGGTGTTCTCATTGAGATTGGCTTTATTTTACACCTGATCTGCACTGTGCACTTGTTCTCAGAGAAACAGAAGCACTGCCCCACTTGATCACCTTTTGAAAAGCTTTTCTTAGCTAAGCAGCCATAAATTAGGGGGGGGAAAAGGGTTTGAAACCATTCTTACCTAGAGAAAATATTTCCCACAGCAGCACTCCGAAAGACCACACGTCACTCTGCGTGGTGTAGATTTTGTCAAAAATAGCTTCTGGAGCCATCCACTTGAGTGGAAGCCGTGCCTAAAAGCCAGAGACACAACAGGTTGCCAGATCTGGTGATACTGATCTGCCCAAGCCCATCCTGAGGTAACAGCTGAAGCTTCTTGCACTCACATCTCCCTTCCGTACGTAGTCGGGGTCTTTGTAAATATCCCTGGCCAGGCCGAAGTCACAGATCTTGACCACGTTGTTCTCGGACAGGAGGATGTTCCTGGCTGCCAAATCCCGGTGGATGCACTGCCAGTGAATGACACAGGGTCAGAGGGGGCTGGGCAAGGAGCCCCTGCTCGGGCTGGAAGCAGGAGAGCTTTGGGAATGGAGAAAGAAATGAACTGCGCTGGGAGCAGCTCAGAGAAGTGAGGGGGAATCTGCTCCAAATACACTGTGATATGCAAAAGAGAGAATAACTCAGGGAACAAGCCAGTCTTCTGATTTTTCTGTCTGAAATAACTTTGCAGTTACAGCAAGGAAGGGACTCGTATTTTCTAGTTAGCTGTGACTTGGGAAATTTCAGAGAGGCCAAAAAGCAGCTGCAGCTACATTTGCCAGTGCAGGTCCAGAGGGTGTGAGATGGGAGAACCCTGCCCAGGATTTCTGGGGCTGCCCTGGTGGCTGTGTGTGAGTGCAGGCTCAGCTGTGTGCACACTTTGGCCCGTGGGTTCCACTGCATTTACCTGGAAAGGTGTTCCAGGCTACAAACTACTTCCTGTTTATCCCAAGAGGCGCTGACTTTGCTGACAGTCCCCAACACCTCTGACAAATGAAAAGGAATAACTGGATACTCCCTCCTCATTTTTCAGTAGTGAGCGTGTTCACCCACTAAAAGGAGCTTTCTCTACGAGCCCTTTCTGCATTTATATATGAGGCAGTTCCACAAATGTCTTACAATCTATATTCACTCCTTCTATTAAAGCCTCCTGTTGCAGATGCCAGTCCCTGCAGCCAAGAACATGATGAATGCTCCTCCACAACCCCTTCAGTGCTAATTACTGCTTAACCACCAGAGCTACTGTGATCTCCAACACTCTAACAGAAGAGCAAAAAGCAGATTTCTCAGACTCAAAAGTGTCTTTGGGTTTCCTCCTATCAGATACTCTGCAAGAAGTCTGAATGAGCTCACTTTTCTGGAGGCGAGGAACTCCATGCCTTTTGCCACCTGGAAGCTGTAGCAAATCAGATCCTCCAGAGTCAAGGGCCTCTTGTACAGATCCTCAGCATCTAGGAGAGATGAGAGACGTGGCAAAACTCTGCAGCAGCAGCTCCTGAGCTGTGTGGCACTGGTGCCACCTGTGTGCTGATGGCCCCAGCCCCACACCTGAGTGCTGGGTGTGAGACCTCTGCAGGGTACAGCTCTGGGTGAGCAACCACTGACCCAGGGGCAGAAGATCAGATGATTAACAGTTCCCTCATCCATTAATCACTCATTTAGCTGTGGGGAAACAACACCTCAGGCTGGGAGTGAGGGAAACTTTATAGACAAGAGCCCAGGGACAGAGTGACCTCACAAGTCTGGTAAAGCATTCCTATTTCTGCCCTCACACAACAGGAGCAGCTTTTGTACACGATACAGAGCTCTCCTTTTGTAAGAAAGTTGGAGTGGGGAACAGGAGAGAGGAAGAATCTGGGATTTCAGGAACAAGCCAAGCCATGTAAAGGCTTGTAAAGTGTGTGACAGTGTGTGTGGCACTAGCCAAGTGACAGAAATCTTTCCAATAAAAGAAAGCTTTTGCACGAGGTAGGGTTCTTTTACCTTCTTCATCATCTTCTGAATCACTGTAACTCTTATCTTCAATAAATCCTGAGCTGGCAGAGCTGCCTGTGCTGGCCACACTCTCGAGGCGCCTCTTGATCAGTTCGGTCAAATCACTGTTGGACTCATCCAGACTTTTCTCAGCTTGGTCAGAGTTTTCCTGGGACTAGAAATGGCACAAACACGATTTTTAGCTTTGTATGATTCAATGCTTGAGGCAAAATATGTGACAGAATGGCATAAAGAGAAAGGGTCCTCTGAAGATGAGCATGTTTGAACATGTTTCCTGAAGTGGGAATAAATAGGAAACCAGGCTTTATTAGTTCTAACTATAAACTAATATAGCCTGGCTTCCTTTTTATTCCTACCTATTATTCTCCTTTCACTGACAGCAATATTCTACATCAGAGTTAGCTGAAGGCTGGCTGGGTGAGGCTGAGAGGTGTGCAGAGAGAGGCTGTAATTCTCTTGCTGTCTTAGGATGTTAAAAATCCCCTCAAGGTGTGTGCATGATGGGCACTGTGTCTGTGCAGGGGAGTGAGGCACAGCCAGCCCTCAGCTCATGGCAACAATGGAGAGAAGGAAATTCTGAGTGACTGCACCAGGAAAATCTCCTTCACTCACACAAAGTCCCTCACGTCCTTTGCTGCCTGTACACAATAGCTTTAATAATAATAATAATTCTGGGATCATCTGGGAAAATAATCTTGGTGAGGCTTGTGTTTCTGGCAGGGCTGGGATCACAGAGGCTGTTCCACGTTGGATATTCACAAGGAAGAGTCAGTCCCATCCCTCCCCAGCACTGATTCCTGCTCCTGTGTCCTGCTCCCATCCCAGCCCAGTCTGTGCTGGCAGATGTTCGTGTGGATACAAAGAGTTGGTTGTTTGGTTTTGATGCAGAATATCCATGATCCAGGCTGTTCTCACAGCACAGACTTCAGGGCTGGCACAGGGGAAGGGACAGAGGATGGGAATGAGGAAATGGGGGAAGGCTGAGCTGCTTTCACCTGGGGCCTAGTAACAAAAATCCCCAAACCAGATTTGTATTTTGGGAGGGTTCACCAGTTAATGCCAGTTTTTTCACTACTATTTTTTGTCCCCCTTGTGCTGGGAAGTATCTCACAAGTAATTCCCTCACTTTCAAGTGCTCTGGAGTGTTTGGGTACTTGCAACTAATTCTTGAGGAGATGCTAGAAGAGGACAGCAATGAGATCCTGCAGGTGAAAAAAAACCCCAGACCCTCTTCTTGCTTGTACAAATTGAAATGTGGAGAGAAAATAAAGTGCCCATAGAAACACCCAACTGCCTCGGTGCCAACGCAGAGCAAATCCAGATTTTGTCAATGGTTGTTGATTCCCTGCCTCGTGACTGTCTTATTTTCCTACCTTGTATGCAATGAAATCTCCTCGTTTCCCTCTGAGATAGTTGGACAGATTTCCATATTTGCAATATTCCACTATGACCATTAAAGGACCTAAAAAAAGACAGTGAAAGTCAAATGAGTTTTGAAGCACTGTAAAGCACATAACTCTAATTTATCCTACCAAATCCTCTGCAAAGTAAGTGGCATTTCTAATACACAGATGAGGAAATGAGGAAATGAGGGAACACAGGAGTCACACAACCAGTAGGGATATGGAGGGAAGGGAAAACATTCTTAGCTTTCCCCACTGGATGGTAACAGTCAGTATTTATTCCTAATTTCTAAACAAGAAAATTCAGAATGATCAACACAACCCCAGATGCTGTTAAGGTTGGTTTGCTCTGTACATGGAGCAGTTTTCATTTTCTCTGCTGGCTTCACAATTGTTTGTTTTGGGTGGAGCTGATGCCACTAGAGGAAATCAAAGTATGCAGGGCCATAGACAGATCTAAATGAAAAGCTGCAAAAATACTCAATCTGAAGATCCTGGAAGCCTGGAAAGTGCTCTCACTTTCTTCCTTATTCCTCCACAAACCACTGTAGGTTCAGAGCTGTTTTTATACAAATATGCAGGTTTTTAAGAGCTGCTTGAAATGCTGTTATATTGCAGTGTGAGATGTCAGGGAAGGGAAAAGCTGCAGTCTGGACCTTTATTTTTTTGTAATCATCAAATATAAGATAAGGTGAATTCAAATGTAAGATAAGGGACTGGGATGTGGACAAACATGGAATATTATCAACCCCAAGCAGAGAGACTTTCATGTCCAGAACCTTTTTCTCTGGAGGTGTGTGGTTCAGACTGAGGAGTTTGCACTTCAAAGGGGAACTGCTGAGAGCTGCACTTGGCCTTGGGGAAGGAGCTCAGCAGGATTCTTGCTGGAATTCCTGCATCCTCCTGATGGGAGCGGGGCTGCAGAGGGCTCCTCGTCCAGCACTGCCTGGGGAGAGCACCAGGAGGGAACAGGGATCCTGGGACAGTGTGGGACACGGAGAGGAGCAGCCTTGGGAGCACACGGTGCCACAGAAAGGGAGATGCTGAATTCCTGCAGGCAGAACCAATCCCTGTGGATTCCTGCAGGCTTTGCACTCGGCCCTGGCACTGCTGCCTGGAGTGCTCGTCCTGGGGCTCTCCCGTCCCCCAGCCCCTCTGCCTGCAGCTGGAACACGCCTGAAAACCTGGCAGTGGCTGCAAAAACACCAACCCCAAATCCTCAAATACCAGTGGTCTCAGTGCTGACCCCAGAGCTCTGCTCACTGCTGGGATCTGGCCACGCTCAAGAGATTTGGCTCTGAAGGACCCAAAATCCAATGTCCCTCATGGATGCCCTGAGGAAATGCAGATTGCAGAACAGCTTTAAAGCTCTGCTTAGTGATTTATTCGTGGTTTTGCTTCCTAGACATGGCCTCTCCATATTTTGTTCCCTCATTGTAAAGCATACACTGCATTAGTTCTGACTGCTGAACATCAGACACTTCGCCAAAGTGTTAAATTCTGTTATTTGATACCTTGTTAAAATAATGTATGTGCATACTTAATCCCAGTCTCCATCAGGAGATGTTACATAAAGCCTAACAGGGGAGGGGAGAGCACTGGAATTTCACAGGAACTCAGATCTGTGTCTGCTTCTGGAGCTCAAGGCTGTTTTTCTTTAGTCTGCACTTGCTCTGCTCAGAGGAGAACAAAGCAGCGCCTGCCTCGGGCTCCTCCGTGCCCTGTGAGGTCCTGCTGCAGCCTCTGCTCCAGACTCTGCCCCCAGAGCTGCCCCAGGCACCTGGCAGGGAGCAGGGAGGGTCACCTCCCACCCAGGACGGGCCAGGCTGGAGAACGGGAAATCGAGGAACTCCTGGGAGAAACTTTCTCAGAAACTGGACAATCAGAGCGTTTGATCAGTCCTGAGGTGTGCCTTGCTGCGCAGCAGAACTCTGGGGCTGCTTTGCTGAAGAACCACTGACCCCTGGTCCTGCTGCCAGGTGTGAGGCACCTGCTTGTCCTGAGTCCCTCCAGGGCTTTGTCAGCACAGGAGAGTCCCCAGCATTCCCAGAGCTCCAGCCCCTCTGCTCACAGTCCCAGGCCAAGGCTGCAGCTGAACCCTAAATCCCTCCAGCTGGAGCTGCCCTTGCTCCCACACAAGCTTTTGGGCTCTGGAGTGCTGCAATTCTTTGGAGCTCCCCATCCATGGCTCCCAGATCCCAGCAGCATCCGTGGCTGCTGGTTGCCATTTCCTCAGGAACTGGAACCACCTTGCTGGAGGGAAGATTTCTTCCCTGGCATCCTCCCAGATCAACCTCACTGAAATTTTCCTTTTCCTTGTGACCAGACAAGAGCTGTTGGAAAGGGATGATTTTGGGGTCTCAGATGATGAGAGATCTGTGCACCCTCTCTTGATTTCCCCCTTCATTTATTTCACTCTGGGGTTTCCCCTGCCCTCGGGTCACCTAAACCTGTCCTTTGGGGGTGGTTTTGTTGATTTTGGAGGCGAGCAGTGAGGAGCCATCCTTGAGAGCTGTTCCCTGAAGCTGAAGCACAGTAAGAAGCACGGATGCTCTGTCTGGCAGCATGGGAAGGGATGTTTTAGCGACAAAGGTCTGGAATTTATGGGACTCTGATGCAGGGCCAGTCCTGCCAGCTCAGCCCTGTGGAAGTCCCTGCTCCTGCTGCACCCAGGGCTGTCCCAGGATTCCTGTACACAGAGCAGAGGCTGCTGTGTTTGCCTGGAGAGGGTGAAGTGCTGGGAAAGAGGAGCCAAGGGCTCAGCCTGGGAAAGAGGAGCCAAGGGCTCAGCCTGCGGCATCCTCCTGGTAAGGCAGGGAAGGACATGGAGAAGAAGCCTGGACATGCCCACAGGGAGGAATCGGGCACTTCATTGCAATCCAGCTCTCCTCCCTTCAGTGCTGATCCCCTGTTGGGAACAGGCCTCCAGAGAAAACAGAGAGGTGACACCGTGGGTAGGAGAGGCTCAGGAGCCCTGGATGGGATGAGGCCACATCCTGCAGGAGCAGCAGCGGCTCTCCTGTGAGCAGAGAGCTGGAAATGGCTGCATTGACTGCACCACAGGACCTTCCAAACACCCCAAAAGTGTCTAAAAAGGGTTTTCTTTTTGCTCCTGATTTACTGAGGACTCCTCACCTCCAGCTTTGGTGCAGGCTCCCAGCAGGTTGACCACATTCAGGTGATGTCCTATATGGATGAGGATCTTCAGCTCAGACATTAGAGCCTTGCATTCGTTAGTAGTTGCACATTCTGCTTAAGATAAACAGGAAGAAAAATCATCTTTACACAACAGGATATTTTCAACAGGACACAGCAAGATCCTGTTTATCCTTTGAAACAAAACCCACCCAGGTTCCTTGCAGTATCTTGGCTTTTCAGACTCTCTCACAGATAATAATTCATCCGTTCCATTGTCTGCTGACCTTTATGAAGTGGGATAACACTTTATCTTTTGGGTGACTCTTCCTTTCTCGAGCGTGGGTTATGGAGGGTTACGGTCCCTTCCCCCAAAGCTGATCCCGCAGAGCCTCTGCCAGGACTCAGATCTGCAAGCTTAGCAAAGCCAACCTCTGCAAGCCCCCACAGCCCACAGAACGTGCCCCTTCCTCCCTGCTGGGCTGTGCAGTTCAGGTTACAATACCTCAGAACTCTCCACTGCAGGTGATGAGGAATCCACAGATCTGGGAGCTGTGCCCCAAAATGTCCCAGGGAATACACAGCATTACTAAAGCTCGGGCCTGTAAGATCTTATTGACCCAAGAAATGCATTCTCTAATGTCTGCGTGTGAGCCATGAGCCTGACAGGGGAGGCCCTGGCTGGCCACTGACATTATTTTAAGGTGGGCACCCTCAGATTAGAAGGTTGTTCAGGTGCTGCTTTATCTTCCCATCCTTTTCTCCAAAACTTCCATGATGTATTTTAACAGGAGAGGCTTTGGCCTGTTTCCTTTGCCTTTGCATCATGTAAGATTTAAATGTGAAGAAACAGTTATGTAACAAATCATTTGGTGTGACAGGTGTAACCTCTTTATCTGTTTGTAGAATTCCCTATAATCTTTCTCCAGACTGTGTCAGAAAGAAGATTCCTTCAGTCAGCAGTGTTTGGTGTGTCCACGGGTGCTATCAGTCCTGATTTCCCCTGGCATGTGCCAGAACACGCAGCCAGCTCAGAAGTGTTTCAGGTAATTCTGCACATTGAATTTTAGCCTTCAATCCAGCACAGACCCGAGCATACTGCATGGAGACGGCAGAAATGCAGGCATCTCCAGAGCCTTTTAAATTCCCTGGATGCATTGACTGAGACTAGAGAATCTGCTTTATTCATGGAAGTGATGAATTATGGGCACGTTAGTTGGGGAGGGGCAGACCAGAGCAGGAGGCAGCTGCCTCCACCGGGGGAGGGAGGTGTAAAACGATGGAGAATCTGCCAAATATTGCTGAATATGTGCTGGCAGGGCAGAGCTGACATGAGGATCAGTTGGGAAATGCAGCATGGAAGGGAATGAAACCCCAGAGCTGTCCAGGGCAGTAGGTTTTGATGGAGATGGGAATATGTCTGGATCAGGGACTTCTAGGGTATTTCAGGGATCTGGAAATGGGCATGGAACAGGAGATACAACAGCAGGAGAGAAGGTGATCAGAAAGATGAAAACAGAGAAGGGAGACCAGCCCAGAAGCAGGTCCAGAGAGGTGATAAACGGGTGTTTTTGTGATTGCAGAGAGATGGGAGCAGCAGAGCACCAGGAGAGGCAGCTGGTGGCAGAAGCCAAGTCCCGTGGCAGCAGTGGCTGGCTGGTGGCATTGCAGGGGTTAATGGTGTCATGCAGCAGGATGGAGCCGTGAGGGCCATGGCAGCACGGGCCGAGCCTTTGCAATCCCCCTCAGGAGCAGTTCCAAGCCCTGCCCAAGCAGGCTGATGGTTCATTGCTCGCTGTCTGCGGGGCTCTGAGTGCAAAGCCAGCGTGCAGGGACAGCCTCAGTGCCCTCTGTCCCTCCCCCCAACGGGGAGAGCTTCCCAAAGTTTCAGTAACTGCAAGCAAGATGTCTCTAATGTACTCCCCTGGCACTGGGAATTTTCCTGCCCCTTGAACTGTTCTACATCTGGTGGGGCTGTGATGGAAGGCTCAGCTCCAATTTTAGGCTCTCCCGTGTAATTACACTCCTTGATCTGTTTCCCTCCTTACCCCACAGACCTGGAAGCTGCTCTTTTCTTCCTCGAGGAATACAAGCCTTAATCAGCTGCTGTCCTTTCCTCCCCTTGCATCCATCCAGGATGGCCAATCCCACATGGAAACCCGGTCCCTGCAGGGCACAGCGAGCCTGGGAGCTGAGCTCTGTGCCCCTCGCTGCCCCCGGCTTCCCTGAGCAGTCTGGGGAGATCTCAGAGGGATTTTTGTACCTTTCAGCATTTTTACGGCAACTGTTTTGCAGGTTGAAGATTTATCAATGCCAAAAGCAGACGCCTCCACCACCTTCCCAAAAGCACCATGACCCAGAGTTTTACCTAGAGAAGCAAGAGTCGAGAGTGAGCCCGGGCTGCACCAGGCGGGAGGGGACATGCAACCTCAGCTGTGCAGGAGGACCAGGCACAGTGCACAGACACAGTCACAGCAGCCCGAATCACATCCTGCAGCATATGGATATCCAGGGCTTTCTATCCATATGGCCTGGATGCAATACAGCACAGGAGAGAACAGAGGAGGGAAAATCACTGCACTCACTGAGGGCAGGGCTGACACCTACACGGGCTGAGGGGAGAAACCCCCTGGGGCTGTCCTGGAGCCCAGGGGAGGCAGGGTTTGGGTTAATTGTGGCACCCTGATCTTTCATGAATCATGGGGAGAGCCAGCAAGGCACTCAGGGAGTCACAGCCCTTTAGCCCTTCCCTTACTGACATTGATTTGATGGAAAAGCTGCACTAAATGGAATTTAGGGTGATAACTTTTCTTTATTTTCCCTTTCATTTGGATTTTCCTGCCTCTATTATCTGGTGTGCTCTGAGGGCTCTGACCTGGGGCCTGGCTTTTTGGTTCTGTCAGTTTCTGTGTCCCACCATCATCTCAGATTTTGTGATTTTTTTTTTTCTGTCCTCTCCTCGTTCCATGTTTTTCAGCTGCAGCACCAAGAGCACACACAAATACAGACATTTTCCCTGCACTCCTCAGTGCGCACAGATGTTACAATTTCGCTGTGCAAACACAGCCAGCTTTTTGCATTTTCTCACTCCATCAGCCAGTGAACGGAGCTGTTCAGTGAAATGTGGCTCAATTTTTCCATGAGAGCTTTTTACAGCTCAATACTGAGTTCTGATGGCTGATAAGGAAGTGATTATTTGATGAATTGATAGCTTTCTTCAAAAGAAAATTCACTTTCCTTTTTCCTCTATGGGTATGAAATCACACTTTTGGCAGGGACAGTACCTTTCTTCCCTGTTTGGCTTCCCTTTCCAAGGAAAAGAGGTGGCAGCTATTTTGACAGAGTCCTTCCAAATCATTCATTTCACCCTCCATGCAGGCTGATCCTGAACTCTGTGATCCCAGATCCAAGGGTGGCAGTGCCCTACACTGTGACAGGCTCTTGCTGGCTTATCCAACAGCTCCACTGCCCCTGGGAAGCATTTGGGATCATCCTTCCCCCCAGCTGTGACCCCAAACCACTCACCCAGGCGCAGCCTGTCCCTGGGGAACTCCCATTTACTGCTGTCGTAGGGCAGGCGGTCACACTGCTCGTCAAGGGGCATCTCCTCTGGGTCCATGATAATTGACAGGTATCCTGTTTTAATATCTGTGGCATCGGGCTAAAAACAGGGCGGGGAGAAATTATTCAGGGGATTTACGCTGCAATTCCGAAGGGAGGGAGCTGTCTGGCAGCCTGGGGAGCTCCCTGCCTTCCAGGCAAATTTATTCAGAGCCAAGAATGCATCACTGCAGCTTCCTACTTCTATTCTACAGCTGAGACACAAATGTTTGTGTGTGGCTCTTGGGAAGAGGCACTGGTTGATGCTGGGAAACACAAAATCTACCTGGATCAGCCCAAGGGAATCACCGCTTTTCCATGGGAACTGCAGGAGCTGCACTTCCTGCTGCATATTTTGGCATTGTTACCGTGTTTTGTTCTGCAGTGTTGATTCTCCACTTCATGGCTGCAATTTATTGCAATTTAAAGATGGTGGGAAGCTGCTGGAAATTGCTATTTCTGATGCTGCTAAAGTGAGAAATTGTGCTTGGGTGGGTTCTGTGAGCACACTTGCACAGGTGTGAAGTGTAAGAGGAAATTCTGTGTTGTCCACAGTTCTGTTAAACTGAGGTCAAGGACAAAAATGTGAATTTAATCCCTGTATTTGCAAGAGGAGGGGAAATTTTACTCAAATATTGGTGATCAGCACTGGGACTGCAATTTGGTGAGAGCAAAGCAGAGAGCTGTGCTTGCCTTTCTGTTTGCTGTTTGTTTCAGGAAAACAGACCTAAATTCCTTGAAACTTACTTGAAGTTTACTTTTTGAGTCACAAAAGGGAGGTGAAAAAAGATCAAGGAGATCAAATCAGCCATGTGGTTTGAGCTCATTTCTAGAGCAGACAGCATGGGATCTTTCTTTAATATCTTTCAGAGTCAAGTGCTGAAATCAAGCCTCCACTTTAGAGGATGCAGGGTATTTTTTTGCTATTCTCACAAGCCAGTTTGACTCATAAAGACGGAGGAGCTTGATTTTCTGTTTCCACAGAAGCGGCTGGAAACCTCACAAGGGCAAAGGTTCTCTGGAGAAGTCAACACAAATCATGGACTGAATTTTACAGGGACATTTTTCCCATTTTTTCTACCATCTGCCCAAAAGATTTGTCCCTAAACTGTGCTGTTACACTGAGCAGAGGCAGATGCAGCCTCTGTGCAGGACGAGAGCTCTCTCACCTTTCTCAGCTTGCGAATGAAGAGGGTCAGGAGGAGCCAGAAGAGAGTTGCAGCCAGCCCTGTGCACACCAGAATGATCACCTCAATGTTGGATTTCTCCTCAGAACCTGCAGGTAAATGTACAGCCAGGTCGGAAATGTGTCCCAAACCCCTGAGTGAGCCCACTGGAACTCTGCACTCCCTCAGCCCGGGCTCACCTTGGATTTTGATGAAGGCTGATGTGCTGTCCTGGCCCAAGTCATTGGAGGCCCGGCACTCGTAGAGCCCCTCGTCGTCCTTCTTCACTCTCTCAATCACCAGGGTGTTGTTTTCCATGGAAATTCCTGTTTTAAGGCATTTTGGTTAATGGTGGCTCAATAATCTGCTTGCCAAAAATGCTTTTAGGAGACAGAGCTGACGGTCAGGTCCCATCCATGCAGGCTCTGGTGTTAGGACACCTTCTAATCCTGTGCTCCTCCTGGTCTGGAAACCTTTCCCTGACTTTTTTTTTTCCTCTTCAACACCTGGATAAATTATTTGGCATCATTTAAACAACAGCAAATGTGGCTGTTGATTTAGAGTGGGTAGAGCCTGGAAACTAATCCAAAAGTTAGCAAAGGGATGCAGGATTGATGTCTGATAGCAGGAAGATACATTAGGGAAAATGCAAACTCAGTGAAATTACTGAAGGCTGTGGGAAGGGATGGGACATCCAACATGGGGAACATGGAACTTGAGTCAGGCACTTCTTGGAAAAACAATGGTGTGAAGCAATCCTGGATTCACAGGCAGCCAGGTGCAGTGGGAATAGAGAGGTTGCCTGGATATGACCTACGAGAGACTTTTTGACATTTAATTTTCCCAATTTCATTTTTCCTGGTCTGTGGTACTGCACTGAGAGCTCTTCTGTTTCACTGAGGGGATGATTGGGGTAGAAATAGGGAAACGGGTCAGGCTTGGCATCCAAAAGGAAAGGACATTTTGAATTTCTGGATGTTCTGCCTGTGAATCTTGCTGTTGTTAACAAGAGTACTGCACACAACTTGCCATGCACTGTGCTGAAATATTTACCCTAAGGTGTTTTTTCCAAATATTTTATTTATGTTTCCATTGGTTGGATGAGTTACATGCTTGTCCCTCTAGAATTATTTATAAAATTTCAGGAGCTATAAAGAGTTTCTCTCAGAACATTCTGATCTGAATTATGAATGATCCTAGATTTCCTACCTTGTCCAAGTTGCAAAATTAAAGTCACAGGACCAACTACTGACATGGGATTCTCCATGATTCATGGCAGGACTCAGGACATACTCAGCTCTGCACTGGGACAGCCTCACCTCCAGTGAAGTTTTGAGAATATAAAGAAGACATTTAGCCTGCAGAGAGCATCCAAAGGAGGATGGGGAAGGCTCTGGAGGGACCTGGAGGAGCAGCTGAGGGCACTTGGTTTGTTCAGCTGGAGGAGACTGAGGGGAGAGCTCAGCAGGTCTTTGACATCGTCCCGAGGGGCAGCCCAGGGGTAGCTCTGATCTCTTCACCTGTGACAGCACCCAGGGAATGGCTGGGGCTGGGGCTGGGCAGGTTTAGGTTGGTATCAGGAAAGGTTCCTCACCCAGAGGGTGCGGGCACTGCCCAGGCTCCCCAGGGAATGGGCACGGCCTGAGGCTGCCAGAGCTCCAGGGACGCCCAGGGTGGGGTCTGGGCAGGGCCAGGAGTGGGACTGGATGATCCCTGTGAGCCCCTTCCAGCCCAGCACATCCTGTGGATCTGTGGCACAGAGCTGGGAAGGCACCTACACTCAGGTGATGCTCCCTGCCCGTGGTGGCTCTGCCCCACAGAGCTGAGAGCACATTCCCATCACTGTGCTGTGGAAAATAAAGGACATTTTATATGCCACGGGATCCCTGAAGCCCTCTGCCAGGTGACTTTGCTGCAGTTTAGTGTGACCAGGACAGCTGAGAGCTCAGGCCTGTGTCACCAGACCCAGCTGACACACGTGGACCCTGGGGCTCAGTTCTGTGCCCAAACTCTGGTCTCACACGAGCTTCCCGATCTCCCAGTGCTGTGCTAATGTGTGCTGGGCTGGCTCTGCCCTCAGGAGCTTCCTCTGACCTCAAAGCCCAAGCTGGAGACCCCTGCAGTGCTCTGGCATCCTTGTGTTTGTGTGCGTGTGCCCTGAGTCACGGGCACGGTCGGAGGTCCTGTGTCATGGTGACCCTGCCAGTCCATTATCCCACATTCCAAACCGTTCAGGGGGGCAGGACCTCACCTGAGGCTGCTGAGATGGGGTAGCCATTCTTGCTCCAGGTGACCTGTGGCTCTGGCGTCCCACTGACCTTGCACTCCAGCAGGATCTTGCCGCTGATGTTGACCTCCAGGTCCGTGAGGTTCTGGATGACGAACGGCGCCGCCTTCGCTGCAGCCACAAAGGAAAAGAGCCCCCAGTCAGGTCTGGGGAGGCCCTTCCCTCACCTCTCCCCCTTGCACGGCCTCTCTGGCTCGGATGTGGTTGATCAGTTGATCAAAAATCCCCCCAATGGTTCTGGGAGAAGGAATGAGTTTATTTGGTTTATTTTCACACTGCCTAAGCTTAGGTTTGGCTCCAGCTCCAGCTCCTCATCCTCTGAAGAAAACAAAGGACAGGGAGTGCGTGGTGCACATGCAGGGTGAAGACAAAGAAGGTGAAAGGAGGGGGGGAAAGAGGGAACAGTTCTAAAGGTTTTTTATCCTCCCTCAGGAGTGCAGTTTTCTCCTTACTACAACCATGGTAATGCCCACTTTATATTCCTTTATAAAAGGTGCAGGACAGCAATGAATAAAATCACAAGCACAGCATAAAATACACCCCAAACTTGCAGTGAGGACAGAAGATGGGGGGCATTAGAACATATAAAATGTTTGAACAGGGGAAGGAAAGCTGTTTTGGAGGGGCATTTCCATGTGTGTTCTCCACAAGAATCGCCTGACATGTGCCAGACAAAAACCAGACCCCAGTCATCCTCACAGGAACGTGATCCTGACTCCAGTTCTCCACAGATGTATTCCCAGTCTAGCTGTGTTTTTCCCATAGCCATGCTGTGTAGGTGTGTGTGTAGGTGGAAATCTGACTGACTGAATTAAAATATCTGCCAGGGGAGAGGAAAGGGAAGTGCCTGAATGCAGAGAGCAGAGCAAGGCCAGTGCCTCACAGCAGGTGATGCTCACAGGCCCCGGTGCAGGGGGGACCAGCCAAACCATTATCACTGCCCAATACCTGAGTGAGACTCCTTCCCTTCCTCTCTGCCTCAGGAAAAGGGAGATGTTTGTGTGTGCCTGGAAATACATCACCTCCCAGTCTGGAGCCAGAGCTGTGGGTGAGGATCTGTGTGTGTGGAGGGAAGGCCCAGGGAATGTGCTCGTTGAGCCAAGGCTGGAGCCAGCACTGGGCTGTGCCTGAGTGCCACGTGCTCGGGGCAGCACTGACCCTGCAGTGCCTCCTGAGCCACACGAGCCAGTTTGGAAACCCTGCCCGATGCAGCTTCTGAAGCACTCTGACTCCTGCTCTCTTGCTACTGCGTGTCTCAGTTCTACTTCAGCTCTGTGCTTTGGGTTTTCTTCACCATTGGAAGGTGGTTAATAAATCCATCCATTCCCCAAGCCAGCAGCCCTTTTTCTTCTGAGGAGGCTCAGAGATGATCACCCACCTTCTTCACTCTGAAGCAGAAGAAACTTCACCAATTTCCAGTGACTTCCTACTGGCAGAAGTGTCCTACCCTTTGTATTCCCACAGCCACCAGAACCAGGCTGGAGAATCTTAGTGAAATAAAAGAGTTGGGGGCTTGGGTATAAGTAAGGAAGTAATTGTAATAACTAAGTGCCTAGAATAAATAGCACATGTCACTTGATTTTACACTTGCCAGGGACATTTAGGATCTGCTGGTCCAAATCTACAGACCAAATCTATTCAAATCTCTCATCCTGGCAGCTGAGAGTGGGTACCAAAGACATACAGATGTGGGGTGAGCACCCCAAGTTACAATCGTGCTGTCAATAAATGGTGGGTGATGCTTTTGGTCCTCAGTCAACTCTAAATCTGCACCCAGCATGCAGCTGGGAAGACAAAATGCTGCTGAAATCACCTTTATGTGATTTCAAATATTTTATCCAAACCCAGCAGTGGCTGGGTGAGTGCTCTCCATGTCAGTCTGTTCATCCACAGGCAGTAAATAACAAAACCAAACCAGAGCAGGACACAAGGTTTGAATCAGGACACATCCCAGTGCCTCTCCCTGGCACGTACCTCTGACCAGGAGCTGGCTGTGCTGCTCCAGCGTGTCCGTGCTGTTCTGCTGGTTCTGGGCTCGGCACTTGTAGAGGCCGCTCTGCTCCCTCGTGACGTTGGGAATGAGCAGGGTCAGGGAGATGGAATATTTGTCCATTTTCCTGAGCACAGAGTGCCTGGGAGCTGGCTCTGAGGAGGGGTAGTACCAGGCCAGGTGGGTGTAGATGTACTTGGAGGCCCGGCAGGTCAGCTGGACATCGTTCCCCACGATGGCTGTGACCTGGGAGGATGTTTGCAACCCCGAGGGCACATCTAGGAAGAAAGGAAAATGTGATTGGAATTAAATCCCAGCTGAGAAGATCTTTGGCTGCCTGGCTGCAGTTTTCTCCTTAATACAACCACAGTAACACCCACTTTATGTTCCTCTATAAAAGGTGCAGGACAACCTGGTTACTTCCATTTCCCGCAGTAATGGAACAAGCCAGGTTTAATGAGGCACATGGAAATGTGGAAACAGGCACTGGAGCTGGGAATCAGGCAAGTGAAAGTTCCTCTCACTGCCCAGTGCTAACCTGTGCTAGTCCAGCCCTCAGCATTCTAAATCATCCCAAGTAATGAATTGAAAGCTTATAAATAGAAGAAGTTAATGGACTGAGAGAGTTAATCAGGAACTATTTCTATCCAAGCAGATAAATGTGTTTGTGAGCTCTTCCCTCTCCACAGTCAGGGCTGGAAAGTATTAATTGCAGAGGAATAAAGAAACTCATTCCCATCCCTCAGGAGCAAGACCTTCTTCCCCACTGAACGTTCTCCTCAATTCTCTCTTGCTCCAACTGTGCCAATATTTATTTTCATCTCATGTGAATGCTGGATATTTACTTGATCACTGATGGATTAACTGATCTAATGATGTCTAAGTCCTTGAGGCCTTTACATTTAGCAGAGAAGCACTCTGAGTCATGATTCCATGAACGTGTGATCATAGCCATAAAAGAGTGAGCCGTTTCTTGCTATATTTTTAGTAACTTTTCACTCCAGAAAAAAAAACCAAAACAATTTTCCTGAAGTGGTGAACTGAATCTATTTGAAAACAAGAAAAACTGTGTGGAAGGTCCTGCAGTAGCTGCCAGAGACCTGCAAGTAAATTTGACCTGGAAGATACTTTGTTGCCCTTAGATTTTGTTAATTTTAGGGATCAATCCACCTGACTGAAAGTTCATGGATAACCACAGTGATCTGGAATTATTCTGCTGTCCATTAGGTCAGGATTTTCCAGCAGCTGAGAGTTATGAGGAACCTGTTATCAATGTCAGCAGGGACAGGCTCACTCAGGGCCACCTCCTGCACAGGAACAGGTTTGTCCTGAATCTGAGAGGTGATTCAGGGCCAAGCTGGTGATGAGAGATGAGCAAAGTGGGACTTTGAGAGGGCCAGAAGTTAAAGCAGAATGAGCGTGCACTGCACTTGCCATCTGCAAATTCCACCTGGATTTTGGCCAGGGGCTCCCACTGCAAAAAGTTCTGCAGAAGCTACAGCTGAGCAGAAATAGTGAGGCTGCTGAAATAACCAATCTGCCTTAAAATAAACCACACATTCTATAAAATACAGAGCCCTGGAGGAGCTTTCAGATATGATTAAAAGTCTCTCTTCTTCCCGAGTCATCTGGAGTAGAACCCATGAGCTTTTGCTTCATGGTTTTTAAGACAGGCACCAGAAATACTTCACAAAAGATCCAAAAAGAGAAGAGACCCCCTCAGGCCACAGCTGTGGAAATTGTTATTTTTCTCTCCTTTATTTGTGCTGGAATTGCAGTTTGCTCTCTGCAGGGTGTTGTTAGGCTCAGTTGCTCTCTCCTGGTGCCAGCTGTGTGCTCAGGCTGCCTTGTGTGACACATCCACTGCTCACTGCTGATGTCCTGTGCTTCCAGCATGTTCAACTCCTGCTTATCAGCACGGGGGGAATGTCTGAGGCCACACAAACCTCTCTAAATGGGAAAACTGAGGGCCAGTGAAAACACTGTGGCACGAGCAGGATTTCACATCTCCCGAATCTCTCCAACCAAAACATGGAACAAGTGCTGCATCCCTGGGGATAAGACTGCCTTGGGCATGGCACAGCTTGGGCTGGAGCATTTTGGTGCAAATTCCACCAAAAATGAATGGGATGTGTCCATTCCCAAGCCCTGAGTTTTGAAGGATGCTCCATAATTTTGCTTTGTTGCTGAACTTGAAAGTTGCCAGTTTTTTTTCTACCAACTTAACATTCTGGGAGCAGAGGCCTGGCTTGTTTTTCTTATCATTCCTTCTCCTGACATTTTTTATTTAGCATTTTGAATATTTTTAGCTGGAACCTGTGCCATTCTCTCCCATCTTGTTTGCCTTTCAAGCAGTTCTTTCAGCGCCAATAGAATATTCATTGATTTTCATTGCAGTGGAAGGAAAAAGAGAGGAAAAAAGAAGTGGCTCTGCTCTATCTTCTCATGCTCTCCTCTCTCTTTTCTCCTCCTACCTGGATTATCAGGGGAGTGACTGCAGTTTGGAGAGCACATTTCAAGTCAGTTCATCTCTCAGACAGCTTTGCTTACATAATCCTGAACTTGAGCAGTGATTAACTTCCTTTCTCCGAACAGATACCGTGTTTTAGAAGGCTCCTAATAAGCTGGCTAAAAGAATGCACCACGGGGCCTTTTCCCTTTTATCAACAGTCACCAAACATTTGTCTTTGGTGTTGTGTTACAGCATAGTAGCTGCGAATTTCTCTCTCCACCGCGCAGGGATTCCGTGGCAAAAGAGGGAAAGGAGCCATTGGGGGGAGGTAAAAAGGCAGCACAAATCAAAGGCAAGGCTGGCTCCATTTGTATTTACAAGGAATTAATTGCTTTTAATTTCCTGTGCTTTGCACAATAATCTGTGTAATTCAAAACTTCTGCTCTTACCCAAATTCCAGCCCTGAGCCTGGCAGGGGGGTTGCCTCAGGAATAGGCACAGAGGGAACGGGGAGCCCCTTCATGTGGAACAGCGGTGCTTGTCAGGAATCCTGTCAACACCTCGGCAATGAGCAGTTTGGAATGGCACAACATCCCAGAACAGCCCAGCTCATCCATTGTTCTGCTATCTGAGAGCAGATTTTTATCTCCTGCTGGAAATGCAATATTTTCTTTCGGGTAGAAATCTTTAACTCCATTTTTCTCAGTTGTTTTGGCAATCAGATAAACCCTTGCATAAAGGGCTTTGGTTATTATTTGTTATTCTTATCATAATTCATTTATATTCCCAGGACATGCTGAGTTTTCAGATGGGTGGGATCCCACTTTGCTGAATGCAGTGCAGTCAGACAAAGGCTGGAATTTGATTTACTCTGGACCTGTAGCTCTGTCGAGCTGCCCTTTCCAAGGTGCAGAGCAGAGATTAGAAGGTAAATGACACTCGTCCATGGCAGAGAATCCCTGCAGGAGACAGCAGGGCAGCTTTTCACTGCACCGGGGAGTTTGCAGCCTGCTTGGAATGTCCTTTGGAGCTGGAGGTGGACAATGACATTTCTGAGCACCTGCTGGCTCACCCAAGGCTTCAGTGGGAGCTCTGGAGTCAGAGCACTGCTGGGAAAGGCAGGCAGGGGTCGGATCCTGATTGGATTGACACAAAACAAAAATCCTGCAGTAAGAGTTAGGCCAGGACACGATGGACAAATCCCTTTAGGAGAGACTCCAGAGGGCTGCAGAGGGACAGAGCCAGTCAGGATATCTGCAGGAGGGGCTGTCACTGCATGATGAGATTTCTCATCACTCTGGACCCCTTATAAGGTTTGGATTCCGAGCGATCTCCAAACCCTGCTGACCCTTCATGAAATGAACTTTGCTGCCAGAGAAATTATTTAAAAATAGAGCCCAGTGCTATTTCTGGTGTCCGTGGGAGTTTTTGTGGAGGTTCTGCAGTGGAAGAACAAAATGGTTGCTGACAATTATTCCACAGGGATAAATTAATTTTTCTGGAATGAAGGTGGTGGTGGTGAAAACATCAGACTGAAGTGAGCACATCCCCAGAGAGCAGCCTGGACAACACCTGAGGAAGTGTCCCTGGAACACTCTGCCATGTCCTAGGGAAAACATCTCAACCCTGCCCCAGTGGAACAAGGATTTGAGGGAGTTCAGCCTCTGTGTCACCCTCAGATTTCTTACCAGGGAGAAGTGAGTTAAGCGAAATTCAGCCAGAAGGTCTGAAAGCAGCTCAGGGAGCAGCAGCTTGTGTGTTGGTGGGAGATAATGGCAGAGCAGGTCTTTAAAATCAGCAAATTGCTGAATTAATTGTGGGGTGCAACACTTGCAGCTGCTTTGCAGAGAGCTGTGAAATGCTACAGATTTCCCAGGGCCCCACGTGTCTCGTGTGCTCTCGAGCTCTACCCCAGTCTTCAGCTCAGCCCTTAGGTTCAGCCTGCACAGAATGAACCACCTCAAAATCGTGAAGTGACCAACTTAGAGCCTTGGGCTGCTGGGTTTCCTCTGCCTGGAGCCTCATGGACTGTCCCTGGAGCCTCACAGGCTGTCCCTGGAAACTCATGGGCTGACCCTGGAAACTCATAGGCTGTCCCTGGAAACTCATGGGCTGTCCCTGGAAACTCACGGGCTGTCCCTGGAGACTCACAGGCTGTCCCTGGAAACTCACGGGCTGTCCCTGGAAACTCACGGGCTGTCCCTGGAAACCCATGGGCTGTCCCTGGAGCCTCACAGGCTGTCCCTGGAAACTCACGGGCTGTCCCTGGAGCCTCAAGGGCTGTCCCTGGAGCCTCAAGGGCTGTCCCTGGTCGTCCCTCAACACTGAGACAGGAGAGGATTCCTGGGGACAGTAGCCTGGAGCCTGCTGCAGCTGTTCCAGGTGTGAGGATGACCTGCAGAAGTCTCCCCTCATCCTGGCCCTGCGGGGGCAGCACTCAGCGAGGGCCCTCCCGTGGAGGAAGCCCAGAGCAGGTCACTGCTGCTGTTCCACTGCTGCAGCATGACCTACTTTAGCACCAGGACGGCCACATTTAGAAAGTTTTCATTCCTTCCTAATCCATAAACACCACTATTTTTAAATACAGCACTTCCAAAAACCGGTCATGCTCGGTCAGCATTTGCCTCTTCCCCAGAACGGCACAGACTCCCAGTTTTCCCTTCACAAGCTGGAATAAATCTGTCTTGCCAAGCCCTGTTCACCTCCTGGTCTGCTTGGGTGGAAACACTCCCACCATAACCACTCAGTAATCTCGCCCAGTGATTCATTTCCTTCATAATTCAAACTGCATGACTGAAACACTTGTGTCTCAAAACATCGATAGATGGATCTTAAAATAAAAAATTTGAAATATTAGCTCACCGTGGGTGGAAAAAAACCCCCACATAACTTCATTATTAAAATAAACCAGAGTTGTGCAAGGTGCATGGGATGATCTAACCCTTTGGATCTGACCTTATGCTTGTGGATAATTTCTTTGGGTTTAGTCACCAAGTGTAGCAGTTCTGTGAACAGCTTGGATAATCCACCCAGACATAGCAGCTGGCAGAATTCCCAGCAGGACACTCAACACTTGGAAGGGGTGAAGTGTAAAATTAATAGCTGGTCTTCATCCTGCCTTGGACATCTTGGGGACCTCTTATATCTGAGCTGTAGCTCCCAAAAATGCACGTTGCAGGGCATTTTCCCAAGGAAATACCAGTTAGAGCTTTGGGAAATATCTTTTGGAGGCTGAAAGCCTCTCCTGTCACCTCTAAAGGAGGTGAAATCTTTCCCCTCCATGGCTCCTGCTTCATTCTTGTTGGATGGCATTTTTCTGCTGGCTCTTGTGTGTAGCACCGTGTTTGGTGAGCCCTTTTGTGGCTAGAAGGATTTGAAAGGTGCTGGATTCTTTTGGAGCAATGGAGTCAAACAAACCAGGAGGGAAGAGAGACACAGAAGTGCAGATCCTTGCCATGAGTGAGCTCTGCCCTCCCAACTTGCTCATGGGCAAGGAACCAAGCAGTGAGAATCAGAAATTCACTTTCCAGGACACTTCTGCACTCTTTGTTCTAAATAAAACGATATTTTGATGCAAATCCTGCCAGCCAACATCTACTCATCCAGAAATTGAGCACAGAAATGTTTCTCTGTGCTCTGGGTGAGCACTTGAACAAGGCTGTCCCTGGACTCTCTTTTAAAACTGCCATCTCTTCTGAAAGCATGATGTAGATCTTGATCTCACTCCTAAAGAATTCCCGTGCTGAAAGGTTAAGCAGGTCTTTGTTTGGATTCTGTACTTTGGAGAAGCTCCTCCCTGCCCAAAGAGCACTGTGAAGGCCAGTGGTCCAGGCAGGGCTCCAATGTCACAGTGCCATCAGCCCTGGGCTCAGCTGGATCCTGGCCCCGCTCACCTTTGTGCGGCTGCTGATTTCCTTGGAGACCAACCTTCCTCCTGGCTCAGGGAGAGGCTCCAGGCCTCTGGAACACCACAAAGGCCTCAGCTTTGCCAGAGGTTTCCGGAGGACAGCGCTCAAATGTCACCAGGGTTGCTTTGAGGCACAGAGAGAGGGACTTGGGGCTGCAGCTGCAGCTGGAAAGGGCAAAGGGCCGTTGGGGCTGAGGCTGGACACGTCCAACCGAGCTGGACCCTGCCTTGTGTGGGGTGAGGAGCCTGGGATTGCTGGACTGGGAGTGCTCCAAAACACAACACGGGGATGGCCAGGAACCAGCACTCACCAGCCACGTGAAACTGCCAGGGAAACCAGAGCAGAGCACCTGCTTTTGGGGATGTGTTTGTGCTGCTTACCTGACACGTAGAACTTGACCCTCCGCTCCTCCTCGCCCACCTTGTTGGAAGCCACGCAGTAATAGATGCCCGAGGCGCTGCTGTTCTCTATGGTGATGATGCTGGCGATCTGCCGACAAAGAGAAAACAATTCGGCTCTGAGGGTGGGGCAGCCTTGGCAGAGTGTGTGCTAGGGTAGAAAAGCTGTGTAGAAAGTTGTTTCCTGTTAATAATGGGTGAAAGTCCCAGACAAGTGCTGCTGCTTGCTTTTAGTCTCTTGCCATCTCAGCCCAGCTAATTCTCTTCCCTCCTCATTCCTAAACCTTACCCTCCATTTTTTCCCTGTCTTACCCATGGTCCTCTTTTGAGAAACTGCCAAGATCTTTGCGTGACAACATCAAGCAAAAAGCTGAAGTGAAGGGCCTGGAGGATCCATCCAAACACAGTCCCACATGCATCTATTCCCTTCTCTGCTTTTCAGCTATGGGTTATGTGGGAATATCCACATTTGCATGGGAAGCAGGTCATTCCTATGGATGTGGTACAAAAAGTATTGCAGGATTTTGCTTTTCCCCTCAGAGGAGGGAGGGAATGACGTGGCCCCTTTGGGCTGGAGGCCCCTTGGTTCCAAAACCCTTCCCTGGAGCTGTACAGGGCTCGTTCAGTGAGGAAGGAAGCTCTGGAGAAGCTGCCAGTGCTGGAACACTCAGCAAATGCAGGAAGGGAGCATTGTGGTGGAGGAAGGAGCACCTGTCCCGAGCTTCATCACGATGGAAAAGGAGATGGTTCTGTTATTCCTGGGGCTGAACTCAAACATGTCCTTAAGAACCTGTGCTCCTCAAACCCCCAAAGGCTCCCGTCGGTGAGGCCCAGCCATGTGGCACTGCCCTGCCCCTGTCATGGTGCAGCCTCTCAGGCTCACACAGGAATACCCACACACTGTGCCTTTAGTTATTCCTTGTATTCCTTTGGAGTGTGAGCAGGAAAACAGGGCCTGAGCCACCAAGACAGAGATGTTCCTGCAGGATTCCTCTGCTTCCCCTGCAGCCATGCACCTGAGGAGCTCTGAGCCCTCACATTTGGAACAAATATCGCTTTCTTTGCCGTCCTCTCTAAGGCCTTTGAAAATCAAAACTTATAACACCCTCTGGCACTTTGTCCTTATCTCCAGAGAGCTCTTTGAAGTGCACAGAAGCATCTCTGGACTTCCTTTTTAATATCCTAAACTAAACTTGCACAAGACATTCCTTTACCCCTCCTAAAGCTGCCCTATGAGTGTGCATAGAGCTGTGTGGGATGCATTTTCTGAGTTATTTAAGATTTGCTGAGCACTTTAAATCCTGCAGGGAAATGAGTTCCAAAGGTTTCTGATCCCATGTGCATTTGACATTCTAACGGTGAGCATTCGCAGCAGAATAAGGGCCGAGTGGAAAAGTCTTTACTTTTCATGGGCACCAAACACAAGAATGGGGAACCCCCAAATTTAGGGGTGAAAAAGGAGAGCAGCAAACCCAGCTCCCTCTGGCGTCCACCACAGAAAGAGTCCTGAGTGATTTATGATGTGAAAATTGCTATAAAATCAGCCTGGCTATCAAAGCAGCCTGCTCCTCCTCCTGGTGCTGGTCCTGGAGCAGTGGCCCAGGGCCACGGGCTGGGAACGAGCACATGTTCAGAGCCTTGAGCAGCATTTTGGAATTCCTGCTGAATCAGGACCAACATCTTTCTCCTCGTGGCTGCTGGATCTGAGGGTTTCATGTTTGGGAAGAGCAAAAGCCAATATAAATGTCCGTGCTGAGGACGGGAGGGGATACATTTGGGCAGCTTTTTAACAGCAATTAGTCTTCCTAAGTGACAGCTCTAGCTGGGAAGTGGAGGATAACGCTGCAGAGCCAGGGAAAATCATAAAATATCCATTTTGGGACACGTCCAAAGTGTTAGGGGTGACACTGTGGCTCTTCTAAACACTGATGCAATGCCTCAAGCTGCTTGGTGGCCCAGAGGTAAATGCTCATGAGCACACACACAGACAGATGCTGACATCTCCAACTCCATAACTCAGGAAAAGTCTGGCAGGGCAGTGGGAAAACAAAAAAGACAAAAGAGCAAATAGCTATCCTGAGACCTTACTGGAGCTAATCTTGGTCGTGTCTAGATATGAAGGTGAAAAAGATGGTAAATGACAGTGGGAAACAATCTGGGGACAAATTCTTGGGGGAAAAAGCTACTGAGGAATTCTCTGAGGAACAGAGAGAACGTAATTTCCTTGTTTGGATGCTCCAGTCATTGTTGTGCACTTGGATCCCAGCTGAGCACCAGAGATCAGGCACTTGGCTCACAACTGACCTCTCCCAGAGCCCTCCAAACTTTGAAACCAGCAGAGATCTCCATGTGATGCCAGAGATGGAAATTCAAGATTTTGAGAGATTTTCTTGTAAGATGAATCTCTTGGAATAATTTTGTATCAACCTTTCACTCCAGCTGTGTGCCCCTGGGTAAATCCCTGAGCCTGGGAGCCCAGTTATCTTTCCAACATCTGAAATAAAGTTCTCGGTGGTCAAACAAATCTAACCCTGATTGGTTTGGTGCCTGAAATTTGAAATCTGTGTGTTTGGTCACAATGGCAGGTCAGGATAAGGATTTTGTTCTTCTAAATGCCATCCCTAATGAAAAAATTGTTTGAACTTGAGCACCCAAACTCAGGGATCTTTTCCCATTATTAACAGTGCAAACGGTTGTGCTCTGCAGGGGCACAATCCCAGAATCTGGGGACCTTTAGCAGATAGTGGAAAAATTCTGAGGGGATAATCCCTGTGTGTGCTTAGTCCATGCACCTGGAGAAGTATTTTCCACTCCTGGAGTCAGAGCCAGGGTAGAAAAGCTTGAGACATGTTGGAGTGAGTCCAGAGGAGGCCATGGAGCTGCTCCAGGGCTGGAGCCCCTTGGAGCCAGGCTGGGAGAGCTGGGGGTGCTCCCCTGGAGAGGAGAAGGCTCCAGGGAGAGCTCAGAGCCCCTGCCAGGGCCTAAAGGGGCTCCAGGAGAGCTGGAGAGGGACTGGGGACAAGGGATGGAGGAACAGGACACAGGGAATGGCTCCCACTGCCAGAGGGCAGGGCTGGATGGGATATTGGGCAGGAATTGTTCCTGGGAGGGTGTGAGGCCCTGGCACAGGGTGCCCAGAGCAGCTGTGGCTGCCCCTGGATCCCTGGCAGTGCCCAAGGCCAGGCTGGACAGAGCTGGGAGCTCCTGGGACACTGGGAGGGGTCCCTGCCAGGGCAGGGGTGGCACTGGAGGGTCTCTAAATCCCTCACAGCCCAAAGCCCTCTGTGATTCCATGATCAAGGCAGGGCTCACCCCACAGCTGCTTCTCAGAAAACCCAGAGCGCAGCACTCTCTGCTCAGCCGAATGATGACTGATGTGAAACATCACTCATCGGCAATTGCCTGAAAACTTTGTGTCTCTGCACTGAAAACGCCAATCGTGAGCTCTTTCCAGCCTGGAAATGTGCAGTTTGCAGTTTCCCTGTCCCTGTGAGCAGCAGTAACACATTCCCAGCTGCCAGCGTGAGGCCACAGGGGCTGTCCCACCCTCAGCTCCTGTGCAGGCAGCGCTGGCACGAGGCTAATTAATAACAAATTATTGGCATGTCTAGACATCTTCCTAGGGGGAGCTGGATGGGATCCTGGGAGTTCACTGCACACCAAACACATCCCAGGCTGGATTGCCTGCGTTGGATTTGGAATTAAGGACTCAATTTCCTATTACTTAATCTAAAGGCCACCCAATACTGCAAGCCCAAGGAAGGGATTATTAGCTAATAAATAATTACTAGGAAAGAATAAACTAAGTTTAAAACTCATTAAGCAAAGGAATAAAATGACTGATTTCCAAAGAACAGCTCTGACAAGTAAGTAGATCTTGCTGCTGGGAAAACTCCTGATGGAATAGTTCAATAAAGTCCCTATGTAATGTTCCCGAACTGATAAAAATAAGTTATTTTAGAAGCAGCCAAATAACATTCCCCAGCCGTGCACCGTGAGTGTTTTAAGACATCTTGTAGTAAGGACAGAGCAACGAGACCTTTCTTAAGCTGGAGCCAGCATGAATTAATATCTCTTGTTATTCCTTGCTTTCTCTTTCCTCTGTCTAATCCCTCCCCCCCAAGAGCTTTAGTTAACAATCCTTCCTCTTGCACTTCGTTAGCTCTCCGTGGGTGAGGATGAGGAGTGGAAAATGTGGGTGGAAAACTTCTCAGCTGTCTGACTCTGGCAGAGCTGGGCTGGAGGTGGCTGCAGGGAGATGGAATTAAAGGAACTTCAGCAGGGACCCTGCACAGAAAGCATTCAGCTCACTGCTGATCCATCCACTTGAGTGGCACACCATAACACTTGTTTGCACAGCCTGACAGTCCTGATCCAGGACTGGAGTTCATTCGCTCACAACATGCTAAAGGATGGACTGAGGATGAGTGACAGGTCTGGGAGCCGGCTGAGAACTTCCAGCTTTGCTCCCGTCCCTGGCAGGGGCTGCTCTGTCCCTGGGAAAGGGGAGCAACCAGCGCCTTCCTCAGCGTGAGCAGAGCTGGGGGCAGCACTGGCTGCTCAGGAAAGCTGCTGGACTGGGCTGGACTGGGATAACTGGGGGTTTGAGGGGCACTGGACTGGGCTGGACTGGGCTAACTGGGGGTTTGAGCTGGACTGGACTGGGCTGGACTGGGCTAACTGGGGGTTTGAGCTGGACTGGACTGGGCTGGACTGGGCTAACTGGGGGTTTGAGCTGGACTGGACTGGGCTGGACTGGGCTAACTGGGGGTTTGAGCTGGACTGGACTGGGCTGGACTGGGCTAACTGGGGGTTTGAGCTGGACTGGACTGGGCTGGACTGGGCTAACTGGGGGTTTGAGCTGGACTGGACTGGGCTGGACTGGGCTAACTGGGGGTTTGAGCTGGACTGGACTGGGCTGGACTGGGCTAACTGGGGGTTTGAGCTGGACTGGACTGGGCTGGACTGGGCTAACTGGGGGTTTGAGCTGGACTGGACTGGGCTGGACTGGGCTAACTGGGGGTTTGAGCTGGACTGGACTGGGCTGGACTGGGCTAACTGGGGGTTTGAGCTGGACTGGACTGGGCTGGACTGGGCTAACTGGGGGTTTGAGCTGGACTGGACTGGGCTGGACTGGGCTAACTGGGGGTTTGAGCTGGACTGGACTGGGCTGGGAGCTGGGCTAACTGAAGGTTTGAGGTGCCTCTGGAGTGACTGTGGGATGGAGGGATTGATCAGCCTCCAGCCCCTGGAGCAGGTGGGTAAATCCTGGCTGGTCCTGAGCAATCACCACCCCCTGCTCCTTCCTCCAGTCCCTGCAGATTTTTTTGTTCTTTTTGTTCCTTCAGGAGGTCTAAACTCGGCATTTTTGGGTCAGTTTTCTTGAGTGGTTGTGAATTTCACCAGCAGAAACACCCACGTGGCCTGGCCACTCTCATATAGACATGAAAGGGAGAAAAAAGATGAAAAGAACCCCCCAGTGAGGACTGAATTATGCATGAGTCTTGCTATTCCCTTCTGCTGGTCCCAAGCTCAGGCCAGTTTGTTATTTTGCTAACAGGAAAGAAAATAAAGTAGCAACCTAGCTCCTTGTGACTTGAAAAGTCAGGCAATTCCTGCAGTCACGGCTGTTACACCTGGTGTGAAAAAGCAGATTCAGAGGAGCCACGCAGAGCTTTAAATCCCAAAGTGAGAAGTTCAACATGGACTCAAAACATCAGGGAAAATGAAACCATCACAGTGCAAGTGCCTCAACCACTGTTTGACTAAAACTTCACTGAAGTGCATCATAACCTGAACCATAACCTTGTGCTTTTCCTCAGGAGTGAGACTCAGGCTTAGGAAGGCAGGAGGAGGTGAAATTCACTTCTCTGTCTGTGGAATACTCATGGAATAATCATGATGAGGATGATGACAAGAGAGCTCAATTTTACATGGCACTTCTGTCAGGAGATGTCTGAAGAGCTTCATGTGATCAAAGAGCACCAGGGCTTTGCTGGAAAAGCCTGTGCTTGCTGCCCTGCCAGCTTGCTTTGGGCAAATTTCTGGATCTGGAGATTCCAGGGGAGTTATTCCTGTATTTTTAGCAGCTCTAAACAGATAATGCAAGTTTTCAGATGTGGCTAGACCAGCTTTTATCACTGCAGCTCCCGAGGGTGAACTCTTGGGTGCTGACAAATCCTAGAGCCCAGATGAATTCCACCTTCTGCCCCAGACTCCAGTGCTCATGGGACAGGCTCAAATCTCACAGGAAAATCCCCAGTCTCAGCTGATCCCAGGTTCCTAACACAGTTCCTGAAAGCTCAGACTCCCAGCATCTTTATTTTCTCATCTCCTTGGTCAGTGCAGGTGAGTTACTTGCTGGGACATGGTGGGAATGGATTGGGCTGTCTCCTGTCTGTTCCATTGCTGGGGGGAATAACGACTGATAAAAATCAAGGAAAAGTCTAAAGACTTTTTCCTCTATGACTTTAAAAAAATGATATTCTATAATATAAAGACTCAAATTAACACAGAGCCTTGAACTTCAGAAAGGGGGAAGGAGAGGAACTGTCTGCAATGTAAGCAGGGAGTGAAACCTGAGATTCCTATAATTTAGTTATATTTGCTTAAATAAATCTTAATCAGGACATAAGAGTTAATAGGAAACACCTCAGACTGTGTTTTCAGCCAGGGAGAAAAAGAATGAGAATACTATAAATTGTAAAATTATGTAGTTTGTAACTTTAACCATGAAATATGTAAAAGCTGATTACAGATATAGATATAGATATATAGATATAGATATAGATATATAGATATATAGATATATAGATATATAGATATATAGATATATAGATATATAGATATATAATATAGATATACATATATAAAAATACATATAGAGACAAACAGTAGCTCTGAGGGTCTCAAAACTCTTGTCAGCCCATGCAGCAACCAAAAAGTCTTAGAAAATGGAGAAACTTTCAAGGTAAATGTCACCAACCTCCATTTATATAAATAATTAGCACTTTTAGGGGTTTGCTTTTACCTAAGATGTAAAATTCTTAAAGAATACATTAAAGCCAGAGCTTAAGGGGCACTATGCCATCCAAATAAATCCAATTTATAAATATCTCCCAGCAATGGAAAAACTCAGGAATGAGAGGCGAACACTGCTTTTCTCCTTCCAGCCCAAGCTCCATGTTTTCAGAGCTCTGGTTTGGATTATGTTTAGAACTGGAAAGTCTCCCTGAGAAAGAGCAGATGGCTGAGGCACTGATCCTGCCAGATGCTGATTTAGTCTGGACCCAGTCCAGACAAGCACTTTAGCTTTGTGCTTAACTTTAAGCACGGGAGTAACTCAAGAATTCTCCCATGCTCAAAGGTGACCCAGGATTTGAAGGGCAGCGTCCAGCACCCTGCAGGATCAGACACTGAACCATCCGGAACGTCCTCCTCGAAACCCGGGGCTGCAGACCCACTCCTGGAGCCAGAACCCCTGCAAGTGCAACAGTGACCCCAGCCAGAGCCCAGCAGAGCCAGGAGGCCCTGAACCCACTGCAGATTGCCAGCCTGGAATGTGGAACAACAGCCAGTAGCACCAGAGCTCCTGGGGGACACTGAACAGCTCATTCCTGGTGCCATCTCTGCAGCTCACACAGCCAGGGTGATCCCTGTGCTGGTGGAAGGGGGAGCAGGCAGGGGAGTGTCCAAGGAAGGTTTTCCCTCCTTCATTGTCCCAGGAAAGTGGTTTCAGCTTGAGACCCGCACACTCTGGAAATCAGAGCAGGTACCTGTGGCACTGGGAGCACACACCTGGTCAGTCCTGCTGCTGGGAGGAGAGAAAACAGGACAGGACAAAGGGGACAGGACAAAGGGGACAGGACAAAGGGGGACAGGACAAAAGGGGCCAGGACCAAGAGCTCTCCCAGTGTTTAATGAACTCAGAGTCTCTGAGTTCTCTCTGAACGACTCTCACACTTTCTCAAGACTAAGGGAGACACAGAAGGTTTTGACCCAGAAGTCTTGGGATTGTTTAAACAGGGTGTGTGACATCATTCCCAAACCCCAGCACTTGTGAACAGCAGAGATCTGGGATGATCCCAGCACTGGGGAATTCCAAGCATGCAAAGAACCCTCAGCAGCTTGGGAACCACGAGCTGGGGGTGAGCATCCCCTGACATCATCGCCAGGCCATCCCACACATACCTTTTGTTTATCCCCCTGCCTGGGGGTGTTCTCGATGCTCCTGATCTTGTTTCCTACTACTGTGTTCTCCCAAACCTTAACTTTTGGCCCCACAGGATTGCACCTGGAGGTAGAAAAGCAGAGAGAGTGTTCAGGGTAAGCAGGGAGATGTATTGGAGTGAGAAAATGTCGATCTTAGACAATAATCTTAGGTCTTAAATATTCCTAAGAACTGTAGCTGGAATCTGTTACTTCTTTGTGAAATTCCTCCATTCCTTCTTTGCAACACAAAGCACCTTGTCAGAGGCAAACAAAATCAGTGCATGAGCAGCAATGAACCCCTCAGTCTTTGCAAAGATTAAAAATGAAAAATACTGCACAGTTGATTAAATCATGTGAGTTTTATCTGGCTAATATAAGTTATATTTCCAAATTCAAAATGCCAGTCACTCCAAACTGTTGGGAGGTGGAGTTGCTGAGTGTCTGTCTGTGCTCAGCTTCCAACAGGAAGTGTGGGTTGAGGGAGTAGAACAGATAAATACTGGGATAGAACAGCAGAAGGTCCCTTTAATGCTGCACATTCCACAGAAGACACTTATCAATCTTCATTTTGGAATATGGGCAAGGAGCACAGCGTGTAACACGTCATGTGGGAAGGTCCAGCTGCACCATCCAGGGCAAAAAACTTCCCTGTCTTCCTCAACTTGGTAAAACTAAGCAGAGACACAGCTCTTCTGGAAATGCAAAGGCTTTGAGCCACCACGGGGTGTCAGGAGGTAAAATGAATATGGGCTTTTATAGGTGCTGACCAAGGGCTGATGCTGCAGAAAATCCCTCCATAAATCAGCCCTGCCTTTGCCAAATCCACACAAAGCACAGGGCAACACCCCGGCTCAGGGGAGGGTGTGCAGCTCTCAGAAGGGCCTCATTAGAAGATCTTGAGGGACTTCCTGCAAGGCACAATCCTGTCCTGAGGATGAAGGGGAAAAGCTCAGAGGAAGTAAAATCACATCCCAGCTCTGAGGAACAATGCTGGTGCTCAGGGATTCAAAGGGCACTGCTGAGGCAGAGTGGGGGGAGAGAAAGAGAGAGAGAGAGGAAGTCAGACAACAGAAGGAAATGGGGGCTGTGTCATTTCCCACAGGAATCCTCCTCCAGCTTCTGCTGGAGCAAGATAAGGCTGCCCCCAGGGCCAGCAGAGGTAGAGCCACTCTGCAATTGTATTTAAATTGATAAGATCAGAGAGCTGCAACAAGGGTTATGTGAGGTCCTTTGCCAGCAGGTCACTGGTTTGGATCTGGTTGAATTCAGCACTCATGGCCAATTCTCTCCCCGCAGACAGAAAGGTCTGGAAAAGATTTCGGGTCGCCTTTGTGGCTTTCCTAGGGATGCAGGACTTGTTTCAATGTGGTGTTTCCACTCTGCCCTCCTTGAACCCCTCCCAAGCAGAGCCCTGTGCCTCCTGCTGCCCTGCAGTGCCAAACTGGCTATCGAATCCCTGAGTTTGTTCCTCAGGAGCCTGTAACTGCGGGGTTCCTCCCTGGGACAGGCACACAGAGCCACTCCTGAGCTGAGGCTGGATCAGCCAACATCCCTGTGCTGTACAGAAAACCTGGGAAAGAACTTCTCCCTGATTTCCCCCTCTCTCACGGCTTGCCATTCACAGCAATAAATGAGTGAGAAAATAAGGTGCTATCCAGCAATTTTTTCCCTCGCTTTCTAGATCTGTCTTCATTTTTTAATGGGTGGAAAACCTGATTTCATCCCTCTCACTGCAGGCTGCTGAAGTGGTCAGAATTGTGCAGGACCTGGCTCCTGGGCTACCAGGGAAGAGACTGGGCATCAGCCAAGGCCTCTCTCTGCCGACCTCTCTGCTCAGGGAGCTGCAGGAGCAAAGGGAATGTCTCCTTAGGCAAATCTCCAAAGGCATCCTGGTTTTTCCTGGCCTCCTTCCTCTGTGGCAGCTCTGACCCAGTGACTCGGCTGCGTGTTCACACCTCAGCCTGCAGCACAGAAGGGTCCCCAGTAAGACACAATTCCCTCTCCCGGCTTCAGCAGCCTGGGCTCAGTGTGCACAAGTGAAGCCAGCCCTTGGGAAGTGCCATGAATCCCATGGGATTTAAGGAAGCCAAGCCTTCAGCAGGCTTGTCTGGGAAAAGCTCTTGCAGGGCAAAAGGTGTGTTAGCTCTGCCCACAAATCCTGCTGGTTTTTCTTTGTCAAATATTCACAGCATTCAAGTCAGAGAGGCATTGCTGGCCAAATTAAAGGAAAATTCAATGATCTTTAGTCACTTTAAAATGATTTAACACAATCCAGGTAACACACAAGGTGCACGCCAGCTGGGCTCAGAACACTGGAGATCTTCACTCTGCTTGTGATTTTAGCTCAGATAAATAGGATGGAGTGGAAAGAAAAGCTGACTGGAAATACCCAACAATTCAGGAACGTGTTCATCCCTAGGGCTGTCACTTACAGGGTGGCTGTGAGGTTGCAGGGCTGCCATTTCCACTCGATTCTTGGCTCGGGATTCCCGCTTGCCGTGCACTTGATTTCCTGTTTGCTTCTCAATTCCACCTTCACAACATAATCAAAATCTGTTTCCTTTTCATAGATCTTGGGTCTCTCTAAAGGAAAAAAAAAAAACCACAACAAAAATGCAAATGAACAAATTTACATCCATCAAAGGTTTTGAAACATTTTGCTGGGAGAAGTGATGATCCAGTGAGGCTCCTGTTGTGGGGAATTCCCAGCAGTTCTGAAAATATTCCTTCACAGAAACAAGGGTGTTGGTTGTGGTGTTTCACAAAACACATTGCAATGCTACCACATTAATCCTAATCCCTTGTTGGGATTAGTTTGTTGGGGACCTGCTGGACTTCTGGAAAATTCATGCCATAGAGCATTTCTTGGTCAAGGCTGCAGGATCAGGATCAGTCCATGGACTGTGGGCAAAATGGGATTGGAGCGCTGATGTCCCATCCTGAGAGAACCTTATCAGGCAGCTGCAGTCACCAGGTCCTCAGGGCTTTGGGAAAAAAAACATCTTTTTAACCTGAATCTTTCCTTTTCTGTGTGTGTGTAACATGCACTGGATGGAGGGGAGACAAAGTGAGGAAGGAGTGGTGTGGGGAAAACACTTGGAGAGAAATGCCAAGAAATTCTCACCAGCCACAGTGAATGCCATTAGAAATGTCACAGCATTACTCACATCTGGAGGGGCTGCAAGATCACACCCTCAGACTGGAAATCTCTCAAGAGCAAACTTTTTGTGACACTTTCAGGGCTGCTCATTGCCAGCAGGAAAGAAACACTTTGTCCTGTCTCCTTCCAGCTCCCACGGGGAGGCACGGAAAGGAGAAATAACGGGAAAAAAGCCCCAAAGTGAACTGAACTTTTGCTAACCTCAGACAGGGTGGGTTTGGGTTTGGGGTGAAAGCACAGGCTCTTCCCTTGTGCAGACAGCTCTGCCCATCCCTGCCTGTATCTCTTTGTCTGCTTCTCATAACAGGAAATCAAACAGATTTATTGGTGGGGTCCCTCTGTGGGACACCCCTGTGCAGCCAAGAGAGGCTGCTCTGCACCGAGGCCTTCTGACAAGCTGGGAAGTGAATGTAGATTAGATTTCTATTTTTTGGGCTAACTTATTTTTTCTGCTGTCAGGGAGGCCCCAGATATGTAAATATGAGCTATTGCCCACCTCATCAATCTTGAGCCCTTTCCCTCTTTTTTTCAAAGCAGCCTTTTTTTTGCCTTCCAGCCCTCTTAGGAGAGGACTGACCAGGCTGATCCCGTGTCTTGCTGGGACTCTCCCTTGGCATTTCTCATGGTCAGGCTCTGAAAGATCTTCTGACCTCATCAGTGCCTGAAAACACATCAGTATTTCCTTCTCCACCCCATGGAAGCATTGACTGGAGTGGGTTCAGCCATATCCCATCCTGTCATAAAACATGGGCTGTTAAAAGGACCTTCAGTAGGTCCTGATTAACATTTCCCCTGAGAAACCCAAATGCTGGCCCCTGTGTGGTGTGACTCTCACTGAGCTGAGCCGTAGGATTCCACATGCTTGGAGATTCCTGAGCAACTCACAGGACAAACTGTTGGGACTAGCCATGAATTTCCTTAGCTAGCAACTCATTTCCCATCAATAAATTATTTCTGATCATAAAAACAATTCTGTAAATTCTCCCTGGAGGGAGAAGCACATTTTTTATTATCTTGGACATTTCTCTTTTCAGTCTCAAATCCTGTGTTTGACATGTCTGGACTGACCTCACAAGCGTGACTTCACTTGGAGAAAGACTCCAAGTTCAGTGTGAAAGGTTCCACAAGGGTTATGCGAAAGGTTACTCAAGAGTTTTTGGGGCTGTAAAAACAAAACTTTACACACTTGAGCCGGAGGACTGATGTTCCAGACCATGGGGAGACAAGCACTGATCACGATCATTTATTATCAGCACATTTTTCTAAATTCTTGGTTGATTGTCACTTAAATTGTCCTTCTAAAAAAGAAATAATAAATTAACTTGCTCCAGCTCTAACAAGAGCATACACAAGTGAGGAGTGAATTCTTCATACCAAAATTATGCTACTATTAAATATGGCTTGACACCTAAAATGAGTCCAAATGATTCATCAATTGAAATAATCATTATTTATGATCAAGCAATTATGTTTTTTAGGTGTGAAAGGAGATGCCTCCCCAGCTGTTCTTTCACATAACACAGGGTGGGGTGGTGGCTGATGGCGGGCAAAAATTCAGAGACTGAAGAAGTTTTCCAAATGTCTGTGCCTTTCCTCTGCAGAGGCGGTGGTGGAGGTGTCACCCTGCAGGTGACCCTGCTCAGGGGTACAGGACAGGGACAGGCCCTGCAGTGACCCTGCTCACCTGTACAGGACAGGTCCTGCAGTGACCCTGCTCACCTGTACAGCACAGGCCCTGCAGTGACCCTGCTCATCTGTACAGAACAGGACAGGTCCTGCAGTGACCCTGCTCACCTGTACAGGACAGGACAGGTCCTGCAGTGACCCTGCTCAGGGGTACAGGACAGGCCCTGCAGTGACCCTGCTCACCTGTACAGGACAGGGACAGGTCCTGCAGTGACCCTGCTCAAGGGTACACGATGGGGACACGGCCCTTCCACACCCCTTTGCTCCCCGTCCCTGCAGAGTGCTGGCCCTGGAGCACTGAGGGTTTAGGAGGGAAAGTGGGCTCCTCACACAGGGGATATTTCCTTGGATGAAACCTTTCCAAGCCTCTGCTCACTGCCACGGCCATTTCACCTCTGACCGTGCCCCTGCAGGCAGCTGAAGCTTTGCCCTTCCCCTTGCTGGGCCAAAGCCTATTTACAGCAGTTGCCTCCATGGGTGATAGAAACCTGATTTTAATAGTTTCAAAGTTCTTTATTGGAAATTTTCATTCTGTCTCTGGTGGTTTGTAGCAATGTAGAGTGTAGAAAAGGAATGTTAAAATCCCTGTTGTGGTGTACCTGCATTCTTGCTGCTCTCATACTGTATTTTCAGAATTCTACAGTCATGATCTTATGTGTGATAACAGCTGTGAAGAGAACTGGTTTCTGTGGTGGGACAACCTTTTGGGTTGGCTCAGGCTGGCTGGATCCTCAGGGCTGGCATCTGCACAGGTTCCTTGTGGACGGGCTCTCACCTCAGCCTCATGCCCAAAGCCTGGCACTGCTGAGGGCGCCCCTGGCAGAGTTTCTGTCTCTCTCCCCGTCCAGACAGAGCTTTGCTCTCTCTCTCACGTTTGCTAAATGAGCAGCACAGAGGTTGTGCACAACCCTTATCCCTGCCCGTGCTCAGAGCAGGCTGGGGGTACAAACCCGTGTGCAGGCACTGCCAGAGCAGCTCCTTCCATGCCCTTCCTCCCCTGTCTATCCCACGGTGGCTTCCCAGCCCTCCTCCCCAGCACCTGCTCCCCCTCAGCCTCTCCCAGCCCTCGGCCACGGCCCTGCCCAGGCTGAGCTCTCTCAAGCAGAAGCCAAACAAACCTTAAAAGCTTTCTGGTCCCTGGCTGTGTGGGGAAGGGGGGCTGTGCAGATGGCTTTAAATGTATCCAAATAAATGGCTTTTCGTCCTGGCTGGCCCCGAGTGTGATTGTATCCCCAGCTCGCCTTGCGGAGGTGCAATTGCTGCTGTGAGAGCTGACCTGAATAACTAAAGACTTGGCTGCTGCTGCACTGGGAAATGCAATCAAAAAGCACTTCTGCTTACTGTAGGTTTCGAATTGATCAGCATTATGCAAATCTCACATTCCTCGCTGCTGTTAACTCCAGTTTGTGGCATTAGGAGCTGATAATGTGTACAAGGATTAGGACATGAACCCCCCTGCAAGACTCTTCTCTCCCTAAATTCCTTGCAGGTGCTGTGAGAGGTTGTAGTCGTCACCCAAAGGAGCATCCAAATATAGAGGACAGCACAAAGTTTCTCTGCAGTTTGTAGAAAAACTTTGCTTTCCTTTCAGTGCCCTCTGACTGAACTGAAGGTATTTATGCACCTTCCCTACCACCACTTAAACTGCTTCAGAAAATCTTTTCACATTAAGCACATCATTAAAATAACATAGAGAGGCCAGTGAAGCATTAATCTCAAACTTAGGTACTTTGCTGGACATGGGGCTTGTGCACAACCCTTGATGGAGTTGCAACTTCTTTTCTATTTATCTTTTCTGTTTTCCAAGACCCAAAAAATATTTGCACTTGGGAGCCTTCTGTCTGGTGTTTGTACAGCACTTAATGGAAATACAAGTGAATATTCTGTAAGGTAGAGAGGGAACTTCCTTGTGCAGGCTTGGACTTCGAAAGGATGAAATTTCCCCCAAAGTAAAACCCAAAATGACAAAATTGTCTGGGTTCCCTTCACATTTCTTTCTTTTCCTTTTTATTAAAAGTAAAGAAAGAAAAACACTGAGTGAAATGACCTGAAAACACAACTTTGGTTTCAGACTGACCACTGCATTGTGTTTAAGCCTGGCTGATTTTGGCTGGGAGTTTTTCTGGGGTTGATTGTTGCTGTTTTGTGGTTTTTTCCATGCCCTGCACCCAGAGCTGCTCTCAGGTGGGTGCACGGCCCTGTCCCCATGGTACCTGCGAGGAAACAGCTGAAAACAGTGCCCAAAACCTCTCCGTGAGCCAATACCACAGCGAGGATAGAATCAGGGACAGCAGCGTGCCCCTGCCTCATCTCCAGCTGCTCCATTGTGACCCTCTGGAATGGGCTGGGAATGCCAGAAGCAGGCACTTGGATCCTGGAGGGGCAAATATTAACAAAAATCACAGGGAACTTGACCTGCCCAGCAGGGAATTTTGGTGTTAAAATGGCTGTGCAGCTTGGTTTGGGTTTTTCTGACCCGTGTCACTTCTGGATATCTCTCTCTCTGCCCAGAGAAGGAAGAAATCTCTTTTCCAATGCTCTCCCAGAGCAGTCATTCACCCCAATGCAGCTTTGGGGTTTCTCTCATCTGCCTCTGCCCATCTTAATTTATAAAGAGTTCAGAAGAAAATGGGTAATGAAGAACTGCTCATTTTAAGCCGAGCAGGCAGATTTCTGATTTTTCTCTCTGTGCCCTTTGCCTGCTTTCCAAAAATCAGTGAATGTACCTGCAGGTTGGCTGAGGGACAGCATGGGAAGCACGAGCTGCCACTTCCCCCCTCACACTGGATTTTAGGGGCTGTCAGACTGAGACTGCTGCTGCAAAGACATGACTTGAATGCTTCAGATCCTTCTGGCAAACTCCAGCAGGCCCCCACCTTCCTCTTCCTAAAATTGCTTTGGCCAGTCACTTCCAGCAAAATGAAAATAGCTCATCTGACTTTTTCATCAGGGGCTCTCCTGGGAGCTGCAAGTGTGCAGGGTTTGGATGATGTCAGGGAGAAAACTCTTCAGGATTTGTTTATAAATGTGCGGGAAAGGGCTGCTGCAGTCTCCTTGTGCTGCTGCATTTTTCTTTCATAAATCCCCCAGAAAAAGTTGTTTCTCTCCTGCCCGTGCCTGATAACTGAGGCTGGAAGCATGGACTGGAGCACTGTGTCCTGCATCCAAGGGCTACAGACATTGCTCCCAGAGCCCAGGAGGAGAGCAAAGCCTTGGACTTGGAAACACATTGGAACAGTGGCTGGATGGATTTTATTTTGGGATTTCTAGTTCAGCTCGGCTGGCCCAGGAGGTGGAAAATTCAATTTTCCGTTTTGACTTCTCCTGAGTGGCTCATCCTCTGAGGAGCTGGGCAGGAGCTGGATGTGCTCCACAGAGGAAACCCAGAGCTGGCAGGACTCCGGGGAGGGGACAGCATTTGTGTGGCTCAGTCCTTCATCCTGAACATCAGCTGGATTTCACCAAGAATTCAAAACCATTCTTTCTCAGTGTTCAGCTCAGGGATTTCAGTGACCCTTCCCCACACAAGGCACTGTGGGGTGTCCTGCACTGGCTGTAGCTGAGATCCTCCATCCTGAAAGCAATCCTCCTCTGCCCTGGTGTAGCCCAGATGCAAGGACTTCATCCCCAAGGCTCCTTCCCCTCTCCCTGCTCGGGCTCTGGGGGAGGTGATGGTGTTTTGTTCTCATGGATCACCACATATTTCTTGGCTTTTGTGGAGATCACTGGGGACTCCTTTGATGTCCACTCATCCCTTGCAAGCCAGGGAAGGTCAGGCACTGAATTGCCTTTGATTTTTAAATCAAAATCTGAAGAGCTGGCCTGACTACAGAGTAGGGCAATGTTCATCATTCAGCACTGTGGAGCTGCTCCTGCCTGGTAACAAATCGAGGTGTAACCGGTACCATGCACACCTTTCATTCCAGCCCTTCCCAGGAGAGGGGGAATTCACAGGAGCCTGAGTTTCTGCTGCCTGCCGTGGAGTTTGTCTCCAGCCCTTAATCCTACTTTTCTTACAGATACAACACAAGCTGGGGGGATCAAGGACTCCACGAGGGAATGCAACTTAAGTTGGCTGGAGCAGCTGGAACCCAAAGCAATATTTGCTGGAAGAGCCTTGAGGGAGCACAGGAGAGAAACTTTGGGACAAAGAAGAAAGGCAAAGTGGTGAAGGAAGTTATTCATCCCACTTTTGAATTAACTCGTGCTTCAGTACTCTCCTCACTCCCTAGGTGGTGGCCAGAACACGCTGGCTGCTCCAAAAGGGCTCAGCAGGAGCCCTGATGGACGCAGATGAGTTGGACAAGGGTGAGATTGAAACACAGCCTGCTTGCCCAGAAATAGATTTGAGGGCGTTGTTTATGTTTTGTTCTGAGACTGCTTTGCACTCCAGCCCGGAATAACTCTTTTCTCCCACATTTCTCCTTCTTGGCTGGCTCAGATTTTCAGCCACCAGCTGTTTGCTATGACTGTTCCTTCTCCTTGCTCCCTCCCTTCCAAATTCTTCAGGACATTATTTTCTTGAAGCTTTTCTCAATAAGAATTTAATCAAACAAAACAAAACCACGGCGACCCGCCGCCTCTTGGACAGTGTTTGATGTGTAAATATGTAAAGAAGGAGTGTTTTGAAAATGCAATCAGCTACCTCCTGGAGACCTGAGTCCTACAATGAGCCAAGGTGACTCCACACAGAGATCTGTGCTCCTGCAAGAATAAATTCCAGCTGCAGTGGGAGCAGGGGTGACCAGAGGCACAGCTAAGCCACTTCTTACAGAGGCATTTTTGGAATAGCAGCACAATTCTCCTCCAGGCCAGGCAGCTCCTTGCTGGACCTTATTCTCCCAGTTCCCACGCTGTTTGCTCCCTCTCCACTTGATCCCTCTGCAGGTACTCCTCAGTTTCATGGCCAAATCAAACTTTGGGGGAAATAGCTCCTAATGTTTGACCCATTCCCATGGAGTGACCCATTCCCTGTGCCCACAGAGGGGACAGAACTCAGATTTGTCCCAACTAATACCCAGCAGGTGACTCCAAGGAAAGCTGCAGCAGTGCAGGTCAGGAGAGACACTGCCCACAGGGCTCAGGCAGGGGACTTCTGAACTTGTTCTTGTCCTGCATAAAGGGTTCTCCTCTGCTGCCATTATTAGTGAATAAAACAACTGCCAAAATTAATACAGAGCAATTTGAGGGTCGGGCCCTGCTGCTGTTTTTCCTTTGTTTGTGAAAAACAATTCACGACAGTTTTAACTTCGAATGTCCTCTGCACCCAGCCCAAATATGCAGCTGATGGCTTTGTCACAGCACGCTGAGAACCAGCTGAGGACCTGTGGCACAGAAATGATGGATTGTTGTGAAGAGACTCTCCAAGGAGGGGGCTGTGTGACTACTGATCATTCTGCACTGCAGTGTCCCCATGCTGCAACAGAAAACATTCAAATGGCATTTTGTCTCCTCATTCCAAAGTCTGGTTATGTAATTTTCCTTCTGCTCTGTAACAGTGTGGGTCAGAACTCACTCCCTTAGATTTATCTCTGAAATGAAAGGCTGGCCCTGGATCTGGGGAGCAGTGCTGTTATTCAAACAGGAATTGCTCCTTACTCTCAGGGTGCGTGGTTATTACTCAGCAGGAGGTTTATCAGGTGCAGGCTCCACCTTTTAGAAAGGATGCAAAACTGGTACTCCAACCACTGCATCCACTTGAAGCCCGAGAGGATTTTTTTCCATCAGCTCCACTAATCCCTGTGTTCAAATCCTAGCTTCAGTAATTGAGGGCTGCCTCTGGTTCTGAGCACAGACATTAATCACACCTCCAGCTCAGAGGTGGTTTCTTTCAGGTAATCCCTGCAGAAAGGGGCTACAAAGTGTGTTTTTGTCTCCTTCTCTTGTCTCAGAGTCTGCTGAAATTCCGAGCAATTTAATCTATTCAGGTTGTGATACCCAGATATCAGTCATGATGGCTGGAGATAAAGTGCAAGGTTATTTTTGGAGAATTAGGGGGAAAATTCCAATCTGCTTTCAGTTTGGAGCTTCAGAGTGTACTTGAAAGGAAAAGCCAGATCTGACAAAGCAGCTCCTGAAAAAGCTGTCCCTGCCCTGTGAAGCACAAGAGAAAGGGCAGTTTGGAGAAGCTTCAAGAGCCCAGTTTGCCCTATCTGGGGCTCTACATGAATCTCAGTGAAATGAGTCTTTCCTGGGCTGAGTGCTTCACACAGAGCGTATCAGGGTGGTGCTGCAGGGAAGAGTCTGGGAGGGATGGCAGGATTCCCTGGGTGCTGCACGGAAGAGCCTGGCAGAGGTGGTAGAATTCCCTGAGTGCTGCAGGGAAGAGTCTGGCAGAGGTGGTAGAATTCCCTGAGTGCTGCAGGGAAGAGTCTGGCAGAGGTGGTAGAATTCCCTGAGTGCTGCAGGGATGGCAGAATTCCCTGGGTGCTGCACAGAAGAGCCTGGCAAGGATGGCAGGATTCCCTGGGTGCTGCACGGAAGAGCCTGGCAGAGGTGGTAGAATTCCCTGGGTGTTGCAGGGGNGGATGGCAGGATTCCCTGGGTGCTGCAGGGATGGCAGGATTCCCTGGGTGTTGCAGGGATGGTAGAATTCCCTGGGTGCTGCAGGGATGGTAGAATTCCCTGGGTGCTGGGTGCCAAGCAAACCCTCCCTGAGCCTAGCCTCAGCTTCCACCCATGGTGCCCCTGGGCAGGGCTTTCCCTGTTCTGCTCTCCTTCTCTGACTTTCTGTCACTTGCTCTGTGTTTTTCCTGTGCATCACAGTTGGGGACACCCCTGCAGCTGCTGGACTTTGAGAAATGGGGTTGCCATTAAATAATTCTTGCTGATGAAGCCTTTGCTGGGCTGAGCCCTGGAAAGGCAGAGGATGAGCGGCACTGTGTGAGGCACAGGATGCCCCAAGCTTGGGCACACCATGGACATGAAAAGCTTGTGCTGGGATGGTTTCATCCTGAAATAGCCTCTTGCTGACAGAAAAAGGCTCTGTTTGTTTTTGGTTGCCTGTTTGGGGAACGGCGGCTCCTCAAGGAAACGCTCCCTTCTGCACGCAAACACCAATATTTACCTTGACAAGATAGTTTATTATCATTCCTAATTTTCTCTTCCTTTGAACGTTTCCGTTCTCTGAAGAGGCAAAACCATTGTGTGGAAAAACAATCTCAAGTGGACAAATTATGCGGCTTAACACGTTCCTCCTGCTCAGCTGAGCTGCAGGACCTGACCATGAGCATGTTCTTGGCTCTCTCCTCTCCTAAATCACACTTTATTTTATGTCTTATTTCAGGCTTTTAAGCTATCATATCTTATTTAACATTTTTAATAGGTCAGATGTACCTAAGTGACAAGTTCTCTATTTTTTGTAGGCATTATTCCTTTCTGAAAGGTGAAATGAGAAAAACACAACCACTAGAAGCCACAATTCCTAATTATATACAAATTGGACAATTGAGAATATTTTTAGGTGTAAAGAGGGTAAGGAGAGAAGAATTCACCACAGAAAAGAGCGCAATAACTGTCACAATAACTACTCACTGCCCAAGTGGAAAATACAAAGGGAAAGCAGAGCTAACTTTTGCTGAACTCCTACTTGGCCTCATAATTCAATCTCTGTTGCCAAATTCAATGGATTAAAAGAGGCAGTGGATGTGCAAAGAGACAGTGTGGCTCTGTCCTGCATTATCAGCCATGGAGGCTAATAAATGGCATTCCAATGTCTATTTTCCCTCTATGGCAAGTGAACCTGCTTCAGTGCACACCACGGTGTTCTAAAAGAACCTGTCCCTCAAGAGCTGCCAGCAGAGAATGACAGAAAAGAAAATACAGATTTAGAAAGTGGATCTGGAGCAGGATGATGGACAGACATAAAAGCCAGGGCAGCTCCTCCAGTTCCTTCTGTCAGCCCCACTGGGACCCTTCCTGTCCCTGCAGATGTTCTCCAGTGCTTTGCCCAAGCTGCTTTTAAATCTCAAGGGAGAAAACTTCCAGCCCTTCTCTTGGGAAACCGTGCCCCCAGTTCTAAGACCTCTCTACTCGGCATCCTCCCAAGCTCCTATAAAAATGTGAAGTTTGTGCCCTTTCCAGGCATTTCCACCTCCCCGTGTGGAGCCTCTGTCCCGACACGCGGTGCTGTGGCTGTGGGAGCTGCAGTGTCCCAGGGAAGGGACTTGAATGACCCAGGGTCACAGCAATTCCTCAGAGCAGCTGAGATGAGGGGTTCAGTGGCTCCTGAGGGAGATGCTGATGTCTGAGCAGAGCTAAACCCTGGGAAGTGCCACCCGTTCCTGCTGACTGGTGCAGTAGGATCACACAAAATAGGGTAAATAACCCAGCAGAAGGAATTATGCACAACAAGTCCTTACCTGTCACCACCAGCTGCATGGTGAGGTTCTTGTAGAGCCCGTATTTGGGGTTGCTCAGGACCATGGTGTAGTTCCCAGCATGTTTTGGTCTCACGTCTCGTATTCCCAGTCTGTACTTCAGGGGATCTGGCTCATAGCAGGTGTGGTTGTCCTTGATCAGTTTGCCATCCTTGTACCTGTTTGGGAAGTTCCATCAAGGCTCGTCATGTCCCTGTCAGCCCTCAGAAACCCTGTCACACACTCTAGGGGCATAAAGGGTCATCCCAGAAAGGGAAATGCAGGTCTAGAATCCCTGCTTGGATTGGATATTTATTCTTGTTATCCTCCCACACCAGAACTGATTTGCATCTCCAGTGCTGTGGGATGGATTCATTCCACACAGGAAAGAGGTGCTTTATTTTATCTGAATGAACAGTACCTCTCACATGCTCAGCTATGATCTAAATGCCCCCAAATGAAGCTGGATGGGCAACACCAAGTGTGAGGAATCATGGAACAGCAAAAAATGTGTCACCAGTTTTAAAGGAAGATATTAATTCAGCAGAGTTGTCTCTCAGGATGTCTCTGTGAGCCTTTACTGCTTCTGAAAAAGTTAAACTCTGTGACCTGTAGAAGGCTGGTCCATAGGGAAGTCAGTGAGGAATTCCCAGCCTGGAACATGCCCTCAGGGCAGGAGAGCAGCATCTGCACGAGAGGCTCCTGTTCACTGCTCACCCCACACGCAGGTTTATGGTAGGAAATGGGCCAGGCTTTGCCACACACGGAGCTTTGGGCTTGGTGGAAGGATGCTGGGGCATCTCCCACTGCCTGAGGATGCTGGAAACTTCCTTTGCAGTCATAAAAACAGCCATCCTGAGAGACCTCCAGTGTCAACAGCTGGGGCTCCAAGGGAAAGCAGCTCTGGTGGTCCCAAGCAGCCACCAAAGAGCTCCACACTGAGCCCAGGAACAAAGGCTTGGCAGGGAGAAGGGGTCGGTCCCCACTTCAGCTCCCAAAACATCTCCATCCCTAAATAACAGCACCAATTAAAACCACCTCCTGGCACTGAGTACACTAAAATTAGAGGATTTCACGTTATTTCACTGCTAATAAAATGCAGCAAGACCAGCCCTGAAAAACTTTTTGCTGCCTGCCAGGCTCTCAGCTTGCCGATGACAGGTGCTCCAGGGAAATGCCACCTTCTCTGCCAGGACAGGCATCCCCCTGCCAGCTGTCCCATGGGATTTAATGCAGTGAAAGATGTAAAAAAGGCATTGGATGGGGTCGTTAAAGACAGAGCAGAAGAGAGAACAAGTGATGAAAGGGTAAAGAGAGGCTCGAATGTCCCCTGGAGTTGCTGTTGTGTTGCCCCTCCTGTTCAGCAGATCCACAGCACTCCAGGTGGAGCCTTTAATTCACCCAGGAGGATTCACTGCAAGGATCTGCTGGCACAGGATTGGAGGACATTATTTTAAAGTCCTGGAGAGAAACAATTTCTTATGTTAAAAATATGTCCTTTTCCTGTTATCCCCTTACAGACTGACCACTACTGCTGGGGGTAAGCAGGAAATCCTTCCCCAGGAGCACTCTCCTTGGATCTCCCAAATCAGTCTGTGGCCAGGGAAAGTGAAACGCACATTTTTCCTGCAGGGACCTTTCTTGCATGGCTAGGAGAGGAAAACAGCCCGGGAATGAGGGGTGGCTGGCCCAGCCTCCCCGAACTCAGCAACCCAGAGCAGAGCCACTGCTCCTGAGCTGAGCTCAGCCCACAGCTCTGAGCATTCCCAGCTCCCATCCCTGCCCTGTGAGGTGAGGAATGGTGGTGATCTGTTCCACACAGGATTCCCAAAGGAGCTCAGGCATTCCTGCTGTTGCCGGGGCACTCACCAGGTGACAGTGGGCGGAGGAAAGGCGTCCACCTTTGCAGCCAGTTTCAGGGACTTGTGTCCTGAGGTGATCTCGTAGTAAGGCCCTTTCTTGTATGAGACTGTGATGTAGGGTTTTTCTGGGAAAAGAAAGGAGCAGGGAGACTTGGAATGGCAGCTCTGCCACGGGACAGAGCTCACACCTGTGATTGCTCTGTTCCCACATGGAATTTTTTCCAATACAGACCTGCACAGAACCAAAGCTGTTCCTCAGCTCCCCTGAGCAGCCCAGCCTCAGCCACAAAGAGCTGTTCCCCCTTGAAGGAATTCACATGGAAAGCAGAGGTTCTGCACCAGCTCTGCCCCTGGACTGGTGTGGGAAATGCCTGGGGCATCTCTTGTCCACGTGGATCTGGCAGGATGGATTTTCCAGGGCCTCAGCAACCACACTTGGTGCCAGCTTTTTCAAACAGTTCAGCTCCCTCAGACATCACAGAATCCCAGAAAGGTTTGGGTTGGGAGTGACCTTAAATCCCATCCATTCCCACCCCTGTCATGGCAGGGACACCTTCCACTGTCCCAGGCTGCTCCAGCCTGGTCTGGGACACTGCCAGGGATCCAGGGGCAGCCACAGCTGCTCTGGGCATCCTGTGTGTGCCCACCGTCACAGGGAAGGATTCCTTCTCAGTATCCCATCTAAATGTACCTCTTGAATTTGTTTGAAGAACTAGGAGCTGACTGTCATTGACTAATTACAGGTTATAGATGATTAATTGTTGATTTTCTCCCTAATGCCATCTCAATCCACTGATTTTACAGCCTGGCATTATCCCCTCAGCCGAGCACTCCTGGTCCTTGGTCCATCGTGGTTTGGCTGCAGCACTCACCATACACAGTGACAGTGACATTGGCCTCCAGCCTGGTGGCATTGAATGTCCTGCAGATGTACAGGCCCCCATCTTCCATGGTGACATTTTCAATGATCAGGCTGCTGCCGACTTTGTACACGACATCGCTCCGGTCCATCGTTCTCCTGGGGTGAGGGTGCTGGGAGGCACAACAAGAGGGTCAAAAAGCAGCACAAACTGGATTCTTGTGTTCACCCTTTTCCAAGGCTGCCAGTAAAGGAAAGCTGTGATTCGTATCAAAACCATCACTAAAATAAATATTATAAAAGGCCGATCAGCAGGAAGAGCTCTTGTGTGAAGTTTTGTTTTCAAGATTAATAAAAGAGAGAAGCAGAGTGGAAATGTGGCACTCTGCACTGAATTCTGGGCAGGTAAACAAGGGGATGCATCCCAGCCCTTCTCCAGGACCAGATCCCAAGGATCTCAGGGTAAAACTGCTGCAGGGTCAGAGCTGTGCTCCAAGGGTTTGGTTTTGAGGGTTCCTTATTTCTTTTGGTCACAGTCAGTATTTTTTCTGTATTAAAAACCTCCTGCTTTCTAAAAGAAATATATTATGACAGAAATATAATATATTATGACAGCCAAGTGCCAATGCAAATTCCTGGGGAATTTTAGAAAGATTTATAGCTTTCGATAGGATTTTTGATCCCAGAGATTTGGCCAAGAAGTTTTACATTTATAATGTTAGAAATATAAGGAGAGTTCATAGGAAAACAAATCTTTTCCACCATATGGGGTTCAAGGAATCTAATTCAGTAACACTGTAGTGTTTGGACCTCTGTAAATTCTGTGTTTTATTTTCTGTAGTTTCCTCACTGAAACAAACTCAGACACTCTTTTTTTTTAAGGAAACCAATCAAAATTAGTCAGTTTTAGGGAATCACATTTTATTCCTTCCCAAAAGGCTTAGATGCTTCTTTACAATGTGTATTTTGCTGAACTAAAAAGGAAAAAAAACCCAAGTATTTGGATTCTCAGCACCAAACAGACCCAAGAGTAGAATTTCAGACAAATGAACTGATTTGGGAAATGATTCCCATCTGTTTTGGTTCTTTTTTTAAGAGAAGTGAGAGGGTTTGGTACCTCAAATGTTCAGTCCCTTACTTATTTCTACTTCAAATTTGGCACTTTTGTACTGTATCCACAGAAAGCTCAGGACTCAGAATTTACATTTCATTCTTTGGGGATGATTTCCACAGGTTCAGTTGTGTTTTCCTTTGCTTTTTCCTACTTCATAAATACCAGAATAGATGGGGAGATCGACAGCTTACAATCTGCATTTGAGACTTGTCACTGTGAGACAGCCAGGACAGAAGGAATGCAGGAGTTTTTCTTCCCAAAATAAAGGAAACACTCCTGGCTTTTCTTGCCAGGGTTTATTTAGTGAGGTTTGCAGTTTAATCTGCTGGTTCAAGAAGGGCAGAGAAGTTCTAGGTTCATCCAAACACAAAGTTCAGTGAATGGTATGCCTATAAATGGTTGGATAATTTCAGAATAAGTAATAAATAGGTTTTCTCAGCCCTGTGAATTTTGGGAAGAGGGGGAATCTAGGAATTCCAGTCACTCACTGTGCCACGGGGACACGTCCAGATGAATTCGACGCGGCCGTTGATGAAGGTTTCTGCTTTGCACTGCAGCTTGAGAGTTTCTCCAACCAGCAGCTTTTTGGCACTTGCCTTCAGATCCAGGTTCTGCACTCTGCCCTCTGCAATGGAAGAAGCAAAGCTGTGAGCAGCAGCACTCCCTGCATCAGTTTGGGATCCCTGATCCCATGGACACAGGCAGGAATGGCTGCTCTTCCATGGGCCATGGCTCCAACCTCTCATCAGCTCCACAGAAAAGCATTTCCAAAGGTGGCTCCTCCTTTTGAGAGCCTCAAAACAAGAGGATCCACTTTTGTTGGACATGAGATGCGTTTCTCCTTCCCTCTTCTGCCCAGCTCCCTTCCCTTCCTGAATGGGATCCCTGAATCCCCAAATGCGATCCCCAGATCCCCAAATGGGATCCCCAAGTCTTGCTCTTGCACAATTATCAATGCCTTAAATACATCAGCTCTGAACTTCCATCAGTTTTTGGTGCCCAGTACCAAAACCACAGCTGACCACTGACAGTAACCCACGACAGAAAGGGATTTCCTGGGTCCTTTTGAGCTGCAGAGGGATGGCCTAAGAGGTTCTGAAAGTTTGCATTCACGGTTTAAAACAAAAATTACTCCAACAAGGAAATAAAAGGAGAAAGAGAGAGATTTACAGAACTTCTATTCGGCTGCTGCACAAATTTATAAGCCTGTTCAAAGTAGAGTGCTGATTGTATAGAAGGATATCAAGAGCTAATGAGAGTGAAGTCCAAGTAAATAGAAAATATATGAGGAGATAAAAAACATTCCTGGAAAACAAAAGAAAAACAAATTCTAATTGGTTTCTTAGAAAGGCCCAGCACTCAAAAATTTAATGTTTAGTTGCTTCAAATTCAGATTTTAGTTATGAGCTGAAGCTCAGCTGTAAATCCAAGGGAAATGGTGTAGTAAATCACCAAGAGAAAATCTATAAAAAGCAAAGATGTGAATTAGCAGTGTAGTGAGATTTTTATATGATGATCACATGTGGTTAATGACCAGAAGCAAAAAGAAAGCTGCTGTTTGGTTTGTCCTGAACCAGCAGTTGTTTTAATGTAAATACAGCTCAATCCAAGCAAACAAAGCCTTGGTGGGGTTGAATAAACCACTCCTGTTTTGTACCACCTCAGCACTTGGTCATTTTTCAAAACCAGCAGCGGCTCCAATTCAAGTTCTATTGAATAGGGGGAAAACAAAAGGAAGAAGGAATTTTCTTTTAGCATTGCAGCTGGGACTTGCTACAGATGCAGCCCAGGGAGATGTATCAAACAGAACTGAGGCTGGGCAAGGAATGCCAGCCAGGAGCTCCTGGTGACACAGGGGCTCTGTGCTGCTCCCTGGCACTCACCCAGTCTCTGGGCCATGTAGTAGGAGTTGAAGACGCTGCCGTTGACGTGGGCCGAGCACGTGAGGATGCCAGAGGGCACGAAGGCGTGGGAGGGGATGACAAAGCCCCTCTTGGGGTCCCACAGCATCTTCTTGAAGTTGATCTCTGCAGAAGAAGGGTACTGCAAGGCAACAGACAAGGAGTGAGAGTCACAGAATGACAGAATCGCTGGGTTAGGAGAGATCATTGAGTCCAACCTGTGCCCAACTCCTCAACTAAACCCTGGCACCCAGGGCCACATCCAGGCTTTGTTTAAACACATCCAGGGACGGTGACTCCACCACCTCCCCAGGCAGCCATTCCAGAACTTTATCACCCTTTCCATGAAGAACTTCTTCATAAATCCCTCTCCCCTCAGAGCCAGGGCTGCTTTGCCTTAGGGCTCTGACCTTCCCCAGGGCCTCAGGGTCTCTGTCCACACACATCTGCAGCAGCAGCAAAGACCTCCTCAAGGCAGGAGTGTCTCTGAAACTCAACACTTGGGCATCCAATTCAAGACTCCCAATCCTCTCAGATCTCATGTGTGGGACCCGTTTCCCTCATTACTTCTCTGGAAATCATTGTGCCCATCTTACATGAATTTTGTGGGGTGATCTTTTTGGAGGTGTTTCCTCCCAGTGCCACATGGAGCTGCCACACATTTTCCTCATTGTACTTTAAAAATGTGTGTGAAGTTAGACTCCCCCAAAATCAGAATTATTCACTAACTCACCTGACTGTGCTTATCTGCAAGCTCTGGTCTGTGGGCACTGCCCAGATTCTCTCTATCCCACAGAAAGACACTCTTAGAGCACCTCATGGATTTCCATGGATGCAGCCTGGATGACTTAGGAGTGTAAATCCCAGAAATAAAGGGACCGAGGCACTTTCTGTCCTAAATTCATAAATACTTGTAATGTTCTGAGATTCTTGAAAAAACACTCTCAATTCTGCTTGTGAGGAAGAAGTGAGAATAGAAAAGGCAAATGTGGAAAATAAACTAGAGCACAAATTCATTTAATGAGAATGAACTCTTCCCTGTCAACCTTTGGACAATACCAGTGTTGAGCAGCTTGGCTTTTGCTGGGGGGAATAATAAGTTTATTGTTATTATTAACACACAGGGAAATCCTCAATTTGCTAGAAGGAATGTAATTTGCTTTCCAAAAATTTTGAAAATCCTGGATTATAATGTACAAAAGAACCACATGAAATTAAAAGACCTCCCTGAAATGCCCCATTTCACTGGCTTTCTCAGCAGGACACAGGGAGGCTCTTTAGGACTGAGGATGCTCTTTGGGAATATTGAGATCACTTCTGCCCAAAAAATGAAGGGTTTGGATAAACCTCAGTGTGCTTGCAGTTACCTCATGAGAATTAACTTTATTTGCTTCACCCTCCTCTTTCTCATGTCCTGGCTGCTGAAAGGTGAGGGAAGGGGAGGTTCTCCTTTTCAGAGAGACCCTGCTCTAGCTTTGGGACCTAACCCAGGGTCTGAAAGCAGGAATTTCACTCCTGATGGAAATAGTAAAAAATATATTTAAAAAAAAGAAAAAAAAAGAGAAAAAAATAAAATACAGAAAAATAGTTTTGCTCCTATTCCTGTTGTGTGTAGCTCCTGTTTGTCTCCCAGCAGTCAGGACTCTGCTTTGGCAGGGCAGTTTAAATTGGATTCAGTTTTAAAAATCCTCCTGTTCCACACAACTTGCAGCTTTGGGCTCTGGACACACAAGTGACTGGCTGGCCTTGGTTTGGGTCAATTGTTACAATTCCAGCATGGACCAAACCCAAAGGAATTCTGGCTGAGGGGCTGGTGATGCTGCTTGGGGAAGGGGGGAAAGCCAGACAGTGGCTGTCATTTGGAGCAGCATCTCTTCTGACAGCAGCTGGAAACAAGGATTTCTTGTAAATGCTTTTGAAATAATCAATCTGTGGCATCTCTGTTTAGAATCGTGAGGAAAAAGAAGAAAAATTACCGAAAGAAGTCTGAAACCTGAGGCTTAATCATGCTTTAGCACTCATGAAGGTCAAAGCTGGAAGTGGCAAATGCACACTCAACCAGATCAGTGACTAAACAGATCTGACGTGCCTGAAAAAGCTCTTTTTGCTTTGAATTAAAATCACATTAAGCAAAATTAAAAGCCTGAGTTGTGTGTCTTAGCAGGAGTTTGTTAATAACAAAGATGATATATTGAGATAGCTGGGATTTTCTAAATATTAGCAAGAAGTACCTTTTTCTAAAGAGAGTGCAATGATTTTAAAGTACAATGGTAACATAAGGAACTTAATTTACAGTGGCAAAAAGTCCATTTTCTACAAGAATAATAAAACATGATAAAGCTGAATTTCAGGGTTTGGCAGCCCTGCTCCCCGATGCCTGGGGGAAGAAAAAATAACCCTGCTCAGGAGGCCTTTTTCAACACCACACACAGATTAAACGCCTTCATAAAATATTCACAAATACCTATTTAAACAATCAAACAAAAAAGCGTCAATGCTGCTCGAAGGAAATCACAGTGGCTTTCCTCCCTTTGAAGTGTTGTCCTCCCTCTCCAGTTGTCTCTTGGAGATTAAATTTGGAAGGAGAGGATGTTCTAAATTAGTCTGATGGCCTCGCTCACCTCTCCTCCTCCCACGCTCACTCCGCCCCTGTCCTGCTCCGCTTCCTCCCGGCGCGGAGCCGCCGCCTTGGCGCTGGGCTGGTGCCTCAGGATTGCAGCTTTTGTAGTTTCCAAACCCTGTACTGCATTGGGGCATAACTCTAAAGTCCATATGATGCCTTAAGTTTTAGCTGTTATATTTTTTCGGTCTCTGTGCTGGTTTAATGTGCAGTTCTGGGTTTCATATTCAGGGTTGCTGAGCTCTCTTCACAGGGCACACACACAAAACAATTCCTTTCCAGATGGGGACCAAGGACAAATTTTAGGCCCAAGAGTGGAAATAACAGTGAAGAAGAGAGAAAAGAACAGAGAGGATGGAGCTTCATAACCTGAGGCTGGAATTGCACAATTAACTCCAAGATGCAAATGGAGCAGAGCTGATAAAAGTGTGAGGCCTCGTGCCCGGGATCCATTTTGGGCCCATTGCTGGATTGCTTGGGTGCAGCCCCAAGGGGTTCCTGCACGGCCCAGGCTGGATCCTTTCAATAAATCCCTTTTGATTCTTTTACTCTGCCTGCTCTCTGTTTCCAGGTCAGTCTTTCCAGGAGACAGTTCTGGCACCCTGAGAAGGGACATCAGGCATCAGAGTGTTAATTACTGTCTTCACACTTTGGTCAGACAAAACAATCCCTCTAGGCCTGAAACTTGAGGACACTCTACAGCCTCAGGCCCCAAAAAGTATCAGCAAAAGTGAATTGGGGGAAGCAAACCGGGGGAATGTGACTTCATTAGCTGCAGCTGTAATTGGAAGATTAACCCCTGATATGCAAATGGACCAAATTTATAATTGTGTGAAAAACTCGTGACCATCGTCCATCTTGGGTGTAGCATCTGGGAGGCTTTTGATAGCCTAAGGTGTGCCTATTGAAGGCCTTTAATAAATACCCACTTTATCCTCGTAATCTTGTCTGGCCTCTGTTGAAGGCAGCCATTCCAAGGCACCAGTGAGATTCCCAGCCAGGGCCAAGCCAGTGGTGCCATCCACAGGTGGATCCCAGAGCTTCTCGAGGCACCACGTCCCAGCAGCTCCCAGCTCTTTTAGGAGCTGTGCCAACCTCTGCCTCCCTGTCCTGAGCCCCAGCTGCCCAGCCTTGGAGGGGGAAATCTTCTGGGGACAACTTTTTGTGGGAGAGATTTTGGTGGAGATGTCATTCCAGCAGCCAGGCTGCAGTTTTGTGTTTGGAGAAATGACTGCGAGTTTAGCTGGGAAGCAGGAAGAGGAGGGCTGCCCATCAACAAGGGCATGAATATGGAAATGGGAATTCCAAGGCACCCTGATGGTGCCAGGGTCCGCAGCACTGTTCCGGCCATGAATTTGGTGAATCAGGCTCAAATCATACGGGGATGTTTCATTTTTATAGCCAAGGAGGGAAGGGGGTAACACTTATCCAGCCTAAAATGAAAACTGGAGAGGAGGCTCTTTCCCCACTTTAATCCCTGCTGATGAAATTTTAAAAGAGATCTCCAAAGCAATAAGGCTCCTGCTGTCCCTGTGCACCCCTACTGGGAACATGCTCTGGGTCCCAGCAGGAGCTGGAGCCCTGTCCCAGTCCCCTGTGATTCCATGTGCTGCCTCCCAGGAGAAGGGGACACATGGAACTGCCACGAGGAGCAGACGTGCTCAGACCCCTCTCTGCTGTATCCAGAACAGCCTCTTCCCTCACAGCCCCTCCAGAACAGGCTGGAAATGGGGCTCAGGATGAGTTGTTCCCTTTAGGATTTCCTGGGCTGTCAGACTGGCAGGGGAATGGAAAGGCAGAGAATTCCTGATGCAAAATGCAGGATTGGAGCCAGGAGACCTCTGTCCTGTTCCTCACTCATGACAGGCTGCTCTGGAGAGCGGTTCTGAAGCCCTTTAAATGAGTGACTCCATCGACTGATCAGGGCCCAGACCTCAAATTTCCATTTTTATTATCCCAAGCAGCCTTGGCCTGCACAGACCGTGCTGTAACCTTGACATTCAGGTGTAACTGCTGTCAAAGGGATGGATGCTGGAGACATTGATTCCCAAGGCTGAAACTTGGTTTGAACTGATGAAATGAAGCAAAAATGGGCAATTGTTCTAAGGAGGTTCAGGGTATAGAGAGAGAACCTTTCAGAGAGAGACAGGTGTTATACAAAGAATTTTGAAGGAAAACAGTGCTTTGTCATCTACCTCTGCCAATTTATGGAGGAACACCAAGCCACAACATTAAAAAAAAAAAAAGTGATAAACTCAGCCTGATCTCCAATAAATCTCTTTACCCAGTTCAACAGTAACACACTGCAAGAACAGCCTCATGTTTCCAGATTTTCAGTGTCTTTGCTATTTTTATGGAATTTACCCAGCTTTCTACATCTAAATTTGCGGTTTTCCCCACTTTGTTGGCAGCCCAGGCCTGGAACTGATCTTCTCTGAAGCCATCTCTTACCTGGGTGAGCTTGGGTCTGATGTCTGGCGAGGTGACCCGGCAGGGGATCACCACTGTTTTATTATCATCCATTATGTAGATGATGTCGGGGTGTTCCGAGTACATCTCCACAAAGGGATTCCTGTAGTCTGCAGGGAAGAGAACATGGATTTGGAAAACTGCTCAGTCACTGGAAGGGCACAGCAGTGTGAGCGCTGAACTGCCCAGAAAGGCTCCCTTGGAGTCAGGATATCCAGTGACATCCTGCCACTGTCACACAGGGATTAGAGCCAGTGACCAATTCCTTGGATTTAGCCCCACATTCATCCAGAAATTGCCCAGAATGGCACATTTCTGTGCAGGCATGTAAAAAACTTCATGGATTACCAGCTCAAGATGCCAAGATACTTCTGGGCCTTGGGAGCCCTCCTGTCCTTCAGCTGGAGTTATCAACATGCATTTCTTGGCTGATGACAGCCTTCGCCTAAGGAATGTCATGGAATGTCATGGTGACATGACAACCCAAGTTGGAATCAACCCACAAAGAATCAGCTCGGTGCAGAGCTGGAGCTCCTTTGCTCCACAACCCAGCCCAGTTTCTCTCCCAACCACACCGAGGCAGGGATGGACACAGCAGAGTGGCCCTGCTGCCTTTTGTGGGGTTTGGAGTTTCGTTTTAGCTCTGAGAGCTGGGAATTTTGTCCTTAGCAGAAAAAATGAACCATGTGCTTCACAGAATCCCAGAGTCCCCAGGATGGAAGAGACCTTCAAGATCACCGAGTCTAACCCATGCCCAACTCCTCAACCAAACCCTGGCCTCAAGTGCCACATCCAGGCTTTGTTAAACACATCCAGGGACGGTGACTCCAGCACCTCCCTGAGCAGCCATCCCAGAACTTTATCACCTTCCTGTGAAGAACTTCTTCCCAATATCCAACCTGGATTTCCCTTGTGCAGCTTGAGGCTGTGTCCCCTCATTCTGTCAGCTCCTGGAGAAAGAGTCCCAGCCCAGCTGAGCACAGGAACCCTACAGGGAGCTGTGGAGAGTGATGAGCTCAGCCCTGAATCTCCTTTTCTCCAGGCTGAGCACCCCCAGCTCCCTCAGAGGTTCCTCACAGGGCTTGTGATTCCCAGCCCTTCACCAGGAGGAGAGCAAGGGTTGGTTGGAGCTGTATGTGTGACAGAAAAAAAAGTTGTGAGGTGATGGTGGCGTTTTACAAACACCTTGGAGCACTGTGCAAGGACCAGAGGTGTGGGACTCGTGTGTGGAGCTGGGACAGGGAGCTGAGCACGAGCGCTGGACCCAAGGCACACAATGACCCAAAGTCTGGATGATTTCTCTAATTTCTAGTGCTGTCTTTTTTTGCCAGCTTTTCTTCCCAGCCATTGGTTTATTCTGGCTGTGCTTTAGAGTAAGGGCATTGCAGGAAACGTTATGTGGGAGAGATTAATTAGAATTAAAACATTAGATTCTAATCTCCCCACATTTAGGAAGTTTCAGATACGCATGTGAACTTTCTGGTCAGGCAGGCCCTGGTTCTAATCAAGCCTTGAGCTGAGAAACCTGATCTTTGAACCACAACTTTGTAGCTTGGTCCAAGCCCCAGAACAGATAGGAAATATTTATACTCAGTCCAGTGTCTTGTGCACTTTCCCAAAAATGCTAAATTCTCCTGTTGAGTCACATTATGAAAATATGTTTAGTGTTTATCCCTGAGCTGCTTAATCCCTCTGCAGTCTTGCTCTCCAGTTGAGCCACACTGGGAGGTATAAATTGTAACAATATTTTTATTTTTATTCTACTTAAAAGAAGACACTGGATCATTAAAAGAAGATCCTTGGGTTACTTGTAATAGGAAAAAGCAGAGGAAGTAGATTTTTGTGAATTTGCAACAAAGTGCAAGAAGGTGTCAGGGGAAATGTAATTACAATTATTTCTTGTCCTGTGGAGAGAAGGAAAGAACAAGGACTGTGCCACGTGACAGGGGAAGGACAAGGGTATGGAATGGATGGAAAAGGGTATAGGATGGATGGATAAAGACACAGGCCAAGAGGAAATTTGCTGGGGGAAAAAGGAGCTTCCTGATACCAAACAATTCACAATTCAGGACCAAAATTTGACTGAAAATATGGAAGCATTGAATTTAAAACTATTTCTGCCAGTATTTTTAGAAAGAATTTCAGAATAGCACTGTCTGTTTAAGAAGTAATGTAAATCCAAAGAAGGCAGCTAAGCAAATATGAAATAATCCTAAAAGGCAGGAAAATATTGAACTGTGCAATGATTAATGCATCTTAGTCAAAACAGAAAAAGAAATGTGTCAAAAATATTTCCTGTTCAGGAAAAAATAGAATTATTTAACCCCATTCTCCACCATCTTTCCCAGACTCCAAGACTCATCTCCACCAAATTTTCAGGTTCACAAGAGACCTAAAATTAATCTACCTTTTTCCAGCTGCAAATAGGACAGGCATGGTGCTGCTGATTCACCTAATGGGAAGGGAAGCAGGGATTTACAGGGTGTGTGACAGAAGCTGTATTTCAGTCCTAATTGATTTTTAATAGCAACCTGCTCCTGAATTGCCACTTGTCCAACCAGGGGCTGCAGATAAACTATCCCAGATAAGCTACAATCTGAATTGGAAGCCAAACTAGATAAATCTGACCTTCTACCATCACTCTTCTAAATCTTGATGGTATCTTAAAATCACTGTGCACTTAACAGCAGCAAGAGGCAGTTTCTGGGTGATAAAGACTGGGAAAAGGAAAGGATGGCTTCAGCTGTGGTGATTGTTAATCACTCCTGGGTCTTCTAGGCATCATTCTCACTGTGTTAAAAAAAAAAAAAAAAGGA
>VXBU01015233.1:289600-305770 GCA_013400315.1 Bombycilla garrulus | reverse complement strand
ACTGTGTTAAAAAAAAAAAAAAAAAAGGAGAGAGAAAAAGGTTTTCTGTTTTATGGGTTCTCCTCTTTGCTGAGCCAGTGGGGTGTCCTAGAGCAGATGGCTGTGATTTGTGTTATCTCAGTGACTTGTGTTATCTCACTGCTTTGTCCAGTTTATACCCAAGCCTGGAGAGTTCTCTGCCTGTGAAAGGGCTTTTCCCTCCCTGTTTCCATCTGCAATATCAGAGCTCTTAAACATGTGGGGATACCTGGGGATGGATACCTGTGGGAGCCACTGGGATTGGCCCAGTTGGTCAGAGCAGAGTGCTCACAAAGCCAGGGTTGGGGGTTTGATCCCTGTTAGGGCCACTCACTTAAGAGCTGGACTCCACAATCCTTGGGGGTCCCTTCCAACCTGGAATCTTCAGTGATTTCAGCTCCTGCAGTGAGGGTGCTGCTGTGGCAGCAGCCTGTAGGGCTCCCCTGCTATGGGTTTGACATGAGAGCCCATCCACGAGGTGAGGGCTGCACTCTGGCATCGGGGGACAGTGACCCTGCAGTGACAGGGCCAGGCAGCTGCAGGGGGAGGTCAAGCACCTGGGTCTGTCCCTGAGGCCAGGGAGGCTTTGTTTCTCTCCCTAACTGTGGAACTCCGTGCAAAAGGAAAAAACAATGTCACAGAATCCCAGAATGGTTTGGGTTCGAGCCTTAAAGCCCATCCATGGGCAGGGGCCCCTCCCACCTTTATACACTTCCAGGCTTGGGACAGCCTCAAGTATCTCAGTCAAGCACTAAAGAGCCTCAGGACACGGAGAGGAGCTCAAACCTTGTGTGTCCTGCTCCAGCTGCTCCAAACCCCCTCCTAAGCAGGAGCAAGGCAGTGCCATTGGCAAGGAGAGGCTTTCCAGCGCTTTCCAGGCAGCTGGACTGCTCACTTAGCAGATAAGCAAACATAAAGTGGCTCAGCTTTGGGGCTTGACAAAATGGCAAAGGATAAATTCTGAGCTAATCAACTGCCGGCTGATACCTTTGTTATGGTTTGTGCAGACAAAAAGACAGATCCTTCTTGAAACCCCTCAGTAGTTCAGACTGACAGTGGCATGGAAAAATGATCTGCTGGAACATCAGGAGTGTCACTGCCAGCTTTACAACCATGCTCACCACCTCCACTCCAGCAGCAATCAGTTAACTCCTTGTAAAAAAGTCTCTCAGAGACAGAACTTCTTGAAACAAAAGGGACAGGGTCACTTCTCTTTAAAAATGATAACCTCAGCTTGGAGGAAGATCTCCAGTTCCAGGTGGTGTAAATCAATTGCACTCAAGTGCTGCAATCTGGAGAGCTGTGGCATGGGAAACGCAGGTGTTGTCCTCCCCACAGTCACGGGCACTGAACTCTGAGGGGAAATTCCTCAGAAAAGAAACCCTTTATGAAAGCAGAGTATTTCCCTGTAGCTTGGCACATCTGTTCCTCCCGAGCTGGGAAGGTGAAATGCCCTATGAATCTCACCCAGAAAGAAACACCCAGAGACTCCCAGAGCATAATTAAAAAGAATGATTTACTGCAGGCTGCAAAGCTCGTTCCATGCGAAGAAAGACAAGAGCTGAAGCACGCTGGGGATTTGTCAGCTGCAGCCCCAGCTCGGAGGTGAGGGAAAGGCCCCTTCCCCTGTGTGTCAGCCTGGATGTCTGTCTCCCAGGTCAGTGGAAGTGTGCAGGAAGCTGTGGCAGGCCAGGGTGCTGCTGTTCGCCCTGCAGGGCTCGGCAGGGAGCACAAACAGCTCAGCCAAGGAAGCTGTGGCAGCAGAATGGGGAGGGAAGGGACGGCCCAGCTCTGGGGACAGCAAGTGTGGAGCTCACAAAAGCAACTCAAAGGTCAACAAGAACATGGTTTTCCTTCAGACAGTGAGCCTTTCATGTTTACATGCTCGTAGCGTCCAGGAAGAGATTAATTGCTGCTTGACATGAGCTTTGGGAGAGTCCTTCCAGCTCAGCTGGGCCATCTCAGCTGACCCCTCACACCTCCACAGTGGCAGAGGGACACAGACCCAGGACACAGATCCGGGACACAGACCCCGGACACAGGGCTGGGACACAGATAAGGACACAGATCAAGACACAGGGCTGGGACACAGACCCAGGACACAGATCCAGGACACAGACCCCGGACACAGATCCAGGACACAGACCCCGGACACAGATCCAGGACACAGATCAGGACACAGACCCAGGACACAGATCCAGGACACAGACCCAGGACACAGACCCAGGACACAGATCCAGGACACAGATCAGGACACAGATCCAGGACAAAGGACTGGGACACAGATCCAGGACACAGGTCCAGGACACAGATTCGGGACACAGGTCCAGGACTCCTTGTGGCACCTGCCCTTTGTTCAGTGTCACCTGCAGAACAGGGGCCTCTCTCCAGGGACTCTCCACTTGTGCCCCCCTCTCAGAGGCATCACAGCCCTGTCCTGCCTGAAGCCGAGGTTTAAACCACTCAGCACTGCACTCATAACGTTGTAGATTCAATCTCTCCTACAGCTCTTTATTTCCCTGCCCGTGCCTCTGAAACCTCCTCCTGACACACACACAGAGAATTTCATACAGGATTTTGGGGTTTGTTCATTCCTGCCCTGCACCGTGACAGCGATTTGTCTCGTGGTATTTGTCTCACACCCCAAGGCCTGGAGCTGCCATCGCTTCTCCCTTCAGGTGCTGTCAGCCCAGGAGGATGATGAGCACTAAATGGCCTTTGAGGACAGCCATTCACGGCTGTTCATGTCCGTGAAATTCCTGAACATTCTCATTTTGCCTCTCGCTTTGTTCCAGATAAAGATAATTCCCTCGTCCTCACCATTTATTTTCTTCGCTCAGCCATACCTAAGCTGGGGAGCCTGGGCAGAGTTTCACAGGTTCTTTAAGTTCATGTTTTGACATAATCCCTGTGAAGTTTGTCTTCATCAAGGTCAAAAACACCGAGAGGAGGTTTATAACCTGTTCTTGACAGTAATAGCAGCATTAGAAGTGCAGTGACACTTTGGGCAAAGCATTTTGGAAGGCTTCACAAGGAAACAGCCTGGCCTGCTGAATTCCCCCTGGTGACCCATCAAAGCTGCCTCTAGGTACAGGAGCAACTCCTATAAAAGCACTTGTTTTGAAACTGGATCTTTGAAAATAAAAGACCTTTCAGTTTGGCAGGCCAATGAAAAGAATTGGTGGTGGAATGTTTAGATTAAACAGAAAGCAGAATATTTTCTCTTTAGGCAAAACAAAAGTGACTGCAAAACCCCCAGAAGCTATTCTGAGTCAACATGAAGCATTCTGTTTTGGTCAAATGAAATGCATTCTTCCCCTGGAGATTACTGTTAGAAACACAGGACTATTTGTAGAGAAAAAAATATTACTCTAAAAAGTGTAAACTTCAAAAATTGTAGAAGCAAAATGCTTCTTGCTGCCAAGCAAAGGAAGGCAGAATGGAAAGATTCATTTTAAAAAAATCCCAACAAAACACTACAGAAAAAGAAGCCTCCATGCTTTGTCTGGAATTATGTTTCAAGCAGCAGAAGAATTTATAAATTCTGACTCCCCCTCCAGATTTTAGGCAGGTTTGACTTTGTAGAAAATATTCCCCAGCTGTACCTGAAGTCCCATTAAGAACAGGTCTCCCACCTTGGGGAAGGCGCAGCAATTAGCAGCTACTGAGTGGATAAAAACCAGGAAGGAAGCATGGGGAAAGTGCATGCGATTCTGGCCTTTGGGCTTTCATTTAGAAATTCTGGATCCATGGGGAGGGATCTTCTCTTCCTGCTGGGCTGTCAGGAGCTGTCACTGCCAGTGCCAGGAACTTCTGCTGCTCACTCATCGCAGTCTCCTCTGCTTTCAAGTGCGACCCTTCAGGGTGTGATTTGAAGATGCTGAGTGCCTTGAGTCAGAGCTAAAAGCATCTTGCTTTTCCCTCGGGTGCAGCCCTCAATCCTCCAGGGCCGTGCCCAGGGCACCTCCTGTGTTCCGTGTGCTCTGACACGGAGCTGGGATCATGTGCAGCCAACCCTCCCAGCACTGCCGTGGGACAGCGACAGCCACTTGATCTGCAGGGCACAAGCTCAGCAGTTGTCTGTCTCAGCTGGCCCGGGTCTGGCAGCAAGGCTGCAGCCTCCAAGAAAGAATAAATGCAGCTCCAGCTCTGTTCCCACTGTAAAATCTTGGGAAAAGCGAGCCAAAGCCCACAGCCGTCACCCCGGCCCTGCAGTTCTGCGTCTCACTTTTAGATTATCTCTGAGAACTGTCAAGAGGATTAAGGAGGCAAAAATCAGCTTCAAAGAACATCAGAACCAAAATATGATCTCATCTCGGGGGCACTTCCACGCACTTCCAGCCTCTTTAGATTCCCCGTGGTGGGAAAGGGATGAGGCCAATGGGGCTGCTCATCCCTGGGCTGTGTTGGGGATAAGGAACAGGCTGTGGCTGACATGAGCTCCATCCTGCTGCAGCACTTGGACCACGTCTCCTCACTCTTTGTGCCAGCAAGGCAGAGCTCCTGCCCTTCCCCTGGAGCTGACCAGCAGGGAGATGCTTCAGCAGGACAAGCTGTGCTTGGATGCATCTCTCTTTTCCTTCTGGAATGGTCTCAGCAGGATTTGTGCTTCCATAACAATGTCTGTCTTGCTTCAAATTTGATTTCCAGTCCTTGTGCTCTGGACTCCTGGTAGGACTGCACTGTGGCTGCTGCCTGCAGGGTGCCCACACGAGCTTTAAAAGGAGCCAGAACTGAAATTTTCTGTATTCTGAATTTCCTGTGCTCCTGCGAACACCAGTGCTAAGAACCAAACAGGTGGAAGCAAATGACTCCCTCAGTCCTGTGTGTTCCTTACTCACACCAACACTGAGGTGATGAAACACCAGCAGCTGGGGACACACTGTTAAAATGTTCACTGTTTAGCTGTCCACTGTTAAAATGTTTGTGTGTTCAAAGTGAGCCCCATGAACAAGCAGGAATTGGGGAATCCACCCTGTTCTGCTCAGCTCCTCGTGTGCAGGCAGCACTGGGCTCACGCACAGCATTTTGTGCCTGTCGCACTCACCGGAGGTGGGACTGGTGCTTCTGAAGCAGTTATTTGAGAAGCAGCTCTATCATGGCCATAATTATTTCAAGAAATAGAAAACCAGCCCTTCTTTACATAAAGGATGCTGAAGGATGTTGCTGGCCCCATCCATCGAGGAGGTGCCTTTTTTAGCCCTGCAGTTGTGGCGAAGCAAACGCCATTGGGGGTGGCAGGAATCCCAGCCTGGGAACTGGAGGAGCTTTTGCAGACGCTCTTTGCAAGATGTGCCCAGTCCCAGTGACCTCAGCACTACAGTCACACGAGGTGGAGGCAGCAGGACTGGGTGGGCTCGTTCCTTGCTCTGATCACTGACTCAGGGGTACAAAATGTGCAGCAGATCCTTGACTGTGACACAGGGGCTGCTGGAGGAACTTGGAGCTGAGGCAGGAATTGAGTCAGGATCTCTTTCAGCTGACACCCCCAGGACTCTGACTCTGCTGACACTGAAAGTATTTCAAATAGCTGAGAGCTGCAAGTCCTGACTCCTGTCTAGACTGGAGCCTGGGGTAGCCCTTTGGGAAGGTGGAATGAGTCTTTGCTTGATTTTTTTCTTTTTTCCTTCTTCTCTAAGCCATGTTAAATTTTATATGTGCTGGGAATGGTATCTGTGTGTGCATGTGAGACGGGAAAGGCAATGGGGTGTTGGAAAATGTGGGATGTGGGACCTGGCTTGATGGAAAAGATATGGAGTAAGGGGTGGATGCTGACATGGTTTTGTCTGGGATAGAGATGGTTTTCTCTAGCTGGAACAGTGCTGTGTTTTGGATTTAATATAAGAATAAAGTGGATAACACACTGAGAGGACCACTGTCAAGAGGACTGTCTGTATTTTCACACAGCCTGCCCTGTCCCTTGGCACAGGGATCCCAAAGGCTGCAATAAATACGGATTTTCCTCCCAGGGAGATGTCCCTCAATCAGAAGGGGTAACTGCAGAAGGCAGATGGAACAGATGCTATGTCTGGGTGGCTGTGGCAGCATTTTCCATGGAGCTGCCACTGCAGTGTGGGAGCAGACCTTGCCTTTCCCTGCAGAGATTATCCCTCAGAGCTGCGACGGAATGAACACAGTTCAGAACTCCCAACTATTTCTGTTCCAGCCCTGGGCTACTCTGTGTTTCCAACAGGGATATGGGCAACAAGAGAAGAGGTTGTCTTCCTTTTTAATGATGATCCCTGGGACTTGCAGCTGCAGGGGGAGGCAGAGAAGGCCTCAGGAACAATAATTCAGGATGGAGCTCCTGAGCTGTGCCTCCCTCGGTGCCCGAGCCCAGCTGAGGGGTGGCAGCTGCCCCTCCTGACCCCAGGGATGTGCAGGGTCACAGCTCCACCACCCCACAGGGAGAGCTGCGAGTCCAGGTCCTGCCAGAGCTCACAGACCCCTCCACAGAGGCTGGAAAAACAGGAGCCAGCACAGGAAATAATGGCCAATAACAGGGCTTCCGACACAATCATGTTCTCATTTCGGTGGCAAGCAGCCGGCCAGGAATGAAGGGAAAAATACCATTCCCCTTCCTTTTTTGGCAATAATGGCTTGTAACCTCTGAGGAATCTCCAGCCTTCAGGGGCTGGCTCCACATTTTCTGCCTCCACCTGGCTCAGCCTCACAGAAACCCTGCTGAGCATTTGCTCTCCCCACAAAACATCCACAGAGATGAGCTTTGGGCCTCACCCCTGCCTGGCACTGCCAGGGATCTGTGAGTTCCCTCACTTGGAGACAGCTGATGGGTCTCTCAGTGCTGCCCAGACACCGTCACAGCAATTTCCTTCAAAAGGCACGTTTAATGTTGAAGAAAGCCATAGGTGTGCTCTGAACTCCTTCTTTCAGTCCAGAGCAGTTTCCTCATCCCCAGGACAGCCTGCTGGCTTCCAACAAATATCCCCAGGAACTGAATGGCAGGAAGAGCGTGCCCTGAGGACAGATCCATGCTGAGGTATAAATAGCTCCATTTCCAAGCAGCTTCCTCAGCCTGGCAGGCCAGATCCCAGCAGGAACCTGCAGCTTCTGGAGTGAGCTGCTGGGGCAGAGCCCTGCTTTGGGGTGCACAGGACACGCCAGAGGATTTCCCACCCACTTTTCCTTCCATGGCTTTTCAAGCACAGGAGTCTGAGTAAGAGCTTTTAGAGCAGGGAGGACGTGGGACACAATTAAAGTGCACCTGAGAGGGTGATTTTGTACTGTTTGTCAGGAGAACCTTGGCAAGCAGGAGCACATCCTGCCATTTTTTTAGATCAGCTCTGTTCCAAGAGCATCCCTGGTGAAGCATTTCATAACTTGGGATATTTTCCTCAGGAAAGTGCTCAGGCAGTCCCAAAAGATCCTCAGCGTTTCCTGCCTGTGCTCCTGCCACAGAGTGATGAAGGGCTGGGTAGGCAGCCAGGACACTGAATCTGGGCAGAGAATTGAGTTTCCTGGAGTGTGGGACAGGCTGGGTTAACAGTCTTGGACCTGGGGCATCTGAGCCGGGTGTAATGAGAAAAGGAAACGGCTCAGCATAAGAACCAGGGTGGATAAAGCAACCAGAGCACCAAGAAAAAAAACAGAGAAAGGAAATAGAAAGGGAGAAAAAAAACTTACTTCAGGAACTAAGAAGTAATGCCAAAAAGACACTTTCCAACTAGAGGAAAACTTGCTGGGAAAGCAGGATAAGGGTAAAAAGAGACTGTTTTCAGCAGGCAGGAAAGTGTCACCCACATGAATTGAGCAGGTGTGTTCACCTGGAGGTGCAAAAGCTGAATTTAGCTGTGCAGGCACATCAGAGTCCCGTGGGAGATGGAAATCACTGCTTGTGTTGGTTCATCAGCATTGGCAACACCCTGAGACCCTGAGTCAGAGCTGGCAGCAAAGATCTGGGTTTTTTGGAGGTGTAGGTTTGCAGAACTCTTCAAATACCATCAGACAAACTCACTGCATCTGCAGCATTTGTGTAAGAGGATTCAAAGAACCACATTTTAGCATTTACTAGGAAAATGAAATGAATTCATCCACATGAGTTTTTGTGGGGAGGCGAAGGCTGAGCCCACCCAGCACCAGAGGAGTTCATGTCATCTCCTATTCAAGGCACTAAAAGTCAGCTCCTTCATCTGAGGAGTCACAAGCTCAGCTCAGAAGATCCAAGATGATTCAGTGTTTAGTAATGCATTTGTCAAGTAGATTTGAAAAACCCCCCAGCATTTTGGGGAAATATTCTAACAAAATTCCCATTATTGGAATGGTTGTTCAATAGGTTGCATTCACTTAATCACAGAGGACCATGCTCCTCTGAAGTTCCTGCTTCCATTTATTCCTGGATCTGAACTCAATGATTCTGACACGTGGGGAAGAGGCAGCTCAAAGGGAACAAAAATGAGCAATGGGACACTTTTTACAGTAAAATATGTCTAATGTTCTGCTAGGAATGTCTCACAGATATAAGGACAAATGTGTAGGAGGGGAGAAATTACAAAGAATCCTATTGGGAAGATCCATGCCTGGGGAGGAAGGGAAAGAGAGAGTGTTTGGGCATTCAGGATGAATCTTTGGAAAAGCACTGTGACAGCAAAACCCTTTAGGGCTGAAGAAATTAGTCTTAAAAGGAAAGGATGTTTAAGGAAGTCGGTGTAGCTCTTACTTGGGACACTAAAATGATGGGACAATCCAGCTCCCAAATCCTGGAACCGAACAGGATGGGTAATCTCTGGTCCTGACACCCACATCCCTGAGAATTCAGCTGCCATTAAAACCCCGCTATGTTTGCTCTGTTCAGAGCGCCAGAGCTGCAGATTCCTCCTGGGCCAGTGGAGAGGTGGAAGCCCCTGCCCTGCTGGCTCTGCCTCCCAGCTCCCGCAGCCCAGCACCGCTTCAAAAGTGGAATTCCTACCTTGGACAAAGACGTAGATCCTGGCCACGAGCCCCTGATGCTCGGGGGCGCTGCTGAGGGCACAGCTGAGGTAGCCGGTGTCGTTGGCCGTGGCTCTCCTGAGGACCAGCTGGCTGCAGCCCGGCCCGGGGTCATTGCGGCAGCCGCCCACGAACACCCGGGGGTTGTCCTCCCTCAGCTGCCAGCTCACAGACGGGGCTCCCCTGCCGGCACAACACACCCAAATTACACAGCATTCGGGCAAAACGGGGCCTTCCTGCTGCCCAGTCGTTCCCAGTGCTCCTACCCTTGTCATTCCCAAATAAATTGTAAATGTCACTGAGTGTTTGCGCTTCCACCCATCAGAAACTGAGCTGGATCACCCTGCGCTGCTCCCCAGACATTCCCGAAACACTCCGTGGGAACTGCAGCAAGCTCCTGGAGAAAAGTTTAATTTCTCTTCTAACACGCTGCCTGAATGTAAGTTTGTTTTTATAACGCTGTATTTTAGCCACTTCAAACATTAGAAAGCATCAGACAAAATTATATGTTTGTTCCAGGCAGAGGATTTTGCATATTTTAACGGCTAAATTAATGTATATTTTCTTGCACTGAGGCTGCATGGAGAGAGGATGATATTTATGTAATTTTGCATCACCTTTCTTGCTTAATCAGCAGTGACTCAGTCTTGGATTTTGTGAAGGGCCTGAAACTAACCAGGTTACAAATCTGGGAATATCTGCTCACGACACATTTTTTCCAATTTCCCATGTGACAGCAGCCAGCACATCAAGCTAGGAGGGCAGAGGATGCACATTTTCCCCACCTGACCCCTCTGCTGCTGGATCTCCAGGCATACCTCATGAAAAAATGCAATTCCATGGAGTTCAGGACAAAAAGCAAGGCCTGGGTGTCGCCTGCTGCAGGACCCAGAGCTCCCAGCTGATCTATGCCACAGCTGATGTGCTGGAAGCATCAGGCCATGGCAGCAGGAGCTCCTGGAGCTCCCTCTGAGGGCTCTGGGCATGGACCAGAGCTACCTCACAGGCCTAGGAGATGAAGATGATGGTGTTTTTTGTAGCAAAGTGGTTTTCAGTGTGGAAACTGGTGGATTTTCCCAAGGAAGAAGTTGGTGTTGGAGAGAGGGAGTTGTGTGTGTGTGTTTGCAGAGAATGGGGGTGGTTCTCCCTTCTCAGTCAGAGAATTCCCATTGGCATTTGCTGGGCTGAGGAAGGAGTCAGAACCCCTGGGAGAAATCCAGCGTAGACACACTGACCCCAGACTGAGATGGAAATGGCCAAAATGTGGATCTGGGTGAAATTCCCAGTGAGCCAAGAGCTCCAGAGCTCCAGGGTGCAATAGGTGCAGTCAGAGCACGTTTGCCAGGACATCCAGTGACATTTCCACAAACATCCTCTTGGCTCTTGTTCCTGCCCGTCCCTCTGTCGCCTTCCTGGAGAGGAGGCGGACATGGAGCTGGGCTCTTGAGGTTATTCCCAGCACAAGGCTGAAGGACAGCACTGGGAAAAGTGGGAATATCCTCCCTGCTGAGCGGCCTCGCCCTCATTCTTGGATATTCTGGTGGCTTGGACAGCCCCACCCCACGTCAGAGCAGCTTCCCGTTGTCCTTCCGAGCACCCAGAGCTCTGTCCCCACCCGACCAACGTCACTGGTGACTCCAGAACTGGGATTGCTGGAATAGGGAACAGAGCCAGTTCACATGGAGACACGGCTCCCAGCACGTCACCGTGTCCCTCGTCACCCACACCCCCTCTGGTGTCCATACTCTTCTGCTCCGGGGGCTCTGCAGGCCAGCACTGGCATTTCACCTGTGCTTCCTTAAATCTTTTTCCCCCTGCATACATTATCATATTATCCTGGGGGAAGGTGAAGCCTTTGGCTGTTGCTTTGGGATTTTCACTCATCTGCCAGAGGGGAGTGGCAGCAGCAGCTTTGGCCCCACTGCCACAAACGAGGAAATCTTGGCCAAGAGCCTCCAAAGCCTGGAGTTGAAGGGAGGATGGACGTTCCCACAGACCTGCTGGGGCTGCTGCCCCCCACACAGCCCAAATGCCCCTGGAAGCACAAAGAATTCCAGAGCTCCTCTGGGCCAGGAGCTAACCCGTGAGTGTGGCAGAGGAGGCAGGAGGGCAGACATCCCCACAGGGGCTGATCCAGGGAATCTTGCTTTCAGAACCCACACTTTTCTTCTCTTCCTAGGTTTTGAATCACCTGAGCTGAGGAGCTGAAGTGCTCCAGGCCCTGGTCCCGTGTTACATCCCATGTTCACATCCTTTTGTGCTTCTCAGACCTCTCATGGGGATTTCTTGCTTTGCATCCATAAAGCAACGTGGGACTGAAGTGCTCATAACCCCTTCAGTTATTTATTCATCTGGTGAAACGAGAAAAGAGGGTGCTCCTCCAGATTAAAAAGGTGGGGGATGGAGAGCTGCTGGGAGATGTTGATTTAATTGGCCTGGGGCACCCCAGGGGCTTTGAGTTCACACAGGTTTTATGGAGAGCACCATCAAGATGTTAAAGGACTACTCAGACTTTATTGCCATCATATTTGCTGTTTGCTAAAACAGCTAAAAATACCACTGGAAGGTTGTTCTGACCTCGTAAGCCACATGGCAAGCTGGAGGGATTTGGAAAAAAGCTGCCTTGCACTCCAGAAGACATCCCAAATTTACACAGTCTGAGCCCATTCACCTTTCACTATAAAAAAGAATTAAATAGTCTGGGACAAAAATCAGAGGGGATGTGTCAGCGTAACCTAAAGCTTAGATTCACCTTCCCACAGCTTTTTTTTTTTTACTGTTTTCAGTAACTTCTGTTGCAGGAAACCATCCAGGCAGTGGCTCCAGCCAAGGGAACCTTGCAAGAAGGTGTAAAATCCCTGTGTGAGAGAGAGAGAGAGAGAGAGAAATTGTGAGAGTTTGTGTTACCTTGAGCCTTTTTTCCTACAACACTCTCAGAGAAAAACCTGCGAAACAACCTCTGGCAGTAGTGAAGTGTAAAAATCCCACTCAGAACAAGTAACACCTCCATCCATCTCAGTCTGAGGCCTTTTGTGGGACCCAGCAGCTGCTGTGTGTTCTGGCACAGCAGAGTGCTCCGGGTTTGCTCCTTCTTCGTGTGTCAGCTGTATCCCCATTCCCAGAGCATCCTCTCCCTGTCATCACCAAAATCCTGCTGCTCCTTGCGTGGCTGGTGGCACACACTGTGCCAGGACTGAGGAGCTGCCATGATTTACAGCAGCAGCACTTGGGTTTTTCACAAGTCCTGCTTAAATTTGATTTAAAGAATGTGTTGTGTTTGAACATGCTGGGTCTTTGAACGTACACATGGTGACTGCTGCTTATTTAAGTGTCTGTGATGGGCTGGGTGGCAGCTCCTGGTGATCTGGTTTGTCATTTCCTCATGGACAGGGAGCACAGGAGTGATTTTAGCTGCAGAGGAGCTGAATCTGCCCCTATTCCAGGGAGGATTTCCAGCCATGTCCTCAAGCACGGCACATCCCGCGCCCACGAGCTCTCCCCTGTGCTGACTCAGGGCTTTGAACAACGCCACACAAAGAATTTGGCCAAGCTGACCCCGGGCTCTCCTCCCTGCTCTGTCCCAGCCCATCCAGCTCCCGGCTGCTTCTGCTCTGTCCTCGAGCTGTGCTGGGCCAAACCAATCAACATAAGGACAAAAACCCAGCTTTTTTTTTGGAGCAATCCTTACCAGCATTTTATTTTGAGGGTGTCTCCTGCTGAGATGACGATTTGGTCCTTGGAAGTGCTCAGCCTTGGTTTCTGAAGAAGTTCTTCCTCGGCGAGACCTGACCCAAAAAAAAGAAGAAACCATCATTAGTTTGGACGGGCTATTCAGTGGCTCAGAGCAACACAATGCACTCGAGGCAAACTCTTTGTTTTGTAAATAGTTCCTAATTTGGGGGCCCACACAGTACTGCATTTATCCTTGGTCGGGAGATGCCCTCAGTTTGTTTTTGTTTCCTTTATTCCTCTCTTTCTTTTCTGACACTGGGCACCTGCATTTGTGCCAGCAGTGTTTTGAGCCAGCTTTATTACTGAATTATTGCAGATTTAGGAGAACAGATCTGTGTCAAAAGGATTTTGCACACATAAAAGTGGAAGGAGCCAGGTCCTCGAGAAATAATTTGATGGGTGAGCTCATACATTACATTTTATTTAATGGGAGAGGAGAAAACAAAATTTCTGGGGAGCAGCTTTGTGAAGCACCTGTGATATCAAAGGGAAATTGAAAACCTGGTGTTTCCCAAATGACCATTCCCAAATGACCATTCCCAAATCCTGTGTCTGAGCTGAGCTCCAGGCTCGATGCATACGGTGGTTGGGGTAACGATCCCAGGAGAATCTGGGGTTTTGTCAGGTCTCTGATGACCTCGGGAGTTAATGACAGCAGTGACAAAGACCTCTCTCATCATCTCCTGGCCCAGGAAATCTCTCCTGCCTGTGGAACTGTCCCCAGGGACAATCTGAGTGTTCATCTACAAAGAGACAATGTTCAGAAAGTGAAACTGAGGAGAACCAGAAGTCGAGGTTGGCCAAGCTGGTTGCTTTGTCTAAATTCAAAGTAACATAATCAAGGAGAGGAAAAACCAGGCTCTGATAAGGATCTCCACTTCCAAAGCTCTGACATTAAAGCCGTGTTTTCTTTCCCCTCCTGCTCTTCAAATTTCTCTCTTCTCCTGTGCCTCAAACTCGATAAGGCAGAAATTCTCACTGGGCTCCCAGCACGAGCATTATTTGCAGCAGACAGGGAGATAACGTATCTGGCAGAAGGAGAAACACGAGGCTTTAACTTTTCAACTGCACGAAGCAGAGATTTTCCTGCCCCCACCTCTCTCCTCTCACCTCTGCTGCTTGATTTCAGTAAATTGCTCTTTGCCTGGCATCCGTGTGGGGAGTGATTCACTCCCACTTCGGAGTCTCTGGCTTCTTCCAGGAGCTCTTGGAGCTCCCATCAGGAACTCAGCAGAGGCCAAAGCAATCTCATGGCACCACAGAGTCCTTGCAGAGGGGATCCTGCCCAGACACCGTGGTGCTGGACTGCCCTTGGAGCCCCTGACCCTTCCTACAGGCTCTGGCCGAGACTTTGAACCGGTGCTGGCCACCAGAGACAGACCCTGCCCACTGCCCCTGCCCTGGCACTGCTGCTCCATCTCCAAGGTCCTTTGCAGAATAAGAAGCTGGAGTCTGGCCAACCCAAACTGCCTCCAGCGGCTCTGTGTGACATTATTTAGCGCCTCCAAACTGCCATTCCATGGAATGCTGGAGAAGCAGAGCAGTTCCAGCCCCGCAGTTCCCATTTATTTGGGAAGCACTGCTATTCCTCAACAGCCTCAGGATGGCACACGCAGGGAGCTGCATCACATTGAGCTGAGAACCAAGAGAAAAAGCCCCAAACTCTGCAGGAGGAGACACAGCCAGGCAAGCCCATCCTTGCTCTTGGCTCCGAGTCCCCTCTGGTTTCCAGGCAGAGCCAGTTCCCACCGGGAATGGGCCGAGCCTTGGCACAGCTTCTTTCATGGTGCTGAGGTATTTCACAGCCCCCCAGACCGACTGTGCTGAGCTTTGCAAAAATGCTCCAGGATATGGCCAACAGCTTCAGATTGTCTGTCAAATGCCATTAATTTGCCAGCTGAGGGGAGCTTGGGTGCCTGTAGCTCTCCCAGGACACTGCTCCTCCCAGGATCGCTCTGGGCAGTTGACGCTGTGACTTCAGCCAGGTCTTAGAAAATCCTGGGGTTTGAAACAAGATTATTTCTCTCCTCTTGTGCCTTCAGTTGTTCTTAGGGCTTAGGGGGGGCCCAGCTGGCTCTGGACTGTGGCTCTCATGAGCAACTGTGGCACTGTCAGAGGGTCTGGGGTCAGAGCCTGAGCTCTGTTCTGACTGCAGAGTCTTTGGGCTTTTATAACACTTGACACCGTTCTTGCTAAAAGAAAAAAAAGTATTTTTCAATTATTCTGGTTTTGCTTCTGAGTTACTTCTTGCCCAAAGTTTATTTTGGCTTGGGGAGCTGAAGAACAGAATAAGCAAAGTGGAATTTCAGTGCTTTTCTACCCCACAGAGGACAGGAGGAGAATTCCTGTGCCACACACACATCTGGTCTCTGCTGGCAGGTGACAGAGGGTTTATATAAACACAGCCTGTGCCCCTTCTGCCACACCACAGCTGAGTGGGCTGGGAAAGAACATTCTGAGGGCAAAACAGAGAGAGTCGTGGGGACGAGGTCAGGCTGTTCTAGGGCAGGACACTTAATGCCAAACTGGCAGAGTGAGACCTCACAATATTCCCAACCTCCACTCGTCCCTTTAGAGCTTTTTGGAAGCAAAGCAGCAGACAGCCCCAGGGTGTGTTGGATGAGGAGGAGAAAGGATCTGCTCCACTTTCATATTTGTTGTCTGTGTTTGACGAGATTCATGCCTTTCTGAAGGTGTTAGGGTGCTGCAAGGGAGAACCAGGCACGTTCCTGGCAGTGCACCCCCTCTTTTCCACAGCCCTGCTCTCCAACCTCTGTCCCTAAACCCAGGACCCCCAGCCTGCCCAGGGTGGGGTGGGAGATCTGCTGGGCCGGGTCCTGCTGAAGCTGAAGTGCTGTGATTGCACTGCTCAAATTCCAGTGCCCAGGCCTAAGAGAACATTCTCCTCTCCTCCCTGTTCAATAATGCTGGCCCTGCTCTAGGGCTTCAAGAAAATAAAAATTAAAAGTTAAAAGCAAACGGTCATTACTGTGTCATGACCATGGCAAAGCTCCTTGTGAGGGCCACAAGAGAGGTTCCTGGGTGCCACAGCTGTCCCTGCCATGCCCCGTGGTGTGCTCCTGGTGCTTCCCCACACCCCCTGGCACGGTCTGGGATGAGACGCTGGAATGCCAGCCCTGGCAGAGAGCTGCTTGTCTCCTGCAGAGCTGCAGAGAGGAGTCAGCAGCACCTTCCCTCTGTGAGCCACGGGGAGGGACAGGCTGTCCTGGCAGGGACCCCTCTGCTCAGGCTCCTCACATCCCTGTTCTCCCGTGGCCGTTGCCAGCACAAGTTGGCTTTGGGAGGACAAGAGCAGCACCTCCAGCCTAGAGATGCCCCTGGGTGTGGTGGTCTTCGTGCCCAGCCTGGGACGCCACAAATGCGGGGATCTCCTTAACCCCAGGAGACCCTGCAATATGTAGGAAAGTCCAGGTTTCCGGCCCGTGCTGCTGAAGGAGTCTGGAGTCATTTGTT
>VXBU01015233.1:270186-284432 GCA_013400315.1 Bombycilla garrulus | reverse complement strand
GCAAAAAAATTAATTTTTTTTAAATAAACAAGGACAAAATAATAAAAAACCTTTGCCCTGAGGGAAGAAGAAAACCTGTATTCCTAAAAATAAAGATAACTTTAAAAATAAATTTTAAAAACCTTTACTTTTAAACAGCTCATTCTTAAAATAATGCCCCATTAATTTAACATAACCCAAAACCACAACTATAAAAAAATGATAAAAAAATTCACAATTACAAATTCCCAGGTGGCTGCTGAGAGATCAGAATCCCTCTCTGCAGGTAATTCGTATGTGGTGAGTAGTTACTTACAAAGCTCTGGATGCTAAGGAAGGAGCATTTTAAAGCACTTCTGGTTTAATTACTTTATTATTTTGAGGCGTCTCATCAGATCTGCTCATTTATCAAAGGTGACAGGTGAGGCTGAGGAGTCAGGAGCAGAAATTCATGGTCTTCATGTGTGCAGCACTCACATATCAATGGCATTGGATTTGGCACCTCTTGAAATTTCTCTCAAACTTATTTGTTCTGTACAGCTGCAAATAATGAAAGCACTTGTTGGGCTGACTCAGTTCCAAGAACTATTCCCCAACCTACTCGTGTGCACAGAGAGGATCAGTCACTCTTGAAATCCATCCTGAGATGAGCCAGGTCCTCCCATGCAAAAATGAGCAGTGAATCTCTGTTGATTCACCAGTGATTTCTCCCGCTTCCTACCCAGTTTTATTCTTTACTGGACTTTTTAACCTGGAAGAAAGAGCTTGTCTACACCTTGGTAAGATGCCTGCACTCCAGGGTGGATGGTTTGTTGAGGAGTTAGTTTGCTCTAACTTTTTTATAGTTTGAGCAGAAGTAGAGAAGTTTTCAACAGGTTTTCTATACACTTTTATACCTTCTTCATAATTTTGTTTTGAAGTGACAAGAAATCAGGTTTTTAAAAAGCCAAACAACAACCCTTTCCTTTTCTGTGTGGCTATGATAAGTTAATATTAATTTTTCCCTTATTAATCACATCACTGCCCAGGTATTGGCAGACTGGAAATGTCTGTGGTGGTTCCTTTATTGTGCTGGCACTTCCCAAAGAAGGGACAAGGTGACACCAGGAGTGATGAAGCTGCAGGGGAGTCAGGCAGGACACAGAGATATTTGAGGCAGGTTTTATCTCTCTGTAGATAAGAAACTGCCTTATTTCAGGGTTTAGGGGCAATGCAACAACACAGGCAGGCATCAGCTCCAAACTGAGCCCGGCTGCCAGCAGAGGTCAGGATTGAAACTGGCACCAGAAAATATTAAGGAGGGATTTCCCGGAGGTTTCAATGCAAGCTGCTGTCAGTGGGGAACTGAAATTTTTGCCAGAGTTCAATACAACACTTGGTTTCACATGTGTGGAAAATCCTGTCCTGGCTGTAGAGAGCTCACCTAGTCCCTGATATCTTTAATCAGGAAACAAGTTCCAACTGTAATTTAGGGCAGTAAGACTCGGTTTAGAACCACAGCTTTGGGGCTTGAAAAGTAACACTCCTATAAATTCACAGCAAACAGATGCAAATGAATTTTTCTCAGGTTAAAGAGGTTGGTAAATGAAGTTCCAGAGGGCCACAGCACACAAATTAAATCATTGCCCAGCATGAACTCCAAATGAAGTCTCACTTAAGGGGTGCTAACTTTGAACTTCACCTGGCCTGGCTATTTCAGTTCTCAGGACATTCATTTCCAGAGCAATTTTCCAAGTAATATGAGGCAAAAGCAGCAAGTGAAACAGTATTTCCAAATACCCAGTCAACTAAATCATTGTTGTGTGTGTCAGTTCTCCTTTGATAATAAGATATGATGGTAATTCATCCTAAGACCAAGGCTTTGGAAAACTGTAACATGGATCCCCTGGAGAGACATTAAAATGGCCAGAGAAGAAGAGAGAAAAGTTACAAAACCCCTGACACCGTGGTTTAGCAAAATGTTTGTTTCTTTGAAAGCATTTTTTGGTCTTTTTTGCCAGCACTCAGCCTCTGCCTGGATGTATCAGATCAGGAGGATGCTCACTCATGTCCCTCCTCCACCATCTGCAGACTGATTCCCACATTTTCCTCTTGTTCCATCATCCACTTGCACATCAGAGTGTTGGAAACCCCTGTAACTACCTTATTACTACCCTGTACCTTGTCCTCAAACCCTGTACAGAATGAGCTTTATAAGATCTGTAAAAATAAAATTTTAGCCAAACAGATGGGAATTATCAGGAATGGATCATAAGTGGGCCTTTAGGTGCTACAATAATTAAACTATTGGAAATGGGAGTGGTTATCAGCAAGGTTGGGATCATGGCAGGTCTGATACCAAGAGCAATCATTTATCTGCTCTTTCTGTTGGCAAGAATCTGGGGAGAGGAAAGAAAACCTTCCCAAGGTTGTTCCATCAGCCTGTGTCATTCACCTCCCAAAGGAAGCAGGGATGCCAGCCATATCTCTATGATCTATTTAGAATTAGAGGAGATAAAGTGCTGGGAGATGTCCTTCAGAAAGCATTTGCTGGTGCTCCCTGTTGGAACCCAGGGGGTTCCTGTGGCATCTCAGAATGATCCAAACCCTGGTCAGGAGGCTTTTCAGCCTTGCCAGAGGTGTCAGCGAACCTGGATTGATACTGGGAGTGCCTGTGGTTTTGATTTTAATCCATGAGACAAATAACTAACTTATAAGAAGAATTGCAAGTCACCAGAGTTTAAAGAGTAGGATAACGGTAATTATGGATGAAAAGGGAAAGATTTGGACCCATGTCCAGGGGGGTTTGAGATTCTGGACAGGGGGGTCTGGGAGTCAAGATGGAGAATTCTTACACGTGGCATGTTGTCTCTTCTTCTTCTTCCTAACCTCCATCTTCTTGGTGATGTTGGCACTTTTGGATTGGTTTGTCAGAGAGCTGGACAATGTAATGTAAGGGTCACGGATTGGAAATTAATGGTAAACATTGGATACGTAGTTTTTAGTATAAAAGATTAGAGCTCACCCGGGGTGGGCACAGTGTGTCTCTGGACGCGTTCTGTGTCAACCCTGGCAGAGCAGAGAAATCTCTCTTTGATAAGGAATTAATAAACTGCCTTGAGAACACGAACAAACGACTCCAGACTCCTTCAGCAGCACGGGCCAGAAACCTGGACTTTCCTACATATTGCGGGGTCTCCTGGGGTTAAGGAGATCCCCGCATTTTTGGCGTCCCAGGCTGGGCACGAAGCCCACCACACTCCCCAAGGAACAATCTCTGAGAGCTGCAGCTGCCACATTTGGGGATTATCTGATGTCTGCTGAGTGGCCAAGCAGGGCCTGCCTTGAGGTGCAGGACCCTTCCCTATCCAAACTTCCTTGGTGCTCCCTCAAAGGCAGCATGGCTATCTCAGCTGTGGACTCTGAAGTGTCCCCAGACCAAACCTCAGAGGGCACTGGGGATGTTTTTCAAGAAAGGCAAGAGCTGACAGAGGAATTTGGGTGAGGTTCTGCTGAATGACAAGAGGGTGGATTTCAAAGCAGCTCTGTCCGTGCTCCAGGGTTAAATCCACCTTGCCATCAAGGAAGATGACTGCCCAGGGAACACCAAATAATGATGGGAAAGCTGCTCAGAGAGACCCCAGCTTTCCTCAGGTCACATTCCCCGAGATTTCCTGCTTGGAGCCTTGCTGGAAAAAAATGATAAAAAATCTCTGCTCCCTGGAGATGCTGGTGTGTCCCGTAGGCAGCACTCTGGTGGAAATTGGGCAATCCCCATTCTCAGGCCTTTATTCCTTCTCTCCATCTCTTTCCTCATCCTCAGCACTCTTTTCTAAGAAAAAAAAAAAAGAGCCTGCATGGAAAGGCTTCTTTGTAAAGAACATCTGTGTCTTCCTGTGTGATGAATCACCGACCTGCAGAAGGAGCAGGCCAAGGGAAGGCCACGAGAGAGATGGAGCTGAAATCAGAGCAGGGAAGGTGGATGATCAGGGTGAAGCAGAACAAAAGCCCACCCCTGTTAGCATTGTTGGACCATTTTTCCTTGAGCTATAAATCCAGAGGCAAATGAGCCAGAGCCTCCCGAGGTCAAGACAATTGATGTGCCACACTAAACAGAGATGGATTTGAACAAATACAAGGGTTGGACGTGTCAGGAACACGTGAATGCTCAGTGTCAGTAAAATCTGCTCGGTGGGTAATTACTTTGTTTTCTTAGTTTCTGAGCTCTGCCCGTTAAGAAGCAATGGGCTGAAGCTGACTTTGGACTTGACGCCAGAATCTGTTTTCGATCAGCTCCGTGTTCCACTTCTGTCTGCTTTGTGTGCCTGTCTCAGGAGGTTTTCCCTTTTTTTATGGTTTGTTTTGAAGGATAGCAGGTTGCTATTTTGGGAGACAAGATAAAAGCTGTTTGCTGAGATGGGGACAGGGAACCTAACCATCTCCTTAAACCCAAGCCCAGTTTCAGTTACATTTCCACAGCCCCGGGTGAGGTTTTGCTACCCTGTGCCTGCAGCCTCCCTGGGCAGCTTGGTCTAACTAGCTCTGGTTTCCTCACTGGTTTGCATTAAACTGGAAAGTACCAATCAGGCCCAGGGAATTGGCTGCAAATCATTTGGTGAAATCCTTCTTAATGACAAACTCCATCAGAGTGGATGGGAGCAGGGCTTCAATCACTTCCTCAGCCTGCGCCGCACTCTTACCCTGACGTGACCCCAACTTCTCCCCTGTTTGTGAGGCTTCTCCACAGCTGTGACATAATGTTTTTGATGGCAGGCTTTGGAGGAATTCTGCTCGTGGCAAAGCAGGAATCTGCTTCGAATTAGCACTGCACATATTTATCAAGTCTGCATAGCATGGCTGCCTGTTGACAAAAACCCCTTCTCCTGTCCCCTGCAGGTTCCCAGATGAGCTCACTCGACCCACAGAGGTTTGGAGCTAAAGCAGTTTTTGGTGGCTGGGAGCAGCCCAGAGAAGGGGCAGCAGGTGGGTGATAATCCAGGTGTGATGCCCAGAGCCAGGCTGTGCTTTTAGTGCCAGATCTGCCTTTTGGGTGGATTTGGGGTTGTCCCGACACCTCCAGGACTCCTCTGCTGTGCTTGGGACATTCCCTCTCTAACAGGTCGGTTGAGTTGCAGCACATCCGTTCCTCGTCTGGAAAAACTGTGGCACAGGGAAGGGGGTTGCACAGTGACCTGGAAACAGCGGGGTTGCTTTGTGGGATCCTGATTTTAAAGGTGCTTTACTGCAGCTGCTTCCAAGAAAAGCAAACATTGCCAGGTAGCGGGAGCAGCCCTGGGTCACATTAAAGCCACCTACGCCGCTCGGCCAAAGCTGGGCAGGAAATTCTTTCTCTTCATGTCTAAATATTTAAGGCCTATTTATTTATTTTAATTCCTCTTGTGCATAGGGATAAAAACACAAATCCTTCAAAGGTTTTTCTTATTACGGAAAGCAGCGACAGAAAAAGACTCGTCTAAAAATAGCCGGATATTTAGGGCAGCCCCCGGTAGTGGGAGACAGATCCAGAGCCTTGATTCCACCAAGGAACGTGGTGTCTCCAGCATCCTACACTGGCATCCCAACAACGAGGTCATGGCATCGTTGGGATGGGACCGGAAACACCATCCTGGCTGGAGAGCCTTTCCTGGAAAACTGCTTCTAATCCAACAACTTTCCACACTGGATTTTGCCACAGCGTAATTTTCTAATGAAAAGCCTTTTTTTTAAAATTTTTTTAATTATAAAACCCCAAACTGGTTCTGTTTTTAATATTGACTTCAGAGCAGAAACAACCACACCACTGTTTGTTTTTCCTAAAAATCTCACCTCTTCATCAAAAAAATTTCGTGCTGTTCTAGTAGACAGACAAACTCTGCAGTTGCCCTTTGAACAGTAAAATTGATTTGGGTGCTGGGTAGTCAACAAAATCAACAAATATGACCCTAAAAGTAATTAAATGAGGAGGGTTTGGAGCTCTCTCCTGACTGACTCTTGCACAGGATTCAAAGCCCTGGTAAGGAGTACAGAACTGTATGAAAAGCACTAAGAAAAAAGAGAATGATGAAAGTTCAGCGAGCACTGAATTAAAGCAAAACGAAAACTGGATGTCACCAGGAAAGAAAAATGTCACCATTTGAATTCAGGAGGAGATGAAAGAATAATGCAAATCCATGCAGGCAATTAAATTAAAAAGGTTCCTTCCATCCCGATTCTACACATACAGCCTTGATTTGCTGCACTAAGAATTCAGAGAACGAATCCCAGAAATGAAATCCAGATCTGAGACCCTGCAGAATAAACAAACAGCTTATCAAGGTGGAGCCAGCGTTTGCTGGGGTTCCTCTTTCAGAGTTCTACTCCGTCTTGTCTTGATTAATCACTAAGACTTTTGGTGCTGCACATGAATTTTTGGCCTGATAGAGGTGAACTGTGGCTCTGAGGGGTTTCTGCATGTGCTGAAGGAAGCCAACAGGTTCCTGCTGCCCCTTGCTGAGCGTGGGGGAGATTGTGAGATGCGGCAGGGCAGGAGGGGGAAGAACACCCACTGCAGACAGAATTGCTAGAAAAGCACATAAAAACGGGTCTGAATTTTCCCTGGATGTGCCAGGAGGTTCCAGAGATGCCTGGATCTGCCAAGCCAAGAGCAGGCACTGGTGCAGCCAACAACAAACAACACTTGGAGTCAAAGGAGCACTCTTGGGTTCCAGCTGGAAAGGGAGGCTCAGCATTTTGTTGTACTCTTAAGCTATCAAAATGTTTATATCAATTGAAAACAGGCTCTTGGGGGAGAGTAAAAAAACAGGGATGGATTTTCAGGCTGAGACCTCAGCTGCCAAATTGTCAAAGCCTTGGCTGGAAGGTCTGAGGGTAGAAGCGACTGCGCAGCATTAACTGCATAGCAGCGGTTCAAACAGGAGCCTTCTGAGTAAAGAGAGCCTTTAGGAAAATTGTGAGGCATTTCTTTTGGGCTCTAGAGCAAGGTCAAAGCATGGAAGCAGGTTTAGGAGGGAAAAAAAACTGCTGGAGAGTTAAAAGACTGTAGATCAAGGCCCAGTCCTGCAAAGCTTGTTCACAGGAGCTGCTGTGCTGCTATGAACATCAGTGTAGTGGGAAGAGTCCTCTGAGGCCAGGCAGAGGCAGCACGAAGAGATCCTGACATGGGGCAATGGCTTTGAAATTAAGGGAAGTTTCTCCTGCAATGGCACTGAAATCAAGGGACAGATCCCCTGCAATGGCACTGAAATCAAGGGACAGATCCCCTGCAATGGCACTGAAATCAAGGGAAGTTTCCCCCACAATGGCACTGAAATCAAGGGAAGTTTCCCCCACAATGGCACTGAAATCAAGGGAAGTTTCCCCACAATGGCACTGAAATCAAGGGAAGTTTCCCCCACAATGGCACTGAAATCAAGGGAAGTTTCCCCCACAATGGCACTGAAATCAAGGGAAGTTTCCCCACAATGGCACTGAAATCAAGGGAAGTTTCCCCCACAATGGCACTGAAATCAAGGGAAGTTTCCCCCACAATGGCACTGAAATCAAGGGAAGTTTCCCCACAATGGCACTGAAATCAAGGGAAGTTTCCCCCACAATGGCACTGAAATCAAGGGAAGTTTCCCCCACAATGGCACTGAAATCAAGGGAAGTTTCCCCACAATGGCACTGAAATCAAGGGAAGTTTCCCCCACAATGGCACTGAAATCAAGGGAAGTTTCCCCCACAATGGCACTGAAATCAAGGGAAGTTTCCCCACAATGGCACTGAAATCAAGGGAAGTTTCTCCTGCAATGACACTGAAATCAAGGGAAGTTTCTCCTGCAATGACACTGAAATCAAGGGAAGTTTCCCTGCAATGGCATTGAAATCAAGGGACAGATCCCCTGCAATGGCACTGAAATCAAGGGAAGTTTCCCCCACAATGGTGCTGAAGTTAAAGAACAATTTCCCTTGTGATGAACAAGAAACTCTCCCGTGCTCACATCACCATGGGAGGAAGGACAGCAGATTACTTTGTTTTATTCTTAATTCATTTGAGCTATTTTAAAACTACAAGTCCCTAACCTAAGTATTAGACCGTATAGCTTTTTAATAAATCTTTCTAAAAAGGGTTCTGTTTGTTCATTTTTCAGTGTTTGTTTGGCTTTTGGCCCTGAAAATACAGTTTATCTGATGAGATTTAACGGATTGTACCAGGACATCAGAAAAGCAGGAATTCGTAGTGATCCTGACATGTGAGTGCCCCACAGCCCGTGGAAGAAGTGCGAATGTTTGGGTGCAATTCCAGCCTGATTCCCATCATCTTACTCCTGAGATAGCATGGATTTTCCCCAAACACCCACAGCAGTGACAACCCTGAGTTAACAATGCTGAGCATGACCTGTTTACTGTTTGGAAATGAGTAATTCACTGCGTGATTCATCTCCCGTTGTCTTCGTTGTTCCTCAGAGCAGCCATAGAGGAATTTTAGCCATGGTATTTTATTCCTGCAGACAACAGGGCAACTTTCTCTTTTCCCCAGTTTCCAGAAAAAGGGAAGTAGGTGGTTGGTAAGGAGACACAGAGAAAGAAGGAAAGTTTATCATTTTTCCTTGGAATTCTCCAGTTCTGAACTTGATTAGAGTCCTCCTTGTGTTCTGTAGGGACTTCAGCCCCCTTGACACAATCTCTTAAGCCAGAGAGATGAAGTGGGGGCTGAACACAGCCACGGTTTCAACCTCTCCAGCCCTTCCCTGGTGTTTTATTCACCAGTGGAACCAGGTCCTTCACAGCACATCCAAACTGGATCTTGAGCTGGGAGCAGCAGTTCAACCTCATCGACATTCCCATTTCCAAGTGGGATTTTCCAGTTTGATCGTGTGCCTCCCTGTACTGACACGAGTTCCCATTGCAGTTGAAAGGGAAAATAATTCAGGTATCTACACTCAAGCAGAAAGTAATGAAAAGCTCATGGAGGAGCGTGCCATCTGCAAACTCCTGCAAAAGGCTAATTTATCTGTTCCACTGCTGATCCCCTAAATGAAGGTTTATTGTTGAAGACCTGAATCCTGAGGATTTGGAGAGCTGTAATGTGCAAATCTTTCCCTTTCTCATTAAGCCTGGCGGTAGCTGGGAGGTTTGGGATCTGCTGACCCTCCAGGACAGCCACAGGAATAGGGAGGAAAGGAAATCCAAATATAAATTCAGCTGGATGTTCTTGTCTCCCTTATCAAGGGAATTATGTTCCTCTCCCTCTGTCTTCACCCAACTCAGGGCACTTTGGTGAGCCCTCCATGTAAGGGATTGATCCAAAGCTGAATGTTTTTTGATTTAAAATGAGAACAGGATAAAATCTGCAGCTTCAGCTCTTCTGTTTTCTTACAAAAAATGCTCACCCCACTCCTGGGCATGATTCAGCACAAGACAGAAAGGTGCTTTTAGTTACAAAATCCTCCAGTGCCTCGTTCATGTTCCAAAGCCCGGTGAGGCTCCTCAAGGAGCTCACAGCTGTGGGATCCCACCCTCACTGCCCCCTCTGATCCCATTCCAGCCCAGCATGGGCAGTCAGTGGGAGCTGTCTGGCTTTCAGAGAAGGCAGGAAGGATCCAGAGTCATCCCAAAACAAACCCATTTCCTCACAGATTCCACCTATCTCCCGCAGATCCAGGGGGAACACGCAAGGCACTGAGATTTGGGGCCACTCCTTGCAGTTAAATCTATTTTGCTGTGGCATGAGCTGCTCTTCCCAAAGCAGAGCCCGCCTGGCAGCGCCTCAAAGCCCTGGGAAGTTTTTGGGGGCAAAACTTGGGGCAGGTGGATTTGCCCCCAGCCATTCCCAGGGATTCATTGTGCACATGCACCCAGCCCCTCTTTCTTCTCCTCGAGTGCTTTCATCTCTGCTGGTTTTAAAGAAACCAGGGGTGGCCCCACCCTGCTGTACAACTGCAGGGCTATTTACCACTTGGAGAGGAAATCCCATGTCACAACCCCTTGGAGCACAAGGAATAATGTCCGGAATTCCTTTATCTGTGACCAGGCCTGCCTCACAGGCTCTTTCCTGTCACTTAAGTGTACACAAATATATTCTTTTCTTTAGTCAAGGCAAAGGGCTCAGATTTTAATGATGGTTTATTAAAAAAGAAAAGGCTTTGGCAAGACTCAAGAACAAACGTTCTCTGACTTTGGGACCTTTTGTTCTTCAAGGTGAAAAGTGACTATAAAGAATAAGGAAAATTGAGTCACTGGTCCTTGCCCTCCATAGTAAATTTGACCTCCACTGTTTTTACAGTGCCTAAAATTGGTGTCCTGGGCTAATCAGGGAAGTTAAAGTGATAAGCCTCTCTCCAGGGCTGCTCTGTAAGATGGTTTGTCTTTTTTTTTAAGTGATCAAAATGACCCTTTGGGCACTGCAGTTTTTGTACCCTCAGCTCCAAGGCTTCTGTCCATGCCTTCATGCCAGATTTTGCCTGGCTAAAGGTTGTATTTATCCATTAGCAGGGGGATGGAGCGAGGGGTGCTGCTGGACACAATCCTGAGGGCAGGGCTCCCTTGGCTGAGGGGATGGGAAGGAGTGGGATGCAGCTGAAATGTCTCCCTGCACGTGGATCCGGCCATTCCCTGCACCTGCCAGGCTCACGCTTTGGGAAAGGGGATCAGAGACTCCCAGGAACCCCTGAGCCATCCTCCCAGAGCACCTCTGTGCTGGAATCCCTCAGGGATACCTGCCAGCATCCCAGGCACTGCTGGGGCCATTCCCTCCTTCCACAGAGCAATGCAGGGACCACCAGCTCCAGGCCAGAGGGGAGGGAAATCTCCAGCAGGAAACCCCTGGGAGCGAGGAAGTTGCAACAGAAATATTGGCACCAGAGTTCTGAGGGAGGCGGGGGGAAGCAGGCAGGGGGAAGAATCTTTCCAGGAAAAGAACATTTGCATCAGATACTTCCAGAAATAAAATATCAGAGAAATGTTCTGCATACTGGCAGCTCTGCTGTGCTTTGCCCCACCGCTCTTTCCATCAGTGTTTTAAATCCTCCTCGAAAAAGTGGTGATCCTTCAGTCTGGAGCCCCCTCATGCAAAAAGGAGTGCAAGTGCCAACAAGGCCCGCAGAGGAGCCCAGCTGATCCCTGGCACCCTCCTGGCACTGCTGGTGATGTGAGGAAGCTGCAGCCTTGTTGCAGAACAAATAACTCAGCAGCTGGAGTTTGCTGGCTCTTTATTTATATCCCTCCAGCACGCAGGCAGTGCCAGATGTGCTGTCCCTGATTCATGCGCATTGTGTTTGATGTCTCCCATCAGAACCAACCTTGGGCTGCATCCAGCAACTAAACTGTTTTAAGCAGAGATAAATATTTGGGCAAGTCTGTGATTGGCAAGGACCTGTCCCTCCATTTGCATCGTTCACAGCTGAAATGAAGGCAGCAGCTCGGAGCGCGGCACAGATGTTTTCTGCACAGGAGGAACGTCCTGTGCTCTGACCGAGCCACTGCCACTGAAACAAATCTCCCAAGGAGGGGGATTTTGGCAGGAGGGGACGTTTCAGGGGCTGAGAGCTGAGCGTTCACGCAGGGATGTGTGTGTGTGCTGGAGCACAGCAGTGAATTAGCAGCTGCTCTTATCTGTGTGCTGTCAGTGCGTGTCCCCTGGGCACGGCAGGCAGGCGATAGCAAACACTGCCACCCACCCTGGCTGCGGGGCATAAACCACGCTGCTCTCCCGGCCTCCTGGCACCTGTGGATGCATGTAGAATATGCTGCTGCATTTGGAGCCCTGGGAGTTGTAAGTCTTGATTTTTCTTTGCCCTCTGAGTTGTGGTGCAGAGTGTGAATGGAGTAGAAAGGATCTGTGGTCGGGCAGGGCTGGAGAGGCCGGATCCATGGGATTGTCCTTGCTTTTTGACAAGCTCACCCATTTCTTTCTCCACTTACTGAGTGACCCACACTCCCTGGACAAACCCAGCAGGGCCCTGGGTGTCCTGAGCAGGGCCTCTCTTTGCTGTGTTGGCATTGATGCCTTAAGTTTTAGCTTTTATATTTTTTCGGTCTCTGTGCTGGTTTAATGTGCAGTTCTGGGTTTCATATTCAGGGTTGCTGAGCTCTCTTCACAGGGCACACACACAAAACAATTCCTTTCCAGATGGGGACCAAGGACAAATTTTAGGCCCAAGAGTGGAAATAACAGTGAAGAAGAGAGAAAAGAACAGAGAGGATGGAGCTTCATAAGCTGAGGCTGGAATTGCACAATTAACTCCAAGATGCAAATGGAGCAGAGCTGATAAAAGTGTGAGGCCTCGTGCCCGGGATCCATTTTGGGCCCATTGCTGGATTGCTTGGGTGCAGCCCCAAGGGGTTCCTGCACGGCCCAGGCTGGATCCTTTCAATAAATCCCTTTTTATTATTTTACTCTGCCTGCTCTCTGTTTCCAGCTCAGCCTTTATAGGCAACAGCATCCCCCCAGTCCCACAGCCCTGGCTGTCCTGTCCTGTTCTGCCCACCCAGCTGGGACTGCCTGGACAAGGAGCTTTGCCAGGGCAGGGACGATGGGCTGCCTAAGAAATCTTAAGGGAAACCCACCTGTGAGAACCCAATCCTTGCAAATCAAGGTGAATTAGTCCCTTCCATTTCCCTGCTCTGTCACTTTGCAGTTGGTGGCAGTGATTTAAGGCCACTTTACTCAGGAGTTGGGCTTTTTTTCCCCCAGCTTTTTTTGCCTGACCTTGGTTTTCCAGTCTGCTGTGACGAGGAGATGAAGCCACATGTGACAAACCATCCAGGCTGATGTTTGCTGGCATGGATCACAGATTTTCCTGCCCTGTGTCAAAGGGACTCCAGCAGGGACACTGCCAGCACTGTCCCAAGAAGGAGACACCCCTCCTGCACAGACATTTCTCTACAAATTGCTATAAATTCACTGTGTTTGGAAGAGCTGGGGCTGTTGTGCCACACAAGGAGTTCTCGGTGTCACCAACCCCATGGCTCTGACAGCACAATCCTGATTTTGGGTGCAGTTCCCACAGGGAGTTCACAACCTGAGAGTGCTGAGGTCACTCCTAAAGGTGGGCAAGCACACAAACTCAGGCCAAAGCCCAAAATTCAAGGTAAGGAGGGATTAGAAACACCTCCCTGGTTTGTATCTTGCCTGATATTTGCTTTTGAACGAGGTCACGAGAGATTGTTATTCCCAGCAGAGTGCTGCTGTGTAGAAATGTGGAATTTTTCAGGAATTTTTCATTAAGGTTGGCTCTGGCAGATAAAATACTGGCCATGCCAAAGACAACATGATTGGGAATATGCTGCTCCTGAGCACAAAGATTCTGTCCCTCAGCACTACAGCTCACCCAGCACATGGATTGCCCCAGTGACAAAGAGAATAACAGCCATGGAAGCCGACAGTGCCCAGGAATTTTGCTTTTCCTATGTATTTTCACCTTCATTAAAAGGTCAGGGTAGCATATTCCAGTCAACACTTGTTTTTGGTGTTCCCTTTTCAGTGAAATAAATTGCTTGGTAGGAGATGAAGCAGCTGCAACTCTATCAAAAGATCAACTTTCTGACTCTCCATTAATTGGATCATTTTCACATGAAAAGAGAAAAGAGGCAGAATATTGGTCATGTATAACCAAAGCAGTGGCTGAAGGGTTCAGGAGCTTTGCTGGACTGGTTTCACAAACTCTGCTCCAGGATGAGTGAGGAATTCCTGGCAACCATCGTGGATAAACCCATCCATCCCTGGCACTGCCCCTCATCCCAGTCCTGACCCTCCAGCATTGACCCCTGGACTCCCTTTTCCTGTCCTCCCAAGGTTTTTCATACCTACTGAACACAGAAATGTTTTCCTAAAGTAAATACCTCAAGTTCTGCTGCTTGGGAAAAACAAAACACTTTCCAAGGAGGAACAATGTCTCTTTTTTTCCTTCTTCCCACCCTTCCTCACGACAAAATATTAACAAATATTAATATAAGCACTAAAGCTTTGATACTGAGCTTTGGGAAGATCTGTAAGTGGGTGTCTTGTTTGTATCTGTGCGTTATTCATCTTTTGTTTTCTGCATGGCTGTGCCCACCCTCTGAGCGTGCAAATCCAAGGAGCTGTGCCCAAAAATGAGAATATTTTTTGTGGATGTTGGTAGTTAAGCTTGAGCTGTAGGTTTGGGGAGGGGCAGCTGTTGTAGGGAAACACCTATGGCTGAGAAAGGACAGCGCCAAAATGGTAATAATAATAATAAAAATTAAAAAAAAAATTAAAAAAAAAATAATAATTAGAATTAGAATTAGAATTAGAATTAGAATTAGAATTAGAATTAGAATTAGAATTA
>VXBU01015233.1:104237-270107 GCA_013400315.1 Bombycilla garrulus | reverse complement strand
TAATAATAATAATAATAATAATAATAATAATAATAATAATAGTTATTGTTATTATTATTATTAGAATTAGAATTAGAATTAGAATTAGAATTAGAATAGTAACAAAAATAACTGCAAGGGGCAGGGAAGAGCTCAGCCTGCATTCTGAGCCCTGGCTGGATGCTGCTCAGCTGCAATTTTCTGTTTCTCCCCGGAATTGTGCAGATTCCAGTACAAGTGAGCTCATAGAAGGGGGATTTCTCCTTTGGATTCTCAAGTTCAATAATCCAATATTCCCTGGAGCAGTCTGATGCCTGTAATCACCATATTTCTGCTGCTGAGAGCAGCAAGGGGCTGTTTGAGGCCTCCAAGGAGGAGGGGAAACTCCTCCGGAGCTCCTGACGAGCCCTGGTGGCACTCAGGCTCATTAAGCAGCTCTCCAAGAGGCACCTCCACCATGGGGGAGAGGAGAACAAGCCCTCAGCCTGGAATCCTGTCTCTCTGAGAGCTTCTCAGCAGGGAAATTCATCAGAACAGGGCTGGAAATTAGCTTTGCAAATTCCTCCGTGCCAGAAGAATGAAGCCAAGAGGCTTCTTGGGATGTGGTTGCAGCTGGAGTGACCCTGCACCAGTGCAGGTGTGGGTGTGGGTGCCACGGGAATTTCACCACTCAGGAGGCTGAGGGAGGTACCGCAGTAGAAGAAATTCAAGACAAAAATGCAGCCTTGCAAGGCCTGAGCATCCCTGCCCAGGATTTCTGCCCGTTCAGGCCAAGCTTAGCACAGTCCCAGATCCTCATAACCTGAAATATCTGCATGTCCTTGCAGCTTCAGATGGGATTTTCTCTGGTGGGGGAGTGAAAGATGAAGCAAATCTACTGCAGCTCCTGAGCTGCTTTTTCTCTTCCAGACATTGATCGCTCCATCCCTCCAGGGAGGAAGGGAAAGACCAATCTCTTCCATTTTCAGAAGAGCAGAGGCACAAAGGCAGGAAAAACCTGTGCTGCAGGGAGGAATGCAAGGCCAAAACGCACCGGGGGCCGGAGTGGGCACCTGCAAACTTCAGAGCAGGGCCTGAGCAAAGCACCCACCCTGAGCAGTGCAGTGCAATCACATCAGCCTTTTCCTTCCAGGGATTCTGGGTGTTCCTCCATCCCAGCCTGCTGCAGCCCCTGGGGTGTTTGTCAAGGGCCAGGGGACAAAGCTGAGTCACTTAAAGCTCATCTGAGCTCCCTGCTGGTTTGGAGCACAGCCCCAGGCCAGCAGCCCCCATGCAGCAGAACCAAACCCCACAGACCTGGCCTGGTCCCCTCTGCTCCCAGTGCTCCTAGTCCAGAGCATCCCTCAGTGCTCCACCACATCTGCCCAAACATTTCCACATCAGGCCTCTGCCTCTCTCTTCAATAAGTGTTTGGACAAAGCTCTCAAGCACAGGGTGGAATTGTTGGGGTGTCCTGTGCAGGGACAGGAGCTGGACTGCATGATCCTTGTGGGTCCTTTCTAACTCAGGATGTTCTGTGGTTCTGTGGTTCTGTGACTGTGATGCTGTGATTGATTCTGTGATTCTGTGACTCTGTTATTCTGTGACTCTGTTATTCTGTGAATCTGTTATTCTGTGACTCTGCAGTTCTGTGACTCTCTGATTCTGACTGTGATTCTGTGACTCTGCGACTCTGAGGTTCTGTGACTGCAGTTCTGTGACTCTGCAGTTCCATGACTCTGTGGGTCTGTGACTCTCTGATTCTGTGACTCTGTGGTTCTGTGATTCTGTGACTGTTATTCTGTGACTCTGCAGCTCTGTGACTCTGTGGGTCTGTGACTCTCTGGTTCTGTGACTCTGTGGGTCTGTGACTCTCTGGTTCTGTGACTCTCTGGTTCTGTGACTCTGTGGGTCTGTGACTGATTCTGTGACTCTGTGGTTCTGTGATTCTGTGACTCTCTGATTCTGTGACTGTGATTCTGTGATTCTGTGACTCTGCAGTTCTGTGACTCTGAGGTTCTGTGACTCTATGGCTCTGTGACTCTCTGATTCTGTGACTCTGTGGTTCTGTAGTTCTGTGACTCTGTGGTTCTGTGACTCTCTGATTCTGTAGTTCTGTGACTCTATGGTTCTGTGACTCTATGGTTCTGTGACTCTATGGTTCTGTGACTCTGTGGTTCTGTGATTCTGTCACTCTCTGGTTCTGTAGTTCTGTGACTCTGTGGTTCTGTGACTCTCTGATTCTGTAGTTCTGTGACTCTATGGTTCTGTGACTCTATGGTTCTGTGACTCTATGGTTCTGTGACTCTGTGGTTCTGTGACTCTGTCACTCTCTGGTTCTGTAGTTCTGTGACTCTGTGGGTCTGTGACTCTGTGAGTCTGTGACTCTCTGATTCTGTCACTGTGTTTCTGTAGTTCTGTGACTCTATGGTTCTGTGACTCTGTGGTTCTGTGACTCTCTGGTTCTGTAGTTCTGTGACTGTGGGTCTGTGACTCTCTGATTCTGTGACTCTGTGGTTCTGTGATTCTGTGACTGTTACTCTGTGACTGTTATTCTGTGACTCTGCAGCTCTGTGGTTCTGTGACTCTGCGGTTCTGTGACTCTGCGGTTCTGTGTCTCTGCAGTTCTGTGACTCTGTGGGTCTGTGACTCTCTGATTCTGTCACTCTATGGTTCTGTGATTCTGTCACTCTGTGTTTCTGTAGTTCTGTGACTCTGTGGTTCTGTGACTCTCTGATTCTGTGCTGCTGTGGTTCAGAGGGGCTGCCTGTCACCCAGAATGTCTAACGAGGCAGCAGCTCAAGGCAGAGGAAGACATCAAACCAATTGATGCCTGAATTCGTGCTCCTGAGAATGCAAAGGAAGTGCAGCCCAAATGAGCTGTGCAAGCACAGAAAGTTAATGTGTGCTCGTTTGTATATCTGCCCATTGTCCAGGGGAACTCTCCGTTTCCTCTGGGGATCAATAATGAATAGACCTATAAGGGAATGTTGTGGTGGCAGCAATTTCTCTTTTCCTACCATTTAACTCAGAACAATATGGAACCAAAACAACAAGGCCGCCTTTCAAAGGCTGGCAGTACAATGCACCCTATAGGACATCAGCCGTTAAACTGAAGAGCACCAGGGAGACCTTTGCCCTGTGGATGCTGAGAATTCCTCTCAGTTCCTTTATGCTGAGAATTCCTTTATCATCTACACTGCAGAAGATCAGAGTTTGAGATACTCTCCTTGCACCACCACGCCCAAGTGTCACTACTCCGCTTTCACTACCAGCAGATGGCAAGGCCAGTTCTGAGATAAGCAAAAGAATTTAAAACAGGAAAGATGACTAAATTGGGCTGCTCTGGGCTCTCTTCTCTCTTTTTAAGTCTGGTTAGCTTAGCTCAAAATTGAAGGAGGGTTCTGGTGACACCAGATATTCACCAGGTCAGCCTGGGAATTAAAGACTCAGAAAAAAAAAAAAAAAAAGCTCTGCAAGGCTTTAGCTCGGTGATTGATTCTGGTGAAGTGTTATCCTGAACCACAGCAGTGACGGCATCAATGATATATCAATTACCCATCATTGCTATTCCAAGGATGCAAAATGAAGGAGTTTACACTCTATCAGAAACGTCCAGAGCCTGTAACAGCAATCCCAGAGTCACGAGACAAAGGCTTTGGTGTTTCCCTCATACAGAGTGTGAGGTGCTGGACCCTGGATTCAAGATTACACTTGGCACAGATAGGCAGACAGGGAGAAGCTCAAAGTTGCACTGCTCAGTGCCAGAGCACAAACCCAGGCAGTATTTCAAAGCCTACATTAATTTTAAAGTACAAAGATTCTGTACAGTGGAAGAGCAAATGGCCTTGAACAGTGGCTGTGCCAACAATCCTCCATGGAAATCAAAACCAGCTCAGCTTCAGCTTTTCCACTAATCTCACTTGGAGCACAGCATTTTCATCTCTACTGCCCTGATTTTCTCCTGAGTGCTGGACAGATTTGGCAAATGAAAAGTGAAATTTATACCCAAACAAAACTCCTTTCCTCTTCTTTTGCCCTTCTGCCAGAAACCCACCAGGAAGCCAAAGATTCTGTCCTGGAGAAGGTTAAAACAAATTTGGCACATGTTCCTGGGAGGGGAGAAGGAAAACCTTTCTCTAGGGAGCATCAGCCTGTGCTTGTAGACCTGTGGGATGTCGTGGTGCCTGTCTGGGGAGCCTGCCCTGGCTGATACTGTGCACCAGCTCTGACATCCACACAGAACATTAGGAAATAAGTTCGGTAGTTTATTTTTAATAGCAATATAACCACCAAAGTTATGCACAAAGTTCAAGAGAGAGCAAGCTCAGCAACCAGAAGAAGGCTTCATGACTTCATGAGTTATCAAATCAAATTAATAATGGCATTTCACCAAGTGGCTCTGAGTATTACTTTTCAAATACAAAGTAGACAACAATTAAAAAGGCAAAATGGCTGATTTATACAAGAGATCAAAATAGATAAAACAGATCAGAACAATACCACAGGAATAATAAGGAGAAATCAGCACCTTTTTACCATTGTAAACAATGGCAGAATTCCTGATGGGAACTGTTTGGAGCTGGATGGGAACCTTTGACAAGCCCTGCTCAGCAGACCTCCTGTTTTCCTGAATTCCCCTTGGCAGGAGTCTCTCCATCCCAGGAATTGTCCCATGCAGTTCATTTCACCCTGCACCTCTCTCATCAGAGCAGGGCTGATATTGCCCAAACTGCCCCAGAGAACTGAGCTCATGTCTGTTTGACTGGTTGGGAAAGCCAGGAGAAAACATTCCAAACATGGGAACACCACAGCCATTCCAAACCTGTAAATTCATCCCTCTGCAGGCTTGGTTCATCTCCTTGCTGATGGATCAGGGCATGAAGGAATAAAACTGTTCACAGAATCGTCAGTGGCTTCGTGGTGACACCTGGCCTTGCCCTCCCAGGGACCCACGGTGCCATTATCCTTGGAAAAGTCCCCACAGGGTGGGATGAGCTGGGAGAAACACAAAATGGGATGGGCCAAGAGCAGGGAGCTCCCGGCCCAGGAGGCTCTGCCCAGGCCGTCCCTCCCTGCCCCTCTCTGCTCCCTTCATGCTGCCACAGGATTTCAGGATTAATCACTCTCTCTGGGAATTCCTATTGAGCCAAACCCTTTTGCTCTGTCCTTACTCAACAGAAAATCTGCCCTGACGAAAGGGAACTCAGTCCCAAGAGTCTCCAGGACTGAGCAGAACAGGATCTGTGCAGCCGGAATAAATGTGAGGAGTAGCAGGAAAGGGTCTTGTGCTGCCTCACACAACTGGGGGTTGCTGCAGGCTCAGCCACATTCTGGCTTTCCTTCACCACTGCAAAAGAAGCAAGTTATTTTGCTTTCTCACAGTGAAGCAAATCAGGACTGCCCAGCACAATCAGTAAGATCTCTACCTTTATAAAATGTTCAGAGAGGGAGCAGCTTTCTGTCTGCCTTTTTTCCCCTCAGATTCCACCACAAAACAAGTAAACAGCCAGAAGAAAATAGATGTTCTCAGCCATACAATGGATAATTCAAAGACAGGCTATTGTCTTCAGCCAAGCACAGCCTTAAACCCGGGTGGGTGAAAGGCAGAGCTTGTCCCAAGTGCATAAACATGAAAATAATCTAGACATCATCCATTCGCACAGAGAAAATGTGGCAGGCCAAAAGGTTACCTGATTCTCTCTGCCTTACACCGTGTAATGGCTTAAATTGTGTTTTAAAGGTCCTCAGGCTGACATCATTGTTTGCATTGACTTGAATCATCCTTTAATTGTAACAAACCCCTTCCAAGCAGCCACAGCGCTGCTGTGTCATGCAGAGAGAGCTGACACCACTGCCTGGCCTCGTCCACATCCAGAAAGAGCTGGGAAAAGAGATCCTGCCTCAGAAACAGAGCTGGGAACAGAGATCTTGCCTCAGAAAGAGCTGGGAAAAGCATTTCTCCCCACACCTGTGCTCTGGATTATCATTTCTCCTGATACTCCTTGTGGGTTGGGAAGCAGAGTAGTGGAAGCTCCTGAAATCCTTTCCTTTACCTCTGTAGGTCATCATTAACTGAGGAGTGAAGCAGCAGTGGCTACCCTTCCCAAGGGGAAGGGGGTGTCCCAGTGACCAGAGGGGCGCCTGTGGGATTTATTTTTCTTCAAGGAAAGGCAGAGATACCTTGAGTTTTGCAGCAGAAACTCCCCAGAGCTTTCCTTCCCTCCTTCTAGCATGTGCCTCCCTGCCCTGAAGGGCTCTGGGCAAGCTCTTCCAAGCTTTTTCCTGCTCCTGGAATCAGGATTGCCCACACCAAGGGCTTCCAAGTGCTACTGTGTGGATGTGTGTGATGGTTCCTGCGGGAGCTGCTCCTGGCAGCTGGATCAGTGAGTGGAGAAGCAGAGGGGAAAATTACATTTTACAGCTCTTGGGGGACGCTCTGTAGGAGGTGTCTGCGCATGAAAGGTCTGAAATACCGACCCTTGCACTACCCAGCCCAAAAAATGGGGAAATCCAGGCTCAGGAGCAGCTTTCAGGATGATCCCTATTGCTGCAAAGGGCTGAAGTGAGCCCTTTCCAGCAGCTGTGAGGGAACTGAGGAGGAGATTCTGGGTGGCCCCACACTCATATCCCCACTGCAGCTTCTGGGGACTGGGAGGAAATTGCTTGAACTCCTAAATGAGAGTATTCAGCCCTGATTTCAGTTAATGAGCTCTGGATGGGGAGCAAACAGGATGAACACCTCACAGCTCAGCTGTTTGTGTGTGTGTGTGGAGAATCCCTGTGAGCAATCCCATTTTCCTCATGGCTGTAGAGGAATGGGCAAAGCAGCCCCACGGTGGTTGGGGCTTTTCCTGCGAGCTGACCCTGGTGTATCCGTGAGGAAGAGTTCCAGGTGAGCAATTTCTGAGCTGTGGGCTCTAAGGAAGCAAACATTTTGGCTGAGGTGGTTTAGATTCACGGTGATTTTGTAAAAATGGAACAGGTAATGACAGGGTCAGGCTTCCTTGACCCTCAAATCAAGAACAATCCCAGCAGGGCTGAAAACTCCCCTCTCCGCTTCCTTGGCAATCACGTTCCCACAGTTCAGAAAAACACAGGAAGATCTAAGGAAACCTATGTGGAAACGAAGAAGACAAAGGCAAGTGATCTGAAAATAGAAGGCTGGTCCATATATTTCCTTTACATTCTGGGCCTCGGTTTGGGTTTTGGCTGAATTTTGAAACTTTGAGGGCCATGTGCTTTTGCCATTCCCTGCAGGGCACAAAGGAAAAGTGCCTTTTTCAGACTTCCATCGTTTGCAGGGTTAGATGAGGTTCTTTCCTTGTTGCCCAGTCAAAGACTCTGCTAAAACTTTCCTGCTTAGAGCCAAAACAAAAACCCTGGTGACACACACCCCATCTGTGAGATGTGACCCCTCCTGCTTTTCCAGATACTGGGGGGACTTGCAAAAATTATTTCTTGTAAAAATTCAGTGCAGCAGGAACACAAAGAGCTGGAAAAAAACAAGATATTCAACTGCAGGTCTCAAGCAGTCCTAGTCTAGTATTTTTTTTCAGAAATCTCTGCACCAGAAAAAATTATAAAGGCAAAATTCATTTTGGGACAGAGAAGAGAGACTGTGCAGACCCCTGGTGTGGAAGGGCTGGGAAATTCCTCTTGGCTTCTCCTAATGTAAAAATTTGAGGAATCCTGAGCCCTGAGGGGAGTTTAGGAGACATCCAGGAAAGGGGGGGAGAGCAGGAGAGGGATGCAGGATATAGTGGGGACAAAAAGTATGTGCTGCAAAGTCAGACTAATCCAAGGACTTGGGGATGAGGGTATTGGAGTGACTCATGAAGATGTCCACGGACTTACTCACTCTCCATCATAAAATGTTCCCGGATCTCTCCCTGTCCAGCAGAGTGCAAAGCTGATGGTGAGAGACTGGAGCAGAAGCTAACAATGGCACAGGGCAGCAGCTCAGCTCAGCTCAGCTCAGCTCAGCTCAGCTCAGCTCAGCTCAGCTCTCCCCAAGTGTGAATTCCCTGCTCCCATTCCCACAGCCTTTGGAAGCGTGTCCAGCACTTGGCAGGGAGGAATTTGCACAGAATGGGCACCCATCAGGAGATCAGGCTGATCCTGATCCTTTGTCCTTCCTCACCCGAGGAAGCAGCTCCTGGATGAGCCTCTGAGATCACACCTCGTGCAGAAACCTTGATTCCCGTGATTTGTGCTGATCCTGCCTTGCTCCTGATGATTGCAAGCTCTGCTCACAGAGTCCTGCTCCCTGGGGCAAGCCTTCTATTAAAATCCATTTCCAGATAAAAACCTGGACTGGTGGATTTTGGAAGCTTCTACTCTTTTCTCTGTGGCCTTAGAAAGAAAAATTAAAGAAGTGCCTAACGGGGAGCTCAGTTCTCTATTAAACACATTTATCCAACTTATTTTGGGCAGCCAGCTGTCCTGGGGGTTGTGACTGAGGACAGTTGTGTGCTCCTCCTAAAGGAGGGACAGGAATGTCCTGATGGGCACTCAGAGCCGGCGTGTCCTGTCAGCCATTGGAGGAAAGCACTGGGGACACATTTATTTCAATCCTAGCTGTTGTTTAGATACTCCAATATCCCTTAATTACTTCCACTCCTAATTCCCATTCCAGGCTGGTTTGGAGAAAAAAGACAAGGTGGATCAGAGGAAATACCAAAGGGAGCGTGTGAAGCTCCATGGGGCTGTGCTTCAGGGTGCTGCTCGTGCTCGCTGTGAAAGTCCAACACTGCCTCCTGGAAATCTCCTGTGTAGCTTTAAAAATGCACGTGGCTGCTGCTGCCCCAAAAACTCTCCTGCAATGAGAACTGAGAGCATCTTCTTGTGTCCCCTGTCCTTTTTCTGGTGACCAAGTGGCCCTTCCTGCATCACACCTTGCAAATATCTCTGGAAGGACCAGATGTTTCTCATCCCTCAGTAGATAAGGGATAGAGCAGATTTTCAAACTCCTCCAGACTGCACTGGTGATCTGGGACACTAACCTCCAAAAAGCTCAGATCACCTTCCCCTGCCTGTAGCTGAGGAATCTCCTGTTGGGCTTGGAAAGCTTTTGCTCGTGTGCATAAATTTATTAACAACATAAATATTCTGTGTTCAGCCCAATCTGAGATGTTAATTCAAAGTGCAGTGGATTGAGTTATCACTTGGTACAAATAATTTGTCATCAAATGAACAATCCAGGGAATGTGTGAAAGGGCAGAAATGGACCCGCTGCTCTTACTCAGAGCGGACCAATTCTCACAGATAAATATTTTGTACAAGTTTTAAAGAAAATACTTCAAGTTCTGACACCAGAAATCTTCAGCAAACCATCTGGTTCATTTTCTCAGTGTTCTTTTGGGTACGATGCTGTTTTTAAGAAGTTCAGGGAGTATTCAGAAATACTTTACATTTTTTTCCTTGCCTTAAATGGCTGAATTGGTATAAAGAGATTTCCAGTTGGTTTTGAATGTGGCAGCTTCAGCAGGAGGCTCATATATCACCAGCCTAAAAAAGGCTCCTCTGCTTTTTATAACATTTTCCCACAGTAAAGCAAATGTTTGGGAATAACACCAATTAGGACGCACATTTTTTGGGAAAACAACCCCTCTGCCTTGGCACAGCCACACTCATCCTGCTGGACCTGTGACCATCCTGGCTGGAAAAGCAGGAGGAATCCGAGCTCCTGAAGCCTTTATCCACTGATTCATGGTTTAATGGAAATCTCGGTGTGAACAAGCTTCGTTGCCCATCCAGTATCCAATTAAATTTGTAAAAGACATTGCAAAATTAAACAACAACAAACAAATCAATTTCAAACGTGCTTTAGTTTCAAAGCCATCGGGCAGGACCTAATTTTTTTTCTTCAATCTTTGATAATTCCCAGTGTTAAATCACTGAAATGGCAGAGTTTATTCCAGTACCCAAAAAGTGACTTGGATTGCTCAGATATTAAAAACCTTCTGGTGATCATGTCAGCAGGCAAAACATACTGAATTTTTCAGTCACAGTTTAAGGTTTAAGAGTTTCTTTGCAGATTGTTTTTCCAAGGGCTGATTATGAACCATCCCACTCCATACCTAAAACCTGTGCAAGATGTTGGCACCTGCACCATCATTACCACACCAGTGGTAATTTCTGAGCAGCAAGACCCCAAACAGTGCTCTGAGGAGTTGAGAAGAAGCTGAGCAGTGAGTAAAAGGAAAATGGAAATTTAATGATACTCATGGAAAAATTCAAAGATGTATCTAGAGCTGTATTTTAGAGTAAGGTGGGAGATCACTGGGATGATGTTTGTATGGTCCCTTCCCCCTGAAAGCACCAAATAAGTCAGGAATTCTCTAAAGGAGACCTAGATAAGTGTAATGGCCAGAATTTCATCAGTTTCATTGCTGGAGCTTGGAGGGAAAAGTGGCTGAGAGTTGATACCTTGATACTGAGCAGCTTTCACAAGACTTTCCTTCTCTCTGCATTGCAGATGGAATTGTTTGGATTGGAATCAGACTCAGCTCCTCAGAGCAGCCCTGCCTAACTTTGGCCACAGAGATGCCAGGGACGGTTTAAGTCCAGCTGAGGGATAAATCCGGGCTTTGGGAGGTCGAGCAGAGCTCCCCTGAGCTCGGTGCTGGAGAGGAACTTTGAGGCAAGGTGGTGAGGAGTTAATTCCTCAGTAACACCAGTCCTGTCCTGAATCCTTGACCTTCCTGGCCCTGTCTGCCTCTGGCTTCCAGCCCAGTGAGGGCACCCAGAGGCTGTGCTGATGTTTTATCTGTTTTACAGAAGAACCAAGCTCCTGACATCCACAGTGCTGCTGCAAGTCCCTCACCAGCCTTTGCCTACGGGCACAGGGATGTTCCTGCCTCCCTCTCTCTGTCACAAGATGCAGACTTTGCCTTCTCTCGGCCTCTTCTGTGCCTGGCACTGATGGCAAAAGGAATCTGGACCAAATTCCAAGGTTATCAGGGCTGAAATGATTAGAAAAAGAACCTGGTGAGTAAGGACCCGAGCAGCCCTGAAATGCAGGCAGCATCTCTAGCCAGGCTTTTCCCCCTGAACTCCCCGTGCTCCATTTCACCCTGGAGCCTCAGGAACACTTGAACACGCCACGTTTTCTCCCATCTCCTAATCCCTCATAATTATCCCTCTCTAATCCACACAACTCTGTGGTGATTTATGCTTCTGTGAAATCCACATTAGATTTCGGGCAACTTTTCCAGACTGTTCAGAGTTTAGAGCTCCCAAAGCACGCAGCTGGCTGCTGCTGCTGCACGTGTCAGCCGGCTGCAGCACACCTCAGGAATCCTCCCAGGGCTGCCCAAGTTGCAGCCCAAGGCGTGGGCACTGCTGGCTGAGCTGGCACAGCGCAGATTCCCGGGGGACACCACGGACCCTGAGGATTCCTGCTGCAGGGGCTCCTTGCCGCCTGCCAGGTTGCTGGACATGTCCTTTGGAGCACAACCTCAGGCTTAGCTATTTGTTCTGCAGGTAGCTGTGGCCAGGATGTGAAATTCCCCGGGGCTTGTGCCTGCCAATCAGTCCCTTTCTGCTGAAGGAATACAGTAAATCCCTGAAGGAATCCAAGAAAATCAAGGAGAGTGATGCTCCACAGTGTTTCCAGAAGCTATCCTCTTAACTATGAAAAGACTATAATATGCTGAAGAACAACAGCCTCGTGCTGTGCAATCCATCCACTACCCAAAAAAATGAAAAAGTCCTTTCTGTCAGAAGGAATTCCCCAATAAACAAGAGCCCATCTCCCTTACACAATTTGCAATGTCATGAATGAATAGCTCAGTAATCCAGCAAAATCCTCATGCTTAATGAGATAATGAAAAGTCATACGGCAGATGGAAAAGCTCTCCCAAATCTCATTAACCTGCCTCTTGGCTTTTCTGATAGCAGCAAAAACTGGGAATAAATCCGGGGGGACAGGGAGTTGGCTGCAGAGGAAAATGAGTTTTGGAGAGCAGGGGATCTAACCTGGCACCTGGGCTGAAAAGGTGAAGGCAGTGAAGAAGCACCACATGAACAAAAATTGAAATATCAAAGAATCAGAATTGGAATATCAAAGAGAATGTCCATGATGTCTGTGCCCACAGCTCCAGCAGGAGCCCCAGGGTGGTGGGATAGCCCAGGCCCACACAGCCCCTCCTTTTAAAGCCTCAGCTCTGCCTCAAGTGATCAAATACAACCAGAAACCCTCCCACATTGAGGGAAAAAAGCCACAAATTGGTGAGCACTCACAAGTTGCTATTTTTAATCAAGTGGCCAAACCTCGAGGGGAAACACCCATTAAAATCTGACCTTTATGTGGGACGCCTTCAAGGTAGTTTAGGTTTTTTAATTTATTTCTAAAGATCAGTTTTAATGGAGGTGTGAACCCTGGGCTGCGTTTGGGGACAGAGCGGTGGCACCTGCCCCTGGCACCGGGGCTCTCAGGTGACTGAACCTCACTGGGCCGGCGGAGGAGCACGAAAAGCGCGGAAAATCGCAAAAAAGCATCACGGAGCGCTCTCCTGAGGCCCCCCGAGGGACGGCACCGGCCGGGCCGGGGGCAGCCACGGGCGGGGTGTCCTGTCCTGTCCCCCCCGCGGACACGGGCGGCTCTTACCGTGCAGCAGCAGCAGCCCCTGAAGGGCACAGACGGCCAGGAGGGCGCTGGGCCGGGACAGCATCCCGGGGCCGGTCCTGGTGCGTGTCCCGAGCCAGCCAAGTCCGGGGGAGAAGTTTTCCTTCGCAGCGAGAAGTTTGGGAAAGCCGGAGCGGGGAGGGAGGGGAAGGACGAGGCGCGCAGGAGTTCCCACTTGTTGATTGCAGTTAAATTGTTCTTTCCAGTCACCGCTTCATCCCGGGGCTGCGGGTTGTGTTCGCCTTCCCTTCTTCCCGAGGTTCGCGGTTTTTTCCTTCGCTCCCTTTCCGCAGTGACCTTATCCCTTCTTTCCCCCCGTTTCTCCAATCCCTGGGGGGTGTGGAGGGAGCCTTGCTCTGCCTCAGAAACCTCCCCAGCCCTCCTGGCTGGCGCAGAGTCACTCAAGGGATGAAAAAGCAAAGCAAAAACACCACAAAGTTTGGCAAAAAGTTTCCTCCACTCGGCCAGCGGCTGCTCGCAGCAGCCCGGAGTTTGGGATGAGGTGCCTGAGCCGCAGAGCCTCCTCCGAGCTGGATTTCTCCAGGGAGGTGCAGGTGCCGCGGAGAGCGGCGGGAAGGATAAATCTGGCGGCAGGACAGGAGGAGGGAGAGCTGCCGGAGCCCACCTGGCTCTACCTGCCCGGGGGCACCTGCCCGGGGCGGGCAGCGGGCGGGCAGCGGGGCTGGGGCATGGCCGGAGCCCCCGGCTCTGCTCTCTGCCTGTCCCCCGCCCTCCGCCTTGCCTTGCCTTTCGCAGAGAAGTTTGATGCGAGCCCGAGATTCTTTATAGGGACAGAAAAAAAAAAAAAAAAAAAAAAAAAAAAAAGGAGGAAGGAGAGACGTCACCAGCCGAGGCGAGGGGACTTCACTCTCTCTCTCTCCCTCCCTGTCATTTCACAGAGCTCCTGGATTTCCTGCTGCTGCTGCCTGAGACGGGGCAAAGAAGTGAATTCCCGCTGCTTGCCGGCACCGCCTGTCCCTGCAAAGCCAGAATTCGGGAGCATCAGGTGCCAACACCTTCCCCCTGGGGCAGAGAGGTGGCACTCCCGCAACCCCGGGCTCTCCGGGACACCGGGAAGGGGACAGGGCCACCTAAGAAACCGGCTCTAGCAAGAGCCACTCTCCGTGCCCCCCTTCCCCCCGGTTTGTAGCGTTTTGGGCTCTCTTTCTGCTGCTCACTGTCCTGCTGGGTTGCCACCTCCACCCTCCCTGCCCTGCTGTGCCTCCCTCACTCTTGGGGTACAAATCCCGTGTTTGCATCGGATATTTCAGGGAATCCCAGTTATATTGTTTATATTCCAGGGCTGCCACCCTGACCCCTCACGGGTTTCTCACCTGAGCATTATCTGCAGGGGTGCAGACGTCTCCACCCGCCATCGAGGCTCCCAGCCTNCTGACCCCTCACGGGTTTCTCACCCGGGTGCAGACGGCTCCATCCGCCATCGAGGCTCCCAGCCGCCCCTGTGCCTTTGCCCTCGCCGTGCCAGGCACGGTTTCAGCAGGGATGGGCACTCCAGCCGCGTGGGTGCTCCTCCTTTTCCCTCCAGCCTGGAAATCACAGCCCAGTCCCGCTCCAGGCTGCTCCTCCAGCCACAGGTGTCCCCTGGGCCAGCACAGCCTCAGCTCTGGAGGTCACAAGTTGGTGACAGGAGATGTAAGGGACACTTCTGGAAGTGCAGCCAGCACTGAGGTGACCAGGAGGGAGCTCTTCTGTGCTATTTCAATGCTCATAGCAGACATATGGCTTTTAATGTAAAAACACTGATAATGAGAGAGGGGTGGAAGCTCCACAGCTACCCCCATAGAGTGTCCTTCCCAATAATCCAAGTATTCCAAATGATCCAAATAATCCCAATAATCCCAATAATCCCAACAGGTGAGCCACTGGGGACACTGGTGTTACAGGACCTACAGGGCCCTACACTAAAGCACTGCCAGTACCTGTGGTCCAGTGATGGTTTGCATTTTTTTTTTCCTCTTGCTGAGTTTGTTTGCAAAAGAAAAGACAGAGCCAGCAGGTGCATCAAACTTTTACTGGATGGAGATCAGGGTGTTCAGTGACATGAACTGTGCTCGGGGCTTTTTCACGCCTCAGTTTAGTCCAAAATCGAAATCCTTAATGCCCATAACAGCTCTGAGTTCTTCACTGCCATGCGCTGGAGCAAAGGGAGACCCAGGCCCAGTTCTGAGAGTTACAAATCCAGAGAAAAATGGGCGCTTCAGAAGGTCAGGATTGATACCTGGTGTAGAAGTATCCCAAATTCAACAAGAAATTGAACACAAGCCCCAGATATTCCCAGGTTTATGAACAAGAAGCCTCATTTTCATGCACAGTGTTAAATCATGAATATTTTTCTCAGTATGATCTTCATATAAATGCCCAGATCATTGTGAAGATGAAAAATGTGTTTTCTATGCCTAAAATTAATTTTTAGAACATACAACTTTCCCCAGACATGGGTTACAGTAAAGGAATCCTAAATAACTACAGATAATAGTAAAGACTGATCCCATAGGAGCTTAACTGGAGAGTCAAAACTCTAACATAATTATCGGACTGTAGTTTATTTGTAATTTATGGGGAAGTGTTTAAAAATTCATTAGAGGTTACTTACTAACTGGTAATAAATTGTGTTGTATTTGTGTAATGCCCCAGATTATCTTTTATCTGTTGATAAATGTAATTGATCTTTTAATTGAGATTAAATGCCTCTAGTGTGTGGTTTCACAAGGAATTCAGTATTATTACCTGGTCAAGCAGTCCTGAGTTTATAATATTGTATTTTCTCCCTCATAACACGCAAAATAAAATTTACAAGAAGGGCACAATTTGTTCCTGAGCACCTTCCTGTGCCTTGAGCAACCTGTTAGAGGTTTTCCAAAGGAAAGCAGACTTCCCTGGCTCAGCAGCCTGTTCCGCTCACACAGATGGGAAAAGCCATTTGCTAACTGGGCTAGAACCTCTTCATTAAAACCCAGCTCATTTCTCCATGACAGATATTCCATCCAAGGAGCTCAGGCTCTTTACCAATATGAACCAATATCAGCCTCACCACGCTCAGGGGAGCAGAAGCAGGGCTAGAAAAGGTCATTTCCCTTCCTAATGAGGCGCTTTGAGCTTTGCAAGGCACCCAGCAGTCGCAGCAGTGCGACCATGACTAAATAAAAATAATCCCAACATGAGGGAGTGAAGGTTGCTGTGTCTGTGTCCCATACAACTGGGATGGGAAGCAGTAACCTGCAGGACTTTGGAATTCCAGGATATGGAATATGCTCATTGTAGGACCAAGGCAGGGGAGCCCGTGGAACTGGACTGACCACAGGAAATGCCCGGCCACCCTCTGGAATATCTCCCATCCTTTCTGGCAGAGGATTACCTGTGTCACGTTAATCCCTTCTGCCAGTTTGGCAGGGAACAGCTCCAGAGCTGGAATCCCTTCCCTTCATCTCACTCCTCTGTTGGGGCTCATCTGTGGAAGGGGACAGAGGGAATGGCTGTGGGTCGGGTCTGGAATTGCATCCTGGTCTGGGTTTACCCTTAAAGGGAAAATGTCTCTAACCCAAGTGGAGTTGTCCAGCTCTGGGCTGGGTCCCAGGCTCCCTGCTCAGAGTCAGAGTCAGGCTCTCCTGACTCAGCCCCTGTTTCACAAACTCTCTCTGCCAGGTGCCTGTTTGCCTCCCTCAGCCACGGAGGGAAGAGACAAGTTTAGCCCCTAAGCCTAAATTTTACCTGGGTAATTCTCCCCTGTGTGTTGGGGTGGCTGCACCGGGATGCCTTTGCTGCCAGCTCCACACAGGATCCTGGCAGATTCTGTTCTGCAGGGTGGAATTGTTCTCCAAAGCAGTTGGAGAGAGCTGGAAGCCCCAGCCACAGCTGAGCTGGTGTGGCCTCCCAGAGCTGAGCTTTGCCTATGGAAGGAGAAGCAAGCAGGACAAAACAAAGGATTGAAAGTCATTTCTCCATGTTGGTGATCTTAGTTCCAGACTAAGACCTGAGCTGGTGACAGCCTTTAGGGCCAGGCACAGCTCCAGACTGCCACTGTGGCGTGCTGCATGCACATCCTTGTCCCCGTCCTGGACAGACAGTGTCCCACGTCCTGCAGTCCTGGATTCTTCAAGCCCCTGGAAGAGGTGGTGGAAGAAGGGAGGACACCGCCAAGGTGCCCCGCAGTTCTCTGTGATAAAACCCTGCCTGCCCCTGAACTCAGCTATAATTTATTTGATGTCATTTCTGACCTCCAGGACAGGCAAGGTGCTGGCTACACACGGGATGTGCTCCCCGGGCCATAAACAGAAGCAAAGCCATCAGTTCCCAGGCACAGAGTCCTCCCCAGCCCCACATCCCTCCCAGGGACAGCAGCACTGCCAGCGCTGCTGCCTTAATCCCCAGGAAAGCTGCAGGGCTGGGCGTGCCTCTCCCCACAGCACAGGCAGGCTGACTTCCCTGCACACACATCCTCCAGTCCCCTGGCATGGAAATCCGAGTTAACATTGTCACTCTGTGGGCAAACAGGGTGGAGAGCTTTCAGATAAAAATATTTTTCCCTGGAAAATGGCATGTTATCAAAACAGAAACCTTCTGTGGGAGTGCTCTGGCTGGAGTGACTTCTGCTAGGGATGGACTTTCCTGGGAAAGAAAGCACCATCCCAGCCTTGCCTGCAACTCTTGATGTCCTTTGTGTGCAAGGCCTGGTTTTGAGTCATGAGCCTGATTTGGGTCAGAAAACTGTATTTTCACGTCTTGCCAAAGTCCTTACCAAGTCCACTGGCCGAGCTTTGGCCATTTCAATCAGCTCCTTGCAGACGCGTTTGCTTACTTATTCCTTTGTTTAGAATAAGAAAAAAAGGCCTCAAGAAAACCCCACTTGGCTCAAGCACGGAATGGGAACAAAATGTTTCTCTAGCTGGGAAAAACATTTCCTGCCCGGCTTTGTTCATGCACACAGCAGCACTCAGGCCATGGGACCACGGGAGGTGTGGGACCAGCAGGGCCACGGGCACGTCCTGGTGTCCTCTGTGGGGTGGCAGCGTCACAGGGAGGGACAGGAAGCACGCACAGCCACTGACAGAGCCTGCCTGCGACTTTCTGCTGTGTGCAAGAAGGGAAAACAACAACAACAAAAAAGTTTTAATGAATAATTAAAAGCTGGAAGAGGCCGGTCAGTCACTTCGAACAAGTATAGCTAAAGTAATACACTGCAAGAAATTTTATTTTTGTATAAACACTGTCAAGAATGAGGAGTTTTTCTCTTCTCCATCCCTGCCTGGCATCCTGACAGGTTCCCCTCTCCCTTCCCAGCTGAGGTTTATCCCTGCTGCATTTGTGGCCATCCAGCCACAGCCCCAGCCTGTCCTGCTGCTCTTCCCTCAATCAACCTGAGTGAAAAGCTCCTCAAACACACGTCCAGACAGCAGAGGAAAGCAGGACATCTCCTCCTTGTGCTGGAAACAAGAGAGATTAAAGTAAAGACCACTCACCTCTCCTGCCATGGCTGCAGGAGCTGGAGTGTTCCTTTAAAATTCAGCATGGGGGAATGGCTGATGTTCCATCTCTTTGTGCTTCCTCTCAGAGGTTGTTTTGGAGCATCTCCTTGTAGCTGTTTGACTGGAATCCTTTATTTCTGAGTCTGCCTGGGGAGATCCTTACAGCTTATAAATATAATGGAGGCCTTGGGCCTGTACAGCTCTTACAGAGAATTAACTGGTTTGGAGCAGCAGCCAGACTTCTTAGCCAAGAGAACAAAACAAGAGCAATGGTAAGGAAAATAAATAGCTATCAACAAAAGGAGACAGGCACAGGGTTTGATCTGCTTTCTTCTGCCAGAGTATGTGGCAGGAAGACAAAGATATCCACTTAATGGGGGAGAAATTCCTGAGCCAGGTTTCATCCACACACAGCATTTCAGGTAAGGAAAATATTCCAGCCTTTTGAGGTACCTTCATCCAGACCTTCTCCCAGCACTGACCTTCCTCAGTCAGAGGCCAGATTTTGTGTGCAGGGTTTTCCTTTGCCAGAGTATGAACTTCAAAGTGTGAGAAAAATGGGTTTCAGCCAGCAACCAAGAATGCTCATTTTATTTATTTTAGTTTGGATTCTAATTCCCTTCTTACACTTTCTCTCTCTCTGGGGATAAAGCAGGATTTTCTTACCACGCAGACAGAGAATGAGAAGCATGGTTTGTGTCCTGGTGCTCTGCAGACATTCCCTTCACACTGGAGGTTCCTGCTCATGTCTCCAGGGCACCATCCCAGCGAGAACTGATCCAAATAACAGGAGCGGAGGGAGGGAAGCCTTAGAGGGAGGAAAACCACGAGTGGTTTGCATGAATCCAAGCCCATCCGTGTCAATCCCAGAAGTGTTGGGGTTAATTCAGCCAACAGCACAAGGCTGGAGTCCTGTGCTGTGAACTCTTTAATTTGGCACCAGAGTGGCACCAGTTTATCACTCAGCTCTTACCGGTGCTTGGTCTGAAGGGGTTTAAAAGCCAATGTTACACATGCTGCCCCTCCTCCTGCTGCCTAATCCAAACTGGGGACAGGTTTGGATCAGCCTTCCTGGCTGTTCTCAGCCCTGGGTGACTGCAGGAGCCACGAGCAGCATCTGGAGCAGGCTGAGATGTTCCCCCAGCACTGCCCTACAAGGCCAGTGGGGAGAGGCCACTTCAGCCCCCAATGTCCCAGTCCCCATACAGCCCCCAATGTCCCAGTCCAGCCCCAGATGCTGCAGTCCCGTCCAGCAGAGCTGCACAGCCCAGCAGTGATGTGGGTGTCATTAATCACGGCGCTGCTCTTTCTCCCCGCTGCAGACGCCACAAGAACGTGCCCAGCACTCCTCTGGCTGGGCTGCCACGGCTCTGTCAGATTCCACAAGTAAATGCTCCTTGTCTCCATAGGGCGAGCACTGGGATCATCCCTGGTTTGTACTCTGGCTCCAAAGTAAACCAGCACGAGCTCCATGACTCAGTGCAGCCATGAGGCAAAAATAGCAGGCTGGTGTGCTGAGATGATGGGGAGAATCAAAGGGACACTGTCTCCCAAAACTAAAATGTCTGCAAATGAGCTCTCAGCCAGCACAGGGCCAAAAGAAATGTTTCTTCCATGGACTTATTTATTTTTGAGATCTGAAAGGAAGCAGTTGCTGAAGACAAGTGGACATTGTGCTGAAGGTTTGAGAAAGAGACATGGTGGCACAAAGACACCGATAGTGGAGCTGCCATCACTGATCTGCATTGTCCACGCCAAGAGGGACTGAATAAAAGCTTGAACTGGAGCCAGTGGGAGTGAATAGAAGGGAATGGGGAGATTCCCACTGCCATTAATGAGCTTTGGCTCTGAACCTACACAAAGAAACATAACTAGCAATGAATAAACTGGATTCTAAAAATCCTTTCACCTTTGACAGAACAGGCTGGAATCGGTAAAGTGCCAGGGGTAATCTGTTTACCATGCAGTTTTTTTCCAAAGGTGGCCGTGTCCCACATGGAATAGAAAGGCTGAGCTGTGAATGTTGTCCTTGCATGGGTCAGCAGCTGCAGCCACCAGGCTGGAACCTCAAAGCAGAAATCCCAAACATGTCCTGGCTCCAGCACCTTTTCCAGCCTCCTTTGTCCCTGTCTCACCAAGGCCAGCCAGATTACCTGGAGTGGAGGTGTGAACAGCTGTGAGCAGCTCTGAGTATAAACAGAAAGTGCTTCAGGAAAATGGGCACTTGTCTCAAGGCTGTGATGCTTCCTCTTGCTGGAAGGACTTGGTGCAGCCCTGGGGCACAGCAAAACAAGACATTGGCACAGTTAATTGGGAAATTAAGAAGGAAATGCAAGGAGATCTTACAGGAGAGCAGCAGAGTTCATTTGTCTGCCCAGTTCCTGCTCACCCCAGGGGTTGAGTATTGAAGGAAAGCAGAATATTTCATATTTGCTCATCATCCATGCTTTGAATAGAATCCAGTCTGAGGAGACCATGATGGCTTTTGCAGGCAGGCAGAGCTGGATGTGAGAGCCCTTCTCAGCAAGGTCAGTGAGTGAGTGAGTGCAAGGCCAGGAATAGTGCCCAGGAGCAGCCCGATGTGGAGCTGGAGACAACAGGCCCTCCTTTGTCCCCCAGGAGTCCCCAGCCCTGCTCAGGCCCTTGCTTCAGCACACTCTGCCCATAAATTCCAGAGATAAAGCACACATTTCTTGGATGCTCTTTCCCGAGAAAGAAGCTGGCAAGACCTTGCCGTTCTCAGTGACTGCATTCTGCTGCTTGGCCTGTAAATAAGGTCAGATGTGTTCTTCCCTTTTTCTTCCCTGTTTCTTCCCCTTCCCCAAGTCTCTCCCTCAGCAGACTCAAACTCAGTGGGATGTCAGACATGGGATGGGAGGAACCATCTCCCTGTCAGGGCATTCTGATTCAGTGGTGGGATTCAAACTTCTCCTCCTCCAAAACTCACCTGTGTGTGTTCCTGGCAAAGCCACTGGGTCTCTGTGTCCTGTTCCTCATCCTTGGCCATTTCTTGCTCCCTTTTGTTCTCTTTCTCCCATAGGGAGCCTGTTATTTCATCTTCCTCTAAGTCCTGTTCTGGAGAAAGGTGCCAGTAGGAAGAGTTTTCCACCTATGAAAAGCTTGGGGAATTTGATGGCCACAAGGACTCTGTCATACAGACCAAATTGCTGGATCACATCAGTACTTTGAAAAAGACAAAAAAAGGCATAGGTTAAAAATTGCAACCCTAAAAAAATTAAAGATTAAAAAAAAATTAATTCTCCATAGGTGCTAAGTACACTGTTATTCTTGCTCTTCACAGCACTGAAAAACAGTGTATTTCTCTTGTGGGGCTGAAAGTGGGCCATGTACCCTTTATACTTCAGGCTTTGATGATAGGGATGCAAATAGTGACACCATTTATGCCATGTCCAAGTCTTAAAAGGTAAGTTCTTGCAAGTGCAGAACCCATGTCTGATGAGGAAAGACTTGGCTCAGCATTTAGTTAGAAAAGACTGCTCAGTTTAACAACAGGGGGAAAAAAGAGCATGATGAGATCAAGTAACTCGAATACAATGTGAAGGTTGTTTTCAGCTGGGCTGAGGATTTATCCACGAGCCCATAAGAGTTGTGCTCCAGAGCTGCAGTGACACAGCCACTGGGTGCTGAGAATATCCTGAGCAAGGAGCCTCAGCCTGGCAACATCCCAGATTTGCCAGCCAGGAGGGAATGTGCTTTGGGATTAAACAGGAGAGGGATGTCACTGCAGCCTCCCATGACACCTGGCATGGGGTGAGCCCAACGGGTCCGGGCAAGCTGAACTGGATCTGCAGCGCAATAAAACCTGTATCCCATGGCTGGGAATCCTGCTTCTTCCTGCCCATGGTGTTCAGTAACAGGTGAAGCTCACAGGTAAAAAAAAAAAATGCTGCTCCTCTTTTCTTAAAGCCCCCAAATTCTGTGTTCTCTGCAGGCCAGGTACCTGCCATCTCCCAGCCTCTAAAGAACAAGCAGTGATTTTATAAAAGCCTTGGTATCCCTAACAATGCCACAAAACTCTTCTGTGCAGAGGTTCTTTGTCTTCTGGGCATCAGGAAGAACGAAAATGCTGCAGGGATTTCCTACTCTAAATGACAGAGGTGGGATAACAAGGCTTTCAGTAGGAAAACAAGGATTTAAAAATCAGCAAGGTGGGCTCTGAGGACTGGTTTGTGCATTTCTCATCTCCGCTTCCTTCTCTTATCATCTCCTTGTCCAAGCATTTGTCTCAGTCTCTGCTGCTGTGTTGCCAGTGGGGGTTGAGATTCACCTTTTTTAGCCTGTAGTTTTTTCAGATAAGGGTAACATTCACAGCCTGGTTAAAAAATGAAACCAGACCATGAAACTGCCACTTCATCTTTTTTTCTCTGAGCTTTAACTCCTTGAGCCAGGCTTGCTGCATTTCTCCAGGCAGTGCTGAGCCCGCACTGGCTGCTGGAGGGATTTTCTGCAGCTAAAGGCACACAGCTCTGGTGTTGTGTGTCTCTCGTTACTCAGAGGTTTGTGGAAGCAATTAGTAGGTCACAGAAAACTTTCTCTTCTTCTGCAGAGTCCAGGGACATCCTCAGATTTATTGCCCCTTGCTCTGGCTCCATCCAAGGTGGGAGTGCTTGGTGTGAAAGTGCAGCCTCAGCCTTTTTTCAAGAGGGGCCCAAAGGAGATCTCCACTGGGACTGCTCTGTGTTTGCCTCAGTCCTCACTCAGATTTCAAAAAAAACCGGACCAAACCTCAAAAAAAAAGTTGGGCAGGAGGGGAGGACTTGCACTTCTCTGTGTCCACACAGTGTGTCACCCTTACTCTATGCCGCAGTGCTCTCATTTACCATCCCGACAGGATCAGGAGTGGCTTCTGGAGGAGCAAACTCCCCTGGTTTGTTCACGGTCCTCTAACTGGCCCTGAGCAGGTGAGGATTTCCCTGCGGACACCCTCAGCCTGCAGCAGGATTGGGCTGGCAGCTTCTTTTGAGGCAGCCCCGGCTGATGAGCCACCGAGGATTGCTGCCAGCACCCGTGGGTTGAGGAGGGTGTCCCGAGGCCAAGATCTGCCTCTTCCTGCCCAGCATTATCCCAGAGCACTAAGGAAATCAGTTGTCCTTTGAGCCTTTCCTTCAGGGAGGTTTCCCATTTCCACTTGCTGGAGCTAGCAGCTGGCAGCACCAACACTGCCAGAGCCTCTGGAAGGCTCAGAAAGATTTGACTGTTCCTTTCTGATAGCAATATCCCTCCCCTTTCCTTGATGAAGGTGATGATAACTCCTGTGGAAAAGGTGCAGGATCTGAAAATTGCCACGTGACTCCTTTCCAAGGAGACAGATAATTATTGGAGGTGGGGGTGCAGTTTAGCACATCTCTGTTCCCCGCCTGTGCTGGATTTATTGCTCCAGTTCTGCAGGGTTCTGTTGCTCTGTTAGAGGCACCCTGAAGTTCTCCCATCGCTCCCATGGGACTATTTCAGGGGTAGGGGACTCCTCGAAATGCATCAAGGTAGCAGAATCTGGCAGATGGAGATTGGTACACAAATGTAATAAGGAGCTTTCCACAAGGTAATTTCTGTCATTTTTATCTACTGTATTAAAATTTAATAGGCATGAAAGCACCCAGGTTCTGTAGAAAAATCTAACACTGTTTTATAGAAATTGTTTTAAAAATAAGCATTTTCTGTGTTTTCTATTTGTGCAGATTGGCACAATCAGAAGTTGTTCTGCTGTACATGTCAGTGCCATAAAATGGAGGAGTTGTCTGTCATGGGCTGCTGGAGTGTGGTCCCAAATTGTGGACTGAAGTTTTCAGCCTGTGCAAAAACACTGACCACTCTCNGTTTTAAAAAATAAGCATTTTCTGTGTTTTCTATTTGTGCAGATTGGCACAATCAGAAGTTGTTCTGCTGTACATGTCAGTGCCATAAAACTGAGGAGTTGTCTGTCATGGGCTGCTGGAGTGTGGTCCCAAATTGTGGACTGAAGTTTTCAGGCTGTGCAAAAACACAGACCACTCTCCTAGAAGAGTTTTTCTGTTTTTTTCCCTGAACATCAGTGCTAGAGCTCGATGGCTGAATAATCACAGAATCAGAGATTCATTGAATGGTTGTGGCTGGAAAAGCCCTCAGAGACCACGGAGTCCAACATTCCCCAGAGCTGCCAAGGCCACCACTTCCCCATGTCCCCAAGTGCCACATCCACATGACTTTAAATCCCTCCAGGGATGGGCACTCCACCACTGCTCTGGCACTGTGCCATGCCAGGGCTGGACAGCCCATTCCAGGAAGGAATTTCCCCAAATATCCAATCTAAGCCTCTTCTGGAACAATCTGAAGCTGCTCCCTCCCCTCCTGTCCCTGTTCCTGGAAGCAGAGCCCAACCCCCCCCATCCCCGGCTGTCCCCTCCTGTCAGGGATTGTGCAGAGCCACAAGGTTCCCCCTGAGCCTCCTTTTCTCCAGGCTGAGCCCCTTCCCAGCTCCCTCAGCCTCTCCTGGGGCTCCAGCCCCTTCCCAGCTCCCTTCCCTTCTCTGGACCTGCTCCAGCCCCAAAATGTCATTCCTGGCCCCAGGACTGGAAGTGTGGCATTGATCACTTCCCTGCTGGCCACGCTGTTGCTGAGACAAAATCATGTAATAAAATAATAGCATCCTTAACAAAATAATAGCATCCTTTAGATCCCTTCTCCTAGCCCTGGAAACCCAGGCTGGATTTTAGAAGTCCCTTTGACAGATAATGCCATGGCACCCTCACAGCTCTGATACCAGCTCAGTTCTGTGTGATTTGACTGTTCCTTGTCCTCTTCCTTGAATCCTTGAATCAAGAAAGCAATGCCTCTGGATAACAAGGGCAATATTCCAGGATCAGCTGCTAGTTTTTGCTTTTTGCCATCCAGTTTGGCAATAGCTTATTACAGGAGTTGGCCTGCACAACAATTGCAGAGATTGTGCAATGGTCTGCAATGTTGTGGTGATAAAGAATTATTTACTGCTTCAATCTCACAGTAGTGCTGATGTCACTCCTCCACCCCCACCAAACACAAAAACAAGGTAGGAAAAATCGTTTGGAAAAGGAGGGAAAACATGGATCTCAGTTTAATAGTGAGTGTGAACACTTCCCTGCCCTGGGTGACTTTCCTTTCCAAGGGCCGCATCCCTCTGGCAGCCGTAGCAGTCGCTTCCTCTGAAAAGTCCTGATATTCAGTTGCACTCCTGGCTTTTTTTAATGCAGTTTAGCAGCTGGAAATCAGGAGGAGAGCCAGACATGGGAGCAGCCAGCACCCAGTGTGCCTCCTCAACCCTGGCTGCAGGGACAGAGCTGCTCCCAGAGAAAGGCAGCAAATCTTCCCTTTGGCTCCCACACGCCTCCTGCTTTTTGCACAGGAGGGGAGGACAGGCAGGTTTAAGACCTTGCCTGTGGATGCTTGTGGAGGGGCAGGGAATATCTAAGGACAGCAGGAAATAAAGACTCAGCTGGGAACAGAACACAGGAACGGGCGAGGGAGAGGCAACTCCCAGTAATGTGCCCGTTGAGCACAAAAACATTTCAGAACACAAGACCATCCCCAGTAGATCCTGTCAGAGATTCATCCACTCCACCATCCTGCTGCCAGAGGCTCAGACTGGAGGCTTTCAAGAGGGCAGTGAGGAAGCTGTCTTCCCCAGGATTGGTTTCCCAGCCTGGGACCGTCTGGCACAAGCTGCCGGGGAGGTGCTGTCTTTTGGTTTAACAATCCTGATTTCTTTGCTCTGACCTTCCCCATGCTCCTCTTGAGGGTACTTGATGCTTTTAACACCCACAGCAAGGTTTTCCAGAGCAAGATGCACACAGGAACCTCTCCTTTGCCTCTCTCCAGCACGTCACCTGCTGGTTTCATCTGCTGCTCCTCAAGGCTCTCAGTGCAGCTCTTGCTGCCTCCTTGAATTTAAAGACCAATATAATTCCCATCCTCAGACTGGAAACTCACAGTTTCCTTAGCCATTGCTGGTATTGAAGCAGTTCCATCTAACATTATTATTATTACTATTACTATTACTATTACTGTTACTATTACTATTACTATTACTATTACTATTACTATTACTATTACTATTACTATTACTATTATTATTTACTTTTCCCAGTGGAGTTTCAAACTTGATGCTGATAAAAGAAGCAATTACTTCCTCTGCACCTATGGAACAAAAAACCCAAGGAGTGGTGGAGCTGGCCAGTATGTTGATGTGGAGAAGGTTTTGGCCCCCATAAACCCATAAGATATTCTAGAAGAACTGCAGGGAGCTTCCCATGAGCCAAGAAAATGAGAAGCAGAGCAGAAAGCACTCTTAAAGCTATCTGGGAGAGGTTCTGAGGCAAATTTCTCAAGTGCCTGGGTCTGTTTATTCCCGTGCTGAGCTCAGGTTTCGTTTTCAGCCACGCTCACACTTTGTGCAGGGTGCTCGAGGAAGCCACCTGTGCATGACAGCCCCAGGCAGAGACCTGAACCCCTCATCCAGAAACTCCATCTGCACAGCCACTGCCCTGCAGAATCCCACCCTCTCTCCTTTCCCTTCTATCAACTGAGCTGGACAAATTTTCACCCCAGTGGCAGCGGTTTTAGGGTCCCTCCATGCTCTGAAGCTCAGCCTGAGGTGCCTCAGAGATCAATTAAAGAGAAGTTGTTCATCTCTTTCTCATTCTTTTAAACTCTCTCAAGATGAGCATGTCAATAGTCCGAGGTAAATCCCAGCCACAGTCCATGGGGTGAGCCCACAATTCTGACATGTAAATCATGACAGACACCTGATAATGCACCTGACTGGGTTTTCACTCTTGTCAGAGTGGAAAATCCCCTCAGGTTTTATTCTGGCTGCTGCTACCAAAGGCTGTCTTGCCCTCTATTCCTGCATGCTATGACAGTTAAAAGCAATGCTACAGATTATTAGATCATTTCTCTCCTCAGCTGCCTGTGGTCTTTGGCCACGTGTTGTCCCCAAGAGCCATCATATAGGAAACTCCAGGGAAAATGGGAAAGCTGCTTATTTTTCTTGGCATCTGAATGATTGTTCTGGCCAGGCGGAGTCCAGTTTTGTGTGTGTTTATGTCACACTTTATTATTTGCATGGCCAGCCCTGGTAAGGGTTTCAGGGGCTGGTGGTTTTGTAATTTGTACAGCCCTTGCTCTCCCTGCCTTTGCTGCTCTCCACTGGAGTTGTGGCTGTTTCCTTTTTTATGGCCACTTCCTCCTGAGGGAGCAGTAATTTATGGTCAGAGGTTAACCTCATTTGCTGAAGTATCCAGCTCCTATGCCAATAGATCTATAAAAATGGAGAGTGGGGATGAAAAGATGGGAAATAAATAAACCAGATATTCTTCAAATGACACACACAGCCACTCCGGTGGAGACTCAGAACCAAAGGAATTCCTGCAGTGGCTGAGACCAGGATCGAACCCAGTATTCTGCCTTTGTTGGTGCATCTGCTCCCTGAGCCAAATGTGCAGGGATGGACACCTTGGGTCAGAACACTCCCAGGTTTTTATGGAGTTCTGTGCAACCCTGGGCCCTCCCCTGGTGTGAACAGCCTTGCCAAGCTCCTGACTGGGATGAGATTTTGGGATAACATTGTTCCACATATCAGCTGGGCACCAAGATTCTCCTTTCGTTTCCTTTGCACAGCCATGGCGAGTGGTGCAACTCCAGCTACCACACTGGGATCTCACCTCTGGCTTCAGCAGGAGCTGGAAAATGTGCTGCATCACAGGAGCTGCTGTGAGTTCCCAGCAGCATGAAGGGAAGGACAGGGCTGGGTTTGTGTTCCCAGGGCTGGAGCCTCCCAGATTTTTGTGGGGAGCTCACACCAGAGTGTGAGAGCTGAGCTGACTCCAGGTGTTGGTGATTCCGGCTCTTGGAATTATGTGGAGGTGCCAGGTGCTGGTGTCAGGCTTCTGGGTTTGTTTCAAGGCAGAGTCCAGCTTTTGTACGTCTGTGTGTCTGCATGAGCTGGGAAATGGGACTACTTTTCCTTCCAAGACGTACCAGAACTTTATCACTGATGTGGAAGAAGGAAACAGAATAAACACTGAATTCTTCAAGCAGCCACAGGCTTTCTGTCCTTCCTCACAGTGAGGTTTTGGGCTGTGTGCACAGTGCTCTGTCTCTTGGTTGCAAGAGGGGCTTCTCCAAAGCCTGTCCTCTGTGCAGGGTCTGGAGGTGGCTGAGACCCCTTAGGACTGTACCAGCCTTAGGGCTGGGCCTACAAAACTGCAGAACATCTCTCGAGGCCTGGGATGTACTTAATCTATTTAATATTTAGTATTTTTATACATTTCTGTATCATGTTTCCATGATATTTCTATAGTACATCCTTTTTGTTTGTTTGCTTCTACATCTGGAATGTGTCTGTAATGCTCACAGGACTTCCAAGGCCTGCATTAAGCTAAAAACACTACAGGATTTATTTCCACTTAGATGTTCCATCCTCCCCTTCCTGCCCCATGGGGACTTTTCCTGACATTCCACATTAATCATAAAGCAATTATCCAAGAGCTCATCGCTGGTTCTAGTGCAGGGTCTGCAGGTTGGTTGACAGCTGTCAGGAATGGCCTGTTCTGAGAGATTCCCCCATCACACCTCATCCACCAACCTCTGCTGCTGTTTGATCCCCCACAGAGATCTCTGATTCCTCACAGAGAGCTGTCTGATCCCTCATGGAGATCTCTCTGATCCCTCACAGAGAGATGTCTGATCCCTCACAGAGAGCTGTTTGATCCCTCACAGAGAGCTGTTTGATCCCTCATGGAGATCTTTCTGATCCCCCCCAGAGAGCTGTCTGATCCCTCACAGAGATCTCTCTGATCCCTCATGGAGATTTCTCTGATCCCTCACAGAGATCTCTCTGATCCCTCATGGAGATCTCTCTGATCCCTCACAGAGAGATGTCTGATCCCTCACAGAGAGCTGTTTGATCCCTCACAGAGAGCTGTTTGATCCCTCATGGAGATCTTTCTGATCCCCCCCAGAGAGCTGTCTGATCCCTCACAGAGATCTCTCTGATCCCTCATGGAGATCTCTCTGATCCCTCACAGAGAGCTGTTTGATCCCTCACAGAGAACTGTTTGATCCCTCATGGAGATCTCTCTGATCCCCCACAAAGAGCTGTTTCCTCTTGTCCATTGGCGCTGTCTTTTCCCTAAAGTCTTCTGGTGGTTCCCCAGTAGCCCTGAGAGCAGGTGACCGCCACCCCTGGTGCTGTTTATTGATTAGTAGATCAGTTCCTGGAATTAATGATGGCTCAGGTGCGCCAAACCACCAGAAGGCTGTTCAGACAGGTGAGCAGAGCTGGAATAACCCAGCTCCTTTGCACAATTGTGGGACTTGGATCTCTCCCTTCCCTTTTCCCTGGGTGGGGGTTCCTGGGACAAGCTCTTGGCTCCCAGCCCTGGCTGGGTGTGTTGTGTGTGTCAGTCAGGCCTGGCCTCAGCTCCCATGGGGGTGATGAAGCCGCTGCTGTTCCCTTGATGCCTGATTTTGACTTTGGCACAGATGATCCTGTTAGCTCTTGCTGCCCTGAGCAGCTCCTCAGCCTTGGCTGGCTCTGCAGTGCAGAAATCACTCAGTGTGCTCCTCATTCTGTCCCCCAGAAATGGGCTCCATGTGACCAGGCAATCATTTCAGGCTGCAGGAGTCACGTTTGGCTAAGATGAGCTGGCAGCTTCCCTGAGACTGAAAGAAAATATTTAAATGTTATAACGAGCACTATAAAGCCTGGCTTTAAATAAATATTAGGCTTTGACACCAACTGCAAGAAGCCAAATTTCCAGCTGCCCAGGAATGTCATCTGAGGTATTTGGCTCACTTCATCTCAACAATTTAAAAATCATTTGGGCTGAAAAAGCCCCGAAGTGTTGTCCATCAAAGGGATTTTGAAGTTGGGTTAAGATTGTGCAGAAAAATCCTCCAAGGCTGCAGCCCAGCCTGGGCTCTGTTCCTTGCTGCTGGAATCCCCTCATTCCAGCACCTTCTCCATCCTGCTCCAAACATTGGCCTGCCTCTGGAGGCTCTCCAGAGCTTGTAACAGAGGGGTGACACCAGACCCTGACCCCCAGCCCTGTGCAGAATTCCCATGAAAAGCCTGTTTTGAGACCACTCCTGGCTGCGGTTGTTTTTTGGCAGGCCCTGTTTAGTGAGCTGCCCTGTGTTCCATGTTTACTGATGGGAATAGGGTGGAGATGCTGCTGTGATTATAAATATATGCCACATCCTTCCAGCAACGGATAAAGCAACTCCCCTGGTCTGAACCAAGTGGCTCCAGGTCAGCTTTCAGAGCACCCAAGCTGTGTGATCCATGGTCTGCAAGATTCCCTGGTGGCAGACAGAACATCCTGGAAAAACCCCAAAGCCTAAACAAAACAGCCTCCAGTGAGCTAAAAACAGGGATACACAGGAAAAGCTTTTAATCTTGGAGAGACAGTCATAATTGTCTTCCTCTCTCTGCAAAAAAAAGAAGAATCCTATAAAATATTTTGCTGCCCAAGATGCTGTCTGATGATGGGAGAGGGGAAGTGGGAAAGGAGGGAGCACCTTGTGGAAGAACGAAATCCCAGGCTTGGATCGAGGACATTAATACAGAACATACCTCCTGCTCACGGAAAAATAGACACAATTCCTCCAGGAGGATTGTAGATGAGCAGCATCGATGTTGCATTTAATTTTCTTTCGTCTGTCATGGCCAGTTGTTTTCCCCAGGATCAATAAACACTTTAAAGCTGGAAATCCCACCAGGAGAACAATGAACTGTATTAAAAATGTAAATCCCACTGAAATAAATGCATTGAGAAACACCAGGTCAGCTCTACAGAGACCAGAGGGGGAGATCTGGGGCTCGTGTCCATGTGGAAATTGTGCTCAGGTTATCTCTGGGGCATTCAGAAGAGGTTGTGTTCTTTTTCCATACCTTAGGATCGGCTTTTCCCCCTATGAAATGCCTCCAGAGCAGCTTCACCAAGTCTCTGCGCTGTCTTAGGGCTTGCAGTGAATATCTGTATGGCTCCTGCTCTTGAATTTCAGGTTCCTGATTTGATGATACATTTCATTTCATTTCATTTCATTTCATTTCATTTCATTTCATATTCAGGTTAAAATCTGGACTTTGGGGTTGTCTCTCTCAGCTTCCTCCAGTTCCTACCAGCTCTTCCAGCTTCCTCCAGTTAGAAATTCCTACCAGCTCCTCCAAGGGTGTTTTGTACACTCAAGTCAAGGTCCCATACCCAGATCCTGACCTTAACAGCACCCACACAGCCCTAAATGAATTTCTAGCAGCAGCAGCAATGCCCTGTTCTAAGAGAAATGCAGGCAGGTGTGGCTGAAGCTGAAGGGGAGCATTAAATGCTTCTTTTCCAGCAAGGCTGGGCACAATGGAGCAGCCAAGCACCCTGTAAAAGTTGTTCATGTGAGCTCTGCTCTGGTGTCCAGGAGCTGAATTCCACACCCCGTACCTTGAAACTGCTTTTTTACCACCACCCTTCCCTCCTGAACAGCTTTATGGTGTAATAATTTCAGCAGTACAAGGAAAAGAAAAAGAAAAAGCAAAACAAAACCTTGAGCCAGATCCTCACCTGAGGCAGCCTTCATGAGAGGAGCCAAACCTCCCCCAGCCCTGTGGCTGTTTCTCACCAAGGCAAGAGCTGTTATCAAGGTGGGAAAGCCTCTACAAGCAGAGAGACAGGCAGCTGCTTTTTTGTCACCTCGATTACTTCTTCATCCTAAATATGTGTAGCATGTTCAGGACGCTTCTCACGCTGCAATCTGAAGGCAGAGCGTGAGCCTTTATAAGCTTCAGCAGGGATTTCAGCTTTCCCTTGATTTTACCTCTTGTTATGTGTTCCAGCAGGAGCAACGCATCGTCCTTCTGCCAAGGCCTTTTATTTAATGACTTCAAAATGCTTTGAAACCATTTGACTTTATAATAAGAACTGGGTCAGTTCTGCCTTCCTCATTTTGGAGATGAGGACAAACAGGTAAAGAGGTTAAATGGTTTGCCCTGCAAAAAGGAAATGTATGTATAGCACAGTTTGGACGAGGGCTTAAAACTTTTGGCTCTGTTACCTCTGTACTCACCACAGGAATGAATTTCCTCCTTCTGTGGCCATTCCTTCCTCTGTGATCATTGGCAGGGAGGCTGCCAGCCAGAAAATTGCAATTAAAGGGATCCCAAAGAAGATCAACGTTGCGAAGCTGAGTCCATCTCTACAACAAACTGGAAGGATGATTCAGGGGAGCTTTCAGAAGAGAATGGCGTGGTTCAGTGAAGCAACTGCAAAAGATGTCAGGGCCTCCCAGAGCAGCCTTGGCCCTGCTGCCAACAGCCCAGCCCAGGGCAGAACTGCCGCAAGACACCAGATCAGAGGGGATTTACCTCTCCAAATGCTTGTAGGAAACTGCAGAGCCAGTGATAAACCTGGCCAACACATCTCACAGGGCTTTCTCCTCTCCATTTCTGCTTTTTTTCTTGGCTCATCACAGGCTGAGTGTGGAACTCACTGGGAGGAATGCTGCTTGGAGCATCTCTCAGTGTGGGGTCTCATGAGCATCGGTGTTTGCTGGTGATGTGTTTCTGCAGAGAGGAGGCTGTGAGAGAGGCTCAGTTTTCACGGGACAGGGAAGTTTGCAGCCATCACAGCTGAGGGGGGAGCCCAGGTGAGAGCTCACAAGTTACAAGTGATGGTTTTCCCTGGCAAAGGAATCACAGGCTCAGGAAACAGCAGCTGTTCTGGAGCACTGTGGGTCAGGTTTATCCCCAGTTTCTGTGGCAATGCAGTGACAGCAGGTCACATGTAACTGAACAGCATTTCAGTAAAGCCTCAACAAAGTCTCTCAGGAAGCTAAAAAAGAGAAAAAGAAATGTGTGACTTTGCTAAAAGATCTTAGAATTAAAAAAAAGAATAATCTGCATTTATCTACTTCAGTCCAATTATCCATTCCACTTATCTATCTCAGTCCAAGGCTGATGCAAATGGGGATGCCCTTCACAATCCCAGTGCTCAGTCACAGAATACCTGATGATTTTCTGAATGGAAAAGTTCCTTATTAAAAACAACCCCATGACAGTTCCTTCCGTGACCTTCACCTTTGTCTTGAAATCTGCTTCTGTTTCCTTCCAGTTGTGTCTGCATCATGTCTGCTTTCAGTGATCAGGTTTTGAATTATGATGGAAAATTCCCCAATCCAGTGATTCCTGAGGGATGATCTCAGTGCCACTCCAATCAGCGTGAAGTGCTTTTGACAGCAATATAAAACGTGCCATGTCGGCCTTGGAGGAGAGTCCTCTGACAGAAAAGCACTCTCAGGCTGAAGATGAGCAAATCCACACCCCAAATTTTGCTTTGGGTTTGTTCCTGCAGTTTTTCTTCTTGCGTATGTGAGCAGTGGGATGATATGGGCTGCACAGCTGAGGGGTGTAAAGGAGGAATGAGCAACAAAGGATTTGGGCACCACTGCTGGTCCTGAGGACCCCAAATCTTGTCCAGGTGGGACCTCCAGTGAGGCGCTGTCCCTGCTCTGACTGCATCCCCACATCCCTGTGCAGCCCAGCTGGGCTGTGTGCCCCAGGTGCTCCTCAGAGTGCAGCCACTGCTCCTTCTGGTGGGAAACATCCACGGCATTGTCTGTGTTCTGTAGCAGGGCACAGAAACCTCAGCAGAACTGGCTCAAGGCTCTTCTCTGAAATTTAAAGTTAACGCTCATGTGAGCAAACCCCAGTTTTATTATCCTAACAGTTTTCCTGCCCTCCTGGTGGATCCTTGCAGAGTAAGGGAGAAGATGAGGTCTCCAAAGACACGACAGTTTTTCCTTCCTTTGGAAAAATCCATCTTTCCCAGCCAGAAACCCAGAGCCAAAAGTGGGATTTCTCATCCTAAAACTGAGAATGTCTGAGGAAGGGCATTCCATCCAGCTGGAACAGCAGTATGTTCTTGTCTAGACTTACTGGAAGGGAAATTATGGCAAATTCATCTGGGACTATTGTGGAACAAAATATATAACAAGTGTGTCGATTTGCATGTAGTTTATAAATAATTGTATTTTTAAATATCTCATAAGTGTAAGATCATGCCAGGAATCACTGGTGTGATCCTGGAGGCATTGTGTAAAAACCAGCACTGTTTTTGAGTTATCTGCAGAAATCAAGAGGGTGTGGGAGTCCCTGGAGCCAAAGAGATGAGGGATCAGGGAGTTCTTTTGAGCAATTCCTGTCTCAGCAGGGCCACGAGGTGCTGGAAGAGCCAGCATGGCCAGTGGAAAACATGGACAGCCCCCTTTGATTCACCTGAAATATGGCAGGGGCTGATAGCAGCTGCAGGAATGATCTTTCCAGACAGAAATTGATTTTCCCAAGATTGCCAGGAGAGAAGAAGAGTGCCTGGGATTAACAGAGCACAGACAAAACCCAGGGTTTGCTTCCCTCTCTCCAAGTGGACAAAACATCACGAATTTCAGCACTGAAGGACCTGACTGTCTGAAAAGTAATTTTCAGTGAACCTGCAAATTGTCCTCCTGCAGGCTGAAGGACAAAACTAAGGATTCTTTCCCTCGTGACAGCTTAGCTGCTGTCCTTGCTGTGGTGTCAGCACACCTGAGCTGGGCCAGGACAGGATCAGGGCCTGCCCAGCAGCTCAGGATGGATTCATTTCCCAATTTTCACTCCCCTAATGCCCCCTGCACTCTTCTGGAGCATGCCAGACAATGATCATTTAAGGGCAGTAACACTGTTTATTCAAGCATCTCAAGCAGCAGCAAAAAAGAAAATAGATTGTATCTTTAAATTCCAATCTGGACAAAATGATTGAATTTGAATTGGCTCAATATGTGTCAACAAGGCAAAGCTCATTGCTTCTTCCATGCTTTTCCTGTTCCCAGGGATGAGACAGAGGAGACAGAGGGGATTTTTGGGGTGGGATGATCAATAAGTAGCAATTTAGGCTGGGAGTGTGTTCAGGCCTGGAGAGTTCAACCTCCCCTCAGGACCGGCCCAGCTCCAGCTGAAATACAATCATTGCTTTAATAGAAATTTGACAATCAGTCAAAATCTGTCCCTGCACATCACCTGTTTGTTAAATATACTCTCCCTCCTATCTGTGAACAAACAAACAAACAAAAAAATTCCTGGATGAAAATGGGGAAGGAGAGGTGGGGAAAGGAGCATGGAGAGGAGGAGGAAACCAGGAAATCTGTGGAGAGAAGAGAGAGGAGGGGGAAGGCCACCAACATACAAGTTATTACCAGGGCTCAGGATGTGTTATTTTATTTGCAATAACCGAGGAAATCAGCTAATAAAGGAAAATTAGGTTTTTTAAGGCAGATGAAAGGTAGTCAAGGAAACACAATATCTTCCCTTCTCTACTGTCTCACCTCAGGAAAAACACATTTCTGATACTCTGATGAAATCAGAGTTTAGGAATATCTCTACCTGTGCTGCTCGTAGATTATTAAAATGATGAGAGCTGTTCCCACTTGTTTGGCAATTTCCATCCCTGTGCCTCTATTAACAGAGCATCCCTGCCCGCCAGGAGCAGCCCTGTCTGAGGGAATTGGGTGCTCAAGGACCACGGGTTTCATTTAACGGGGAGAAAATGATCTGAAGAACGATCTGGGAATAAATTGCCATGTCTGTGCAGCTTTCAGAGGGGAAAACTGCATTAAAGCTGAGATTTGGCTGCAGATGTGGGACAGGAGGGGTGGGGATAGAAACAGGAGCCTGGTGTGGGCTCTCTCCAGCCTTGCTGCTCCTGTTCCTGGCAGGGATGTGGGATGGACCTGGCATTCCATGGGGGGATGTGGTGGTGGCTACAGTCAGGAGCTGCCAGCAAAGCACTGCCCTCCCCACTGTGCACACATGGATTTAGCATTTAGGGATGAATTAAAGATCTAGGGATAACTGAGGATCTAGGGATGAATCTAACATCTAGGGAGGAATTGAGGATCTAGGCGTGAATTGAGGATCTAGGGATGAATTTAAGATCTAAGGATGAATTGAAGATCTCGGGATGAATTTACATCTAGGGATGAATTTAAGATCTAGGCATGCATTGAACATCTAGGGATGGATTTAGGATCTAGGGATGAATTGAAGATCTAAGGATGAATTGAAGATCTAGCTCACCTTTGTTTCACCACCCAGCTTTCCCCCTGTTCCATCCTGGCTGGATAAATCCCTGGGCAGGGATTTTTTGTTAGGCTTGTGCTTTACACTCAGCTTTGCCCTGTTAGGGAAAATTCCCCTTTTTGTGGCTGACAGTCCCAAAACACCTCGGGATTGACTTGGAGGAGCAGAGGGAGGTCCCGAGCAGCCTGATGTGGGAACTGACTTCAGGTCACGTTTGAAAGGAAATCTTTCCACGTTTGGGGCTGATAAAGCTCCATTGTGACGCTGCCAGTTTCCTTCCAGGGCTGCCAGCACGGCTCCGGCGGGGCTCGGAAGGAAACGGGGACGGGGTGGGGACTGGCCCAAAAAAATGCATGGAATATTTTAGAGATGAAGTGAGGAGAACCCACAGGGAAGCAGCGGGGGAAGGGAAGGGCAGGCTGCTGGCACTGCAGGGGTAACTGGGCAGGGAGTGGGGGCACAGAGCTCAGCTGTAGAGGAGTTTCCTGAGCTCTCAGGAACAGAAAGGTAATCACTGCCCTCCTTGATGCCCTGCTGCCCATGCCCACCCTGCCCTGGCACCACCGCCCTCCCTGCAGCATCTCCTCCCTCTGAAGGGCAGGGAGTGGAGATCCCGAGGGTTAAGGACTGAAAACACAGTCCAATTTCCACCGAGTGTGTGATAGCCAGAGACCTCGATGCAGCTTTGTAATTTTTTCATGACATTTATTAATGATTTTCTCCAGTTTGAAGAGCACCCGGCATTTCCACCCAGCCGATGGCGACAATAACGTGGGAACTCAGAGTGAGATAGCAGCAGTGAGTAATTCCCAGGGATTAATTCTGAGGACTAATTACTCACCCGAGCTCTCCAGCCAGAGTGGTTTCCATCCCAAGTGATTCCCTGCAGTTGCAGGATGGTCCCTGTTCCTGTGCTGCAGGAGCTGGGGCTGTCACCATGCTTCATTGGGACTACCTAAAAACAGAGGCCAGACAAAATTAAGGGAGTAAAAAGCAGTTGTATTTATTGAAGGGCCTTCAGGTACATTTTGGGCAGAGGAAGCCCCCCAGGAGATACACCCAAAAAATGGATGATGGGTCACAAACTTTTATAAATATGGTCCGTTTTCATTTTGGGGGTTAATCTTTCAATTACAGCTCCAGGTAGTGAAGTCATTTAAACCCAGTTTGCTCCCCACAACTCACTTTTGTTTCCATTTCTCAGGGCCTGAGGCAGTGAGGTGTCCTTGATTCCCAGCCTGGAGAGGAATTGTTGTGTCTGACCAAAATNCATTTTGGGGGTTAATCTTTCAATTACAGCTCCAGGTAGTGAAGTCATTTAAACCCAGTTTGCTCCCCACAACTCACTTTTGTTTCCATTTCTCAGGGCCTGAGGCAGTGAGGTGTCCTTGATTCCCAGCCTGGAGAGGAATTGTTGTGTCTGACCAAAATGTGAAGACAGTAGCTAGCACTGTGCACGAAGTTTAGAGTTATGCACTAAAAAATCACAGGATTACAAATATATGAAAAATAGAAAAGCTAAAATCCTGAGGCATCAGTCAGAGTGCCAGGGATTGATCATTTCCCTGTACCTGACACAGAGATTCCCTGCTGGGGAGGACACACACCATTAACAAACTGCTTTGAGCTCATCTTCTACTCCTCAGCACCTTCCCTGCTTTCTCCTGAGTGGTGCTGGCGTTGACGGTCCATCCTGGTGCCCCAAAAGTGACCCAGCCAGCAGGACAGGGTGCACGGAGAGCACAGCAATGCACAGTCAGCTGTGAGACCCCACCTGACTGAAGCCTTCTGTGCCTCAGAACTCCCACCCCCAGGGGCAGAACCCCTCCAAGTACCCTGGAAATGCTGCAGGGAAACTTGCAGTGTAAAAATCAGTTGCTGGAGATGGGTCACCAGCATTTCTCTTTGGTTCATTTTTCCAACTCAAGCAAATATGTAAAAAATTAGATAAATAGGGAAAATGTTTGGGTTTTTTCTTAAAATTTCAAGTGCTTACACAAATAATCAAATCAAGCATGATCATGAGCCATGTGACACTGAATGAAGGACACCAGTAACCAGGTGGGCAGTTTACAGTGAGGGTTTTAAATGAAATAGGGATTTTAATGGGGAATACACATATTTTCCCCATCCCAGGACATGCTGCAGAGCAGGCTGGGTGGGACTTTGAGCGGCTCAGTCCAGTGGAAGATGCCCTGACCTTGGCAGTTTCCGGGAGGATCTGCTCCATGCTCTGCCAAGCACAGGTGAGACTGACTGGCCTGGGGTTCCCAACTCCTCCTTAAAAACGGGGTTGTGTTCCCCTTTTCCAGGCAGTGGGGACTTCATTGGATTGCCACAACTTCTTGGATATGATGGGAAGTGGCTTGGCTGCTGCAGTTCTCCCAGGAGCCATGGATACATCTCATCATCCCCATGGATTCATGACCCTCAGCTTCCTTGGATGTTCCATCCTCAAATTCTCCTTCCTTTTCCCAATCCCTGCCTTTCCCTCTGGGTGTGGCTGGGGCACTGCGGGTTCCTCTGCTGGGATGTGCCGCTCCTGAGCCTGGAGAAGCTGATCCTTGGGGATCATCCAAGCTCCTCTTCCCTCCAGGGCTTTGTCCCTTGGGACTGTCCCAGCAGATCCCCAAAGGGGCCAGATCTGCTCTCCTGAAATGCAGGGATAAAGAGCTCACCGCACTAAGGAGCCCAGCTCCACCATTCTGTGGTCACTGCATTTCAAACCAGAGTGGGAATAGAAAACTGATGTGATAAAAGATTGGTGAGAGGGACATTTCTGAAGCGCCACGCAGAAATACACTGTACTTCATTAAATTGTTCCTTCACTTCAAGGAACAACATTTAGGCTCAGTAAGATTAGGAATTTAAATGACTTCTAGAGAGCTTCATTTCTCAGAAAGCACATTCAGGCACATGGTGACATTTAATTTCTTAGCAAGCTGCAAAGCAAAGCTACAAAATTGGCCACAATTAACATTTCCTTAAAACCTGGCTCCAGTTTTGAAGGGATTCAAACAATGAAATCTCAGTCAAAGGAATGATTTGCTCAGTGACTTTGCCTCTTCATTTCTGCTCACGAAAGTTTTCTGAGCAACTTCTAAACAGCTTCCAGTTTTCTGCAACACACCCATTCTTTCCTTGGAGGTACCAGGTATTCATCAGATAAGTTTTATGAGTAATTCTCAGTCTTTCCTTGCCCAGTTCTATATTTAGATTTTCTGCTGCAGTGGCTAATCTCGAGGGGAGCCTTAGGTCACCCATTACTATTTCCACTCTCTGGCTGAGTGCAAATACACACAATTCTGAGCTCAGACTTCACTTCAAACGCCCTCTAATTCCTGCTCATCTCCTTGTCCTCTTCAGCACTGGGCAGAAATGAGTTGAAAAGGAAAGTGTACAAATATTAATTGACTTCAGCACCATTCTGGGCTGCTGGGGCAGATATTTGATGTACTGCACTCCCAGTGCTAATTTTAAAAACAGAGGTTGCAAAAGCTAAAGTGACATTTAGAGGGGGTGGTTGGAAACTGCGTCTCAACTTAGAACTCTGCTTTGCCTTTGGAGAGCAAGCTTAGATGTCCAGCTTAGACTGAATTTTTTTTTTTTTTGAGACATCCATATCTGCGTGAAACGAGTCCTGTTTGAAGTAAAAAAAAATACCCCAAAAATCTCAGGCAGCATTTTCTTGAAGGAAGTTTTCTATAAGAAAGAAAAATAATTTTAGCAGACACATTTCAGCCTCTGGAATCTATTTTTGCATCACTGCAAACACATCCTAACCCTCTATATTTTATCTGGGCTCAGCTCTACAATTTTGCTTAGGTTTGCTCCTATTCCTGTTCTTTCAGCACGGGTCACTCTGCCAGGCACAAACACCCATTTATATCCCAATGATCCCAGATCAGACCCTCTGTGGCTCCTGAAGAGCCCCGCTGCTGGATCTCCAGATTGTAGGGGATAAATTCCACTTGAAATGGAGACATTTAAGCTCAGGAGGTTTCCTGCTCTTATTCAAGGCTCCTTGAGAATGCCAGCTCCATTCCCACTGCCTGGAAATGTCAGGGGCTGTGTGTCTCCACAGGGGTTCTCCAAATCCTTGCACCCTGTTCCCCAATTTAGATGCTGAACATTACAGGCTGCAGTGTTCAATTCAAAAGCCAACAAAAAACCAGCACTTAGAGCATTGCTCTACACTGCATTAGGACAGAAATTCTCCTTTGAGCTGTGAAAAACAAAAAGTTTTAACTTCTTAACTTGAATTTAACTTGAATTTAACTTGAATTTTGCACCTGAGGGGAGGTTTGGAGAAGGAGCTGGGCTGGGCTGGTGCTGAAGTGATGCCTTAAGTTTTAGTTTTCATGTTTTTCAGATTCTGCACTGCATTGGTGTGTGTCTCTGAACTTCATATCGAGTGTTGGCAAGTTCTCCTCACAGCTCAGTCACTAGGAACAATCCTTTTCCAGCCCCAGAACCAAGGACACCATGGCAGCTTCAGGCCCAAAAAGTGCAAACAGGGAATAGAGAGAGCAAACTGGGAGGATGTGACTGCATCACCTGCAGCTGGGATTGGACAATGAACCCCAATATGGAAATGGACCAGCACTTACAAAAGTGTGAAAACTCATGACCTGGGATCCACCTTGGCTGTAGCCATGGCCAGGCTCTTGTACTGCCCAAGGTGGATCCTTTGACAGCTTTTTAATAAATCCCTGCTTTATTCCTTTAACTCTGCCCAGCCCCTGCTCCAGAGAGCCTCTCCAGGCAGCAGGAGGAGCAGCAGGCAGGGCTGGACCTGCCCTGTGGGGAACGGGGTCAGACCAGACCCCACAAAGATGTGTGGGCCACAGGACATTGGCTTGGAGGCCCATGAGAGGAACCAGGGCCATGCTGGGGGACCCGAGCGTTCTCCTTCCCAGCCTCAGCTCCAGAGCAGCTCCAGGCAGGCTCTGGGGAGTGATGGACTGGGGGATGTGTGTGAGCAGGGGGTGCACACAAATCCAGGCCGGGAACACAAGTAACTCCAGTGCTGGTGGTTATGTCTGCACCGCCACAGGCCAGGCTGGTGCAGGTGATGCTTTGGGTTTTCACTTTTATGCTTTTCAGATTCTCTGCTGCTTGTATGTAACTGTGAAACTTCCTGTCGGGTGTTGGTAAGTTCTCTCCACAGGGCAGTCAGACAGAACAATCCCTTCCCAGCGGGGGAATCAAGGACAACTTGGGAATCAAGTTACCCAAAAATCACAAACAGCAGTGAGGGGAAAGGGACAAGGCAGGGGGTTGAGACTTCATCACCTGGAGCTGTAATTGGATAATTGACCCCAATATGTAGATGAACCAAAACTTATAAAAGTGTAAAACACTCGTGACCAGGACCCATCTTGGGTTCTACCTGGGTGTAGCCCTGGCCAGGCTCTTGTGCTGCCCAAAGTGTTTCCTTTTAAGGCCCTTTAATAAATATTTATTTTATTCCTTTTGCTCTGTCTAGTCTCTGTTCCAGGTCAGCCTTCCCAGGAATCACTTCTGGCACCCCAGACGGGACACTGGGGTATCTGGAATGCTGCAATTCCTGAAGGAATGGCTCCCAGAACCTTTGGCTGTTTTTCTCCTCTGGTTGTGAGCAGACACATGGTTCTGGTTGTTTTACTGAGGTACACTTCCCTCCCACTGTTCAGATAAAGAACTGAGGCAGCTGAGGGAGCTGTGCATGTGCAAATTGTTCTGCAGTTCCTTGAGGGATCAAGGCTCTGCTTGCTGAGCCCCCTCCTCACTGGCAGCACAGGGTGGAGGGCACCCGCATTCATCCTTTACTGAGGGTTTTACTAACCTGAGTAGGTGTTTTTTGTCTGGCCTCTACCACATTTTTTCTAAAAACTTCAAAGATTTGAGATTTGTGGTCATCTCTGTGCTGGGGCAGTTTGCTCAGGACCCCACTGGAGGGTTTGCGCTGAGCTATTCAGCTACACTGTATTTGCCGTCCTCCTGTTTGTCTTTCTTTCCTCTTTTTTTCTGTGATTTCCTCCAGCAGACCAAATCAGATTTATGCAAAAACTGATTACAAATGGCTCAGCTGTGTCTGTGTAAAAAAACACCTGTGCAGGTGTTCCTGCAAAACAGTTGGGTTCAGCTTTAGGAGCTGCCTGGCTGCTCAGTTTGGGCTTTAGGTTGTTTACTGTGTTCAAGGAAGTTTCTGGAATCCCTGCTAGAAAAAGACATGGAATTGTTAACAAATATTAGAGTGTAGTGCTCTGTAGGCTGAACTGCTCTGAACCGTCTATTTTTATTGAGTTTATAAGCTGGAAATTGCAGACCAAACCATGGTGACGTGTTGGAGAGTTTTTCCAAGAAATCTCCTTTAGTAAAGATGGGGTGAGGTGAGTTCAGCGCAGAAGCAACAGCTCTCGGATTAATGGATGTGTTTAAAGGCTGAGGAAGAGAATTAGTGGCTGTGACTCACTGGCCAGGCCTGTTTTCAGAGGACTTCCGAAGTGAAGATGTGCAAACGGAAGAGGGTTGATAACCAGCTGTGCCCTCTGCTCGGTGCAGACACATCAGGAGCCCCACAGGAACTCAGCAGCAGAGCTGAACCTGATTTCTGCTGCTCCCAGCACTTCTGCCCCTTCTGGGGCAAACCCAGAGCTTCGCCCTTCGCTGTCTTCCAGGCTTTTTGGAAGCAGAGCAGTTGATGGTGCGAAATGCAGCGGCACAGAGCGTGGTGCTGCTTCTCAGGGGTGGCTCAGAGCAGAGGGCAAGGAGACAAAACCCCAAATCCTTTATTTCCTCTGCCCTGTTTATCCTTAAACGGCAAAGCCAAGGGAGGTGGGAAAGCTGTGGTGGTTTGGAGGAGGGAATTGCAGTCCTAACCTGAAATGGCCATTGCCATGCAGCTGTCTCCATGGCTACCCCTCCTGGAAAAGCAGGGCGGCGAGATGTGTGAGCCATCTCTGCCGATGCCAAGTACAATGACTGCCATCCCCACCCCGAGCAAAACAATGCAGCCTCTCCCCCAGCTCTCAGGACAGCTTTGCTCCTGTTTTACTGAGAAAACTGAGAGGAAGGGTGAGACCATGATGAAAATGGAAGGACCTGCCATGATTCTGAGTTATATTTTAAGTTAATCCATATAAGAAGGAAATATTTTTAAAAAATGTTGACAATGGTAAAAAAAAAATCAGTCTGTTGCTCTAAATAAAGGGCAGAGTGGACCATGAAAGAACATACATAAGCAGAATATTAGTTAATAGGTGAGGGAGATTTCCTCACACAGGTGTTCCTGGAAGAATGCAGCATTACCATTTTAAATCCACCCAATTTCTGCTCATAATTAAAACACTGTAAATCAGAAAACACCTTGCAGCACAGTGGGTGCTCTTTGCTTGCTTAGTTCAGCACACAATTTCATGGAGGGACAGGAGGGAGCACAACTTTTTATCCTGCAAAATGACCAATGGCAGACAAAATTCCAAGAGCTGCTTTCAGCCAGCAGTGGTTTAGGATTTTCAGATCAGAATTAAGAAATTCTTCCATCAATCTGGGTGTTTATCAGTCACTGTGGAAATAAAAGAAAAATTAACCTGTTTACCAGCCTAGGAGTGAGTTTTATGAAGTCCTCATGTCCTGTTCTGGCAAATAAATCCAGAGTGCTGAGAACTCAAGAATTCCCAAGGCAACAGGCAATGTACGCCCATGGAAAGGCAGGAATTGGAGTAAGCTGAGTAAACCTTTGTAAACAGAGAATGGATGTGGATAGAACAAAAAATGTTTAGGTGGAAAGGAGGGGATTGTTAGGAGCACAATTAAATATTTTTCTTTTGGGCTGTTCTCTTAAGGAATTGTAGGGCAAACTGACCTTAGAACTTTGCAGAGGATGTATGCAAAGAGATTTGTTTTTTCTTTTTTCCCCTCTCACTGCTTTTGAGCCCTACATTTGTGTTTGCTGCAGGAGGTTCGTTGTTTCCAGGGCTGGTTTGTATAATCAGCTGTTCTGGAAGGCAGCCAAGGATGAAGGAAATAGTTAATAGTGCTCATTTTAATAGAGAGTGGAGTTTGGTGGTGCATGGCAGAGCCTAAATTTTTTTTGGGTTTTAATGCGGTATTGTCCACCCAGCGCTTTCCCAGCCCAGCTGTTTCACTGCTTGCTCCTCTCCAAAACAATGCTAATGGATTGAAAAAACCACAGAGCTCCTCACTAACAGGGCAGTGAGTGAAGGGCTGCCCCAAACCTGGCTCTACAACCTTGTTCCTACAAAAACACGTCCCTGCAGGGGCAGCAGAGGGTGGCACCTCAGTCCTGAGGCCAACTCTGCTGCCAGGCTGAGGGTGCTGCACATGAAGGGACCCACCAGGGCTGGCTCTTGGCAGGCCCTGCCATCTGGTTTTAGAAAACTTCATGCTTTGGCCCTCAAATTGGGTTGTCCCCAGGTGCAGCTTGCTGGGGTAAATCCTGCCAGGTGGATTGTGGTTGCTCAGACATTCTGTTTTCCAGAAGTTAGTTCAGCTTCCCTCAGAAACTCTCTGGGGCCAGTCTTCAGGCAAGGCTCAGCCTGTTGACAATGGTAGAACCCTTTTTTCCCCCCTTTTTATTTCCTCTTTTTTGTTTGGTTGGGTTTTTTTCCCTCTTTTTACTTTTTCCCTTTTCCTCCCTATGGAAGTGATTGAATCTGGTTATTGCAGGTGGTACAGAACCAACCAAACTGAACCCCTGATCATTTTCCTCCTTTGCCAAGTGGGCTTTTCAGGGCTTACACAAGTGATAAAAACCTTGAAAGCTGTTGCTTCCTTGTGTGTGACCCCTTTTGCAATCCCTGTGTTGTTCCCCACTTTGGCATAAACCGTGTAGCACAGCTCTCCTTTCAAGGTTTGGAAGGTTTTTTGGATGATTAGGGAGGATTGGAGCATCCGCATTGCACCTGGAAAGTCACCCAGGGTGGTGAGAAACCTCCCGGGAGGGTTTTTCCCAACAGAGGGGCACAGAGGTGGCCGTCAGGTGCCACCTGCTTGCCCCCAAACCAAAGGCTGAGCATGTCCTGGGTAATCCCAGCCCTGGGAGGGGCAGATCCCTGCAGTTCCCATGCTCAGGGATCCCATGGGATCACGCATTGCTCCTCTCCCAGCAGTGCCAGACACTTTTGGGAACCACTTGGCCGCTTCCATGGTTCAGGGCATGGGTGGCCACCAATCATTTCAGCCACACCTGTAACTGTTCATTGTGCTGAAGGAAAAGTGAGCAAACTCTTTGCAATGCATTAACCTTTGTCCTAATAATGGCTATCTCCTGAGCTGCCCCTGATTCCTGGAAAACACCACTGGTACATTACAGAATTAATTCAGCATCTTCTCTTTTCATCATCGAGTGTCTTATATTATGTTCTGCTTCTTTTCTCTAGTGGATACATTGCCTGGTTTTATATTTCCTCAGGATTTAAGAGTGGAAAAAATTGAAGATCTTTCTTCAGAGAAGTTCTGCTAGAGCTGCTCTTGAGATCCATCCTGGGCTGTCTGATATCTGACATGCGTCAGGAGTAATTGAGGAAATTTTTCTGCGTCAATGACAGTAAATAATCAGTGTCTGTTTTCTCCCACAGAAAATTATTCCTGGCCTTGTTTCAGACACTGAAGTGACTCTTGTTTCTTTGAAAGGAATTATCTTAAATGCCTGATATATTTCCACCACTGCTGTTGTCAGAATCACATTCAAGGACAGGATATGGGGATTTATAAAAATAATTTAATAACACAGAATTGTTTGGCTTTGACCTGCAATAGGAATTGTGTGAACTGCTCTGCAGCACACTTGATCCCAAATAAGATGGCTCAGGGAAGCTCAATGGTCTTCAGCAAATTTAGTTCATTTGCAGCCACTCCTAATCCTTCACCCAGTCATTCCCACTTCCTTTGACTCACAGGTCCTGTGGCTCAGGATGCTGTGTGGGCTCAGTCTCCATCCCAGCTCTCCCCTGCCCTGGAGGTGGGATCCCTCCCTTAAGTCTTTATTTGTACCCCAGACCCAGAGCTGAGACCTGCCCCGAGCAGCTGGGGACACTGGAGGCGCTGCTGGGGACACTGGAGGTGCTTCTGGGCTGGGTGGGACAGGGGGGTTCAGCTGCTCTGTCAGCAGCCTTGGCTGGGGGGCTGCATCCCTCATTTCCCAGGGCCTGCATTCCTCATTTCCCAGGCACTGGGTTACAACATCTCCTAAGGACAGGGATGCAGTGCTCCAAGCCTGGCTGTGGGGCTGCATCCCTCATTTCCCAGGAATTTTATTACGACATCTCCTAAGGACAGGGATGCAGCCCCAGAGCCAGGCTTGGAAGGGCTGCATCCCTCATTTCCTGGACACTCAATTCTGACATCTCCAAAGGACAGGGATGCAGCCCTTCCATCTCTCTCAGATGGTGGGAACACCTGGTCCCACAGAGGGCAGGAGAAGCAGACAAACTTCTTGGAAACAGCATTCCGGAATTCTCGGTGGGACCATTAGGGCAGAGCAGAAAAATCAGAGGAATGTAGGGCAAGCACAGCATTCTGAAACAGCAAAAGATGGAGTTTCTAAGAGCCTCTCCAGGTAACTGAGGGCTCTCAGGTTGGAAGGGAACTCTGAAGCTTCACTTGCTCAAAGCAGGACCAACTTCAGCCCTGGGTTGGGGCATGAAGCCACCACGTGTCATGGTCCCCTCTGCTCCCAACTGCTTGGAGAAGATCCAGCCTGGTGGGAAATTGTAGGTGGATGAGTTGAAGATGATTTGCATTTTTTGCTCTCATAAATGCTTCTCTCACTTGGGTTCTTTGAGGAAATTCTTCCCATGGACACATTTTAAAGTGACAAAATTAAGGCATCTGCTACTGTCTGCACTGTCGGTTGTGCCTTTGTATTTTAAATTTCACTTCCTGTGGTCAGCATAAATACCAGATTATTAGATTTTGGTTCAACTTCTTCCTATGCATGCCCTCCATCAGACTCCTCCTCAGTGGCTCTCTGCGAAGTGTGAGGCTTTTCCTGCATGCCTCCATGGATAACTCACACAGTTTTGGTGCTGCCAGCAAAAGCTTGGGGTTTGCTTATGAAATCAGAGGTGCTGCAATGCTCCTTTTTGGCCAAACCTTAAATATTCCCAGCCTGCATAAAGGAATATCCTCTGCATGGCAGCTCACCTCTTAAAGGCCTGAAAATTCCCAGGGGAGGTTGAGGGCTGGGTGATAGGTGAGTACTGAGTGTGGGTTCTTCCAGTGCAGTGATCAGGGATTATCCCTCAGGGAGCTCCAAAGATGTGTGGGAATTCTCCATTTCAGAGGGTGGAAAGTCAAGTTTCTGAGAAGAAAGTGGGAGCCAAACTCAGTTTGAGGAGTGCAGAACAGCACAGGGGCAGCACGGGTGCCGTGCCCAGACCTGCGCGCGCTGCAAGTGCCAGAGGAGGAGTTCCCAGTGGCTGTGTGGTTTGATATCTCCAAATCTGTCTGAACTCCTCGGTGCTCCCCAGCAGGGCTGGTCCTGAGGAGATCAGCACAATCTAAAAGAGGCAGAGTGGAGAGAGCAGAGGGAGCCGCTCGCTGGAGCCGAGCGCATCCTCTAAATGTTAAGGGGTGCGTTACGGGAGAGGCTCCGCAGACACAAAAGGTCACCACTGCCCAAGCCCGCAGTAAAACAAAGGCCAACTATTTTTAACTTCATTCCAAGTGGGAAGCCTAAAGCCATAAGCTGGCCTGATTGCAGGAGGCCTTGGCTGCGGTGCTAATCAGAGCTCTTTGCATAATGTGAGCCCTGGCTGCCGACCCCGCGAGCTGCATCCCAAATCTGCCCTGGCCCCGCTGATGCCTCACACCCGGGGATGCAGAGGGGCCCGACCTCCTGAAGTTCTGCAAGCACTGCACCAAAAATCCCTTCTTGTCTTGGAGAGTTATGCGAGAGACAGTGGGTTTGTGAGCCAGAGGTGGGGGTTAGCAGAGAGAGACACAGATAATTTGCATTACTTAGCAGTGCCCCCACCTGCAGCTGTGCACTGCGACTGAGTGAAAAAGCAAATGGAACAGGTGCCATAAGATCCATAGAAAAGGGATCTCCTGTTCTGCGTGGAGAATCCAGGGCTCCTTAGACGTGTCCTCTGCAGGGCACAAAGCTTTGACTCCAAGGCTGTTTTCAAAAGTACAAGTAGGTATTTTCTTTTGAAGGCAGATCTGCAGGGACCCTGTCAATGCAGCTGCCAGCAGGAGTATCAGCACATCAGGACAAGGTCTGCACCTCTGGTCTTTGGCTTTCTTCACCCTGGTGACAGAGACAAGAGAAGCCAAATTCTGGTCTGGGATAATTTCCTAACTTTTCTCAAGGCTGCTGTAGAAATGCAGGGCTGCACTTGCAGGTCTCTGCTCATTACTTGTTTCTGGTATTAACAAAATCTCCTGAGACTTCTTGGTGAACTTTACGATCCCATCAGGATCATGAACAGCCTCTTGGGTGGGTAAGCAGTGCCAAAGTTGCCCCACACTTCTCACAGTTCAACTTTTCTGGTGTTGCATCAAGAAGAAAAAAAAAAGGCAAGTCTGGACCAGCCTTATTCCCCCTGAAACAGTATTTTCAGCAGAGCTCTTCCCAGTTTGGTGGCAGAAATATAGAATATTTGCCTGGTTTCTGACCTGTCTGGCAGTGCAGGCCCAGTGCTCAGCAAGGCCCAGGTTTCCCACTACAGCAGTACGGGCCCACAGCTGGTTTTCTGTGTAGGTGTGGAATGGGATCACTTCCTGATTTGGTCACTCCAGAGGAATGGGAAGACTTTTCCTGAGAATAAGCTTGTAAATCTCTCAAGCAGCAGAGCCGTTTGTTTCCCTGGGGTTGCTGAGGGCTGGGGACAGATGGTGGCTCCCGCAGCTGCCAGCGCATCCTTTCCCTGGGATTCACCCTTTCCCTGGAATTGCCCTCTGCAAACAGGCTGAGCTGTGGGGTTGGGGCTGTGCTGGGAGGTCACTGCCCGCAGCAGCGCTGGAGGTGGGAAGGGTCTGTGGCCAAGTTAATCATTAAATAATGTGGCCACATGCAGAGCAGCCTGGGCCCGGCCGTGTCCCCTCAGGCCTGGTGGGACGCGCTCAGGGTCCCGGGCGGTGTCACAACGAGGAGTGACAGCCACCAAAACCGACCTCAGGGGATCCCACAGCTCCCACCCCTCCAGTGCTGAGCCAGCCCTGCCTTTGCATCAAGAAGGACCCCACAGCTCAGGCGACCCCACAGCTCAGCTCCGGGGCCACGCCTGCTGTTCAGTGGGGAATTCTGCTGGTGCCTTGGTGGCTCCGTTCAGGTTTGTCCTGCAGGGAACTGGGAGGCTGCACAGCCGCTGCTGCTGTGTCCAGATGTTGTGATACCCCCAGCCTGTTCCCTTTTTACAAGCAAAACAGTTTCCCAAAGCCCTGTGACAGCTTTGGGGCTGAGCTCAGTGCGGAGCCCAGCTACCCCATCCCTCAGGATCTGATGAGTGACCTCCAGAACACCTCCAGCACAGTTCTCTCTCTTTAATTCTCTGCATTGCTGCGTGTTTGTGAGGAGATCAATGTGTTTCCAGGTTGTCAGAATGCACTGAGAGCATGGACACATCTGATTTGTAGGATTTCTCTCACCCCAGCTATCCCACAAGCTCTGAAGGCCAGTGAGCAGCTTCCAGGATCAGCTGTTTGGGATCCCAAACTGCATCACAATGGAGTCTTGCCCTCATTTTTCTATTGGGGCAGAGATGTTTTGTGGTTTGTTGAAATCATAGAATCACAGAATATGCTGTGTTGGAAGGGACCCATCAGGATCATCCATCAACTCATGGCCTTGCACAAACACCCCAAAAATCCCACTCTGCATCCCTGAGAGATCTCAGCGTGGGATGTTCCTGATCTTGTTCCTCCAGGTCTTACCCATGTGTGGAGCTTTCCTGTCCTTCAGAAATCCCCAAACTCTCGCTGTGCTCTTTGGGAAAACAGCCTCCCAAACCACGTCCAAGCTGCATCTCCAGCATGTCCTGCAGTGTCCCCTCCCCGTGTCCTGCAGTGTCCCCTCCCTGAGCACTCCCAGCGCTGGCCATTGCAATTAGTAACAATTAAGAGCAGCAGGGGAGAGATGCCTGTCTCGCTTGGTTTCCAAGCCCTTGCACATTGCACGCTCCAGATCACAGCAGGGAGTGGATGCCACGGGTAAGGAGCACTGGTTAAAAAAGCCCTGGCAGCTCCCCAGAGAGCTGAAGGATTAATTAGGGCCATGGACAGTCCTTAATGAGCCCTGAGGGACTGGGAGATAACAAAAGCTGGGATGGAGCAGCCCTGGAGCATCACAGTTGGTTTAGCACTGAGATGTGGCACCCTGGGAGGAAATTCTGGAACAGGAGCCTGTGGAATGAGGGCTGTGGAGGCAGAGTCTTCTTCCTCTAAAGGCAGATTTCACCTGTGAAAAAGCAAGATTTGAGGGGTCTGTAGTGAAAGCTGTTTGGGGTTGGAAAGAGAAATTAAATCTCTCCAAAGGTGAGCTCAAAGTGTTCATCTTGTTTGGAGGACTTTGGATTGGAGCTTAACTTTCTTCTCTGGGCAGTTGATTTTGGGCCTGTGATCTGCGCTTGTTCCCCTGTGTGGGAACAGGGCTGACACCCATCATAGGAGCCTCTGAGAGACAAAGGCAAAAAATTCAGATGCGAGGCAAAAAAAAAGGAGAAAAAAGGAAAAACCCTCAGAGCTGGCCCTGCAACCTCCTCCCAGAGAATTCCCTGCACTTTTTTATCTCTTCAGTGTGCGGTGCCTGGTGCACCTGGAGCCTTTGTGGTCGTGTGGGGCCCTTCCCAGCAGAGCCTTCCTCTCTTGGATACTTGCTAAATATTTAATGGAATGATTCTGAACTCAGACAATGAGATCTCCTTTTTGGGGGTGTCCTGGCAAAGCTGGGGCTGCCCATGTGCTCCTGCTCAGCCAAAGGGAACATTCCCACCACCTGCTGGGGTTTGCACTGCTGCTCCCAGCCCCGCTGTGCCTGTGTGTGTGGGAAGGGATTCCTGCCCCATTTCTCTCCCGGGAGCGAGGGGCAGGATCTGGCCTTGACTCACAGGCTGCAGCATCAATGGCCTGCTTTGAGCCTGCTGGAAGTTTGGTTTTCTTCCTGTTATTTTGGGTGAAAGCTGTGATGTCACGCTCATTTTTCAATCCAAATTCCTCTGTGGCAGTTTTTCCGGGCCAGTATCATTTAGGAAGCAGCTCCTGGAAGTCTCATCTCCCCCATTCCCAGCTTCCAAACCACTTCAAAGAGGTGCAGCTAAACTGGGAGAGTCCTGATCAGAGGTGAAGGAATGGAACACCACTGAACTTCACTTACCCTACTCATTTTTCTGCTCCACCTCTCCCAGATCAGCTCCCTCTGAGCCTGGCACTTGGCAAAAGGGGAATGCCTGGATGGAGACGGGAATTCAGACACTTCTCTGCTTGTGCCTGCTCTGATCCTCAGCCCTGCATGGACAAAAGTGTGCTGGTGTTGCTGTAAAGGTGTTTATCCTCAGCCACGGACTCCAGAATTGTCCTCAAGGCCATGGAGAGGATGATGTTGTAATATAGGTAGATAAATTATACAGAAAGGGCCTGATTATAAAATCAGGCCTTGTTATGCTAAGCACTATCTGGCTTGGCACTTCTAAGTGCAGCTAAGCTGGCTTGCAAGTTCCCATGTGAAAACAAACTTGAGAATGAAGGTTTGTTAGACAAATAACTATTTCTGGATGAAAAACAACTGCACCTGCCATAAACAAGAAATCTGTCTCATGAGAACCAGTGAATAAAGTATGTAAACTAACCAAGAATAGAGAGATTTGATGGGCAAGTGACAAACCTGTTACTAACCAATAAATTGACAAGGAAACGAGGAACCAATTGGAGTTGCACACGAGATCTGTAAAAACTGTATAAAAATAAGTTGTGTGAACAATAAAGCGTTTTCTGCATGATCATATTGGTTTGTGGTTCAGAGGTTCTGAGCTCCCACAGGATGATCCCTCCCCTGTGTGATGGATGTGACGTGTGTGTCCACTGAAAGGAAAATAATGTTGCACTGTGAATTCCCTCTGGATTCTTTGCATCTCCCTTCCAGCTGAGTGACATTTGTGGATACTCTGCCGGGTGAGCTTGATCAGGGGATCAGGATGGAAACAGCTCTCTTCTAACTGCTGGAAGAGTCTTTATTTATTTATTTAAAATAATAAATATGGGGAGGCAAATCCCCCATCTCCTTCGGCAACCTCAAGCTCCCAGGTCTGTAAGAAGCACAAAGAAATAATTTTATGTGCGAATTAAACACAGTTACATGTTCTGTAATCTGCTCCCCCAAACAGGGAAATACCTGGAGAGCGGCTGTGGAGTCAGCTGGGAAGTGAAGGGAAGTACAGTTCACTGGTATTTTGCAGCTTTGTCATTAGAAAACGGAGTAGGTGGAAGAGCCGGGTTTGGGTCAGGAATTCCTCAGCCCTCCCTGTGCTGAGCTCCCTTCTCAACTCTGCCTGACCCAGTGAGGGTTCACACCATGGCAATGATGGATTGGGAGATATTTTCCTTTCCTCCCCTCCTGCTCCTTGGCTGCTTTCTCCAGCACCATCCTGTCTCCCACATTTCGGGAGTAACAAGGCCCAGAAGGGCTGTGCTTTATTGCTTTCCATCTGGGATGCCTTCTCCCTGGATTTTTTCAAGTGTTTTTCATGTGGGGGATAAACCCTGCTTGGTACTTTCCCTCCTCACCACGGTTTGATGGCATTTCCTGGCAGAAATGCAGGAAAAAATAATTAGCAAAGCTCCCAGCAATAACAAACTGTGCAAATCTTTGCCCTCCAATTCCTCTGTTTGGCATTATCAAGGGAAAGAAATGTGAAAATGGTAACAGTCTTTAATTCATTAACGCATTAATTGATTTCACAAAATTAGTTTGCAGACACTAAAAGCAGTTTCTCTTATCTGCTTTTATGAACTGCCAGTACAAAGCAGAAGTAGGGAAGACACTTGCACAAATAAATGGAAATTGTGATACAGCAAACGTTGCCTGAAAGCAAAAATCAAATTCTTTCCTGTTCTGCTGAATTTGGCACACATCAAAAATAGAAATTTTCTGCATTTCCAGCACTCTGGAGAAGAAAAGGGCCAATCTTTTCCCCCCATTAACAACAAGCACTTAAGGGGCAGTCAGAACCCAGGAACAGGGAGCAGCCCAACTCTCTGGATTTATTTTATTGTCAGAAATCCCTCATCATCAGTGTTTGGTCAGAGATCAAAGCTAGAGAGAGAATGGGGACAAAGAAATGAAATGGAGTTGTTGTCTCCTCTCAAAACCACTTGCAGTGATGTTTATTTTTTATGTTGATTTCAAGCATGGGTCCTCCTCTGGTGTAGACCTTCCCTGGAGAACTTTTTCCAGGTGCTTTTTTGAGCACAGATGGACAGTGGAGAAATCCAATCAGCAATGCAGCAGACAAAGGGAACAGTTTCAAAGTTACCCTTGGAATGATTGATGTTTGGCATCACTTTCTCAGCAGCTTTCCCTGGATTTCTTAAGACAAAGACTCTCAGGGAGAAGATTTGGATTTCTTCCCCTGCCTTCCTTCTGACCCACAGCCAGAGGTTAAAAATAATGCACTAGGCAGGAGGAAAATAATAGTGCAGATTGTTCATTTTGAAAGAAAACATTTTATTTTTTCTCCTGTTTTAAGTGAAGATGGGCTTTAGTTAAAAAGAGTTGGGAAGGGATTTGTCCTCCCTTATTTCTGATGGGAGCAAAGGTGGCTGGGCAGGCACTGCCAGGCAATGGGTGTTGCCCTCACTGAAATAAATCTAAATTTGCCTTTCATGGCTGTTCTCAGGTGTTTTTTGCTGGACATTTTTCAACTATCCAACCAGTCTTGGTTATCTCCATGTCAGCTTTGATTTTGGGAAGCAGTTTGAGACTGAAATAGGGCTGCATTGGGGGTCTTTGTGGCTGAACACAAAGGAAAAAGTAATCCTGGCCCTGGAACCAAGGGCTGTTTGTTCCCATGGTTTTCCAGCCTGAGATCAACCTGCCCTGATGGGGATGGAGGGAACCTTGGGATCGTTGCTACTGTGGAGCTTCCAACTGTTTGGGGTTTAGGAGAAGTTCAGCATCTGAAAGTGCATTATCTGACCATTTGGCAAGACAAAAATCTGGAGGAGAGAGTTTTCAAAATTTACTTTTCATTAACGCGAGCTAATTAAACCATTCAGCCAGCACTCCCCGTACCCAGAGCAGGCAGCCACGTCTATTTTGAGCTTTCCCTTCTCCTGCCAAGTCCTAGTCTCCAGACCAGCTTTATTTTTCAGTGGGAACTGAGGACTTTGGGACAATGTCAAGCATCACGCTCTGGATCTGCTAATTTGTGGCTGGGTTGTGCAATTCTTGCCCAGCTAATTTTAGCTGTGCCTCGCAGGGTGAGAGCGGGAGAGCTTTGGTTAAGAACAGGCCACAGGAGCAGCCCCAAGCTCAGAGTTTAATTGTGTAAGAACCCAGCAGAACCATGAGCATGGCTCATGGAGCCGTGGAGCCTTTCTTTAATTCTGCCTTGTTCATGTGAGCTCTGCTGCACTCCAGGCTTTCCTGAGGATATCATTTATAACACACTTGCTTCCTAACAACCTTTTCTTTCTCTGCATCAGAACCTCACCCTTCCTGTGGTTTCAGCACAAAGTCTGGGAAAAGGGACTTTCTCCTGGTTTGTTGTGCCATCATCTCTTTGCCATCATCTTCTGGCATCTTTGTTGGATGTGGATGTTGTTTGCCTTGAATACACTTATTTTTAGCTCAATAAAGTACACTTGAGATCCCCTCCTTGCCTGGCAGCCTTGCTGCTGCCTAAGCAACCTTGTTCTTCCTGGAGCATTTAGGGGAGGGTGGGATTTCAAGTAGCAAGCTGCACTTGTGGTGCTTGGACTGGAGTTTTATTTCCTGGGAAAGGCTGAAATCCTGGAAACTCAGAGTAAAACCCTGACTGACTCTGGAGAAGTGAGGATAAGGGGGGAGTAGCCAACATAACCATGACTAAAACTGGGAATCTGTGGGTGTCCTGACCCAGCTCCTCAGCACCTCAGAAACCCAACCACAGCCTGAACGCAGAGGTGAGAGCTGAGCCAGCCCCTACATCCCCAAGGTGGCTTCCCAGGGTCTGGAATACTGAAGAGAGCCTGTGAAGCCAGCTCTGTGCCCAGCCCTGCAGGACCATGGGGCTAGAAATGCTTGCTGCTGCCTCAGAGGGGCTGTGCTGTCACAAATGCCCAGCTTGGGGTGGCCCCTGGGGACACCCAGCCCCGTGGGAAGGAGGTGCCAAGGGGCTTCCACCAGTGCTGCGTCCCCGGGTGTGCCCTGCAGTGGCACCGGGATCTCTGCACACACTGCCTTTGCCCACAGGGTTGGTTTTGTTAGCCCTCAGCCCCTCTGCTCCTGGCCCCAGCAGTTCTGGAGTGATGTCCCTCACACCTCCCAGTCCAGCCCAGTCCTCCCCAGCTCCAGCACTGGAGCCAAACAGAAACAAGCTGTCTTCCAGAGCAGCTTTAATTCATTACAAGCCACAAGTCAAGTGGAACAATTTTTTAAAATTCCTTATATTTTATCTAGACAAGCACTCCCATGTCATTGATTCTACCTTTGCTGCTAAGGCTTTTTCCAGCTCCTCAGCCTGGAGCCTCCTTGCTCCAGGCACAGCTGGACAGAGCTGCTATTGGCTTCGCTGGCAAGTTCTCCATGCTCAGTTCCACCTGGAGGATCCTCTCTGCAAGGTTTGGATAGAAAATCCCAGCCACGGTTATTTATCAAAACCATCTGTTTGCACTGGCACACAGGGAGCCCATCACAACATTGCTGCTTTTCAGACTCTTTGCACACCTGGCAGATCTGAGTGAACAGCCCCTGGTGTTAACAGCAGCTCGTGATGCGGTTTGGTGCAGGGATGAATAATCCTGGCACTGAAGGCAGTGCCCTTTTTCTGCTGCCCTCCTGGAATTTCTCCTGGGAATGGCAGAAGGATTATAACTGGGGTGAGGGGTGGAATTCAAACAGTCAAACTGGGTTTTATACAGCAGTTTGGATCAGCCTCTGTTTGTGTTTGCTGCAGGAGGAGTGTGGCCTTTACCCCCCTTCACCAATGTGCCTTCTCATGAAAAGCCAGAAGAATTAGAGAGTCAGGACAAAACCCCGTGCTGAGCAGGTTTGCTCTCTCTCACACAGCTCTTATATCTGGATTTTTGGGCACTGGTTATTCCTTAAGTGTCAGGCACCCCCATTAACCCTGCTTCCACCCCTCACTCCCCGTGGGGCTCTGTGGGGCTGTGGATGAACACTGGAGGTGAACTGGGCTTTGGTGGAGCAGCCTCTGGGAACGGGCTCTGATTTCTTCTCCCCCTCCCAGGAGATGGCAGAACTCGGCCCCTGCCACCTCAGCTTGCCAGTCTGACTTCCCCAGTGCTGGAAATCAGCAGCCAGCACGTCCCAGGTGCAAGGAGTGGATGTGAGGATCCAAGCACTCATTTCCCTTTGCCAGGGAAGTGTTACCCCCCTGCTCCACAAACCCACCTGGGACCCCCACACAGCCAGGGATGTCTTTAATGGAGGCTGAAACCACTCAGCTGTAACCAGGCAGCAAAATCAAACTTTTTAATGGTGCAACCAGACAGGAGAAACACAGCCCGGCCCCCTGGCAACGTCAGGAACGCCAGCAGGACACGCCGGGGCCATCCAATTCTTCTTGCTTCTCTCCATCCATTTCCTTCTGCCCCAACCTGACCAGCAGGCTGGGAATCCCACAGCCATGGAACGCCAGACAGGGAGGGGCTGGGATACAAACCTGGGGTGCCACAGCCCCTGCAGCGTCCCGGTCACGGTCACCTGTCCCCTGCAGCAGCAGGTGCCTCCAGGAGGAGATCCAGCAGGGCCGGGCACGGCGGGGCTGCGGGGAGCCTGCCCGGTCTGTGGGGAACGGGAACAATCCCTGCTGGGGGCAGAGCCGGAGGCCACGGCCCCCTCTGGGCTCCCGGCACAGTTACGGGTATTTATTGTATGTGCTCCTATTTTCCTTTCCTGGTCCAAAGATTCGGGATTTCCTCTGAATTGCGTGAAACCACCGCAGCAGCAGGGCTGGCCAGGGACTCCTCTCGTGCTGCCCTGGATCTGTGGGGGAGTGAAACTTTGAGGAAGGCAGAGTGTTGGTCACATATTCCCTGAAAAAGCAGCCTGCGGGATAAGGCTTTGTTAAGGCACATGGGGACAACTCCCCTTGGTGGGATCAGGGAAAATCCCTCTCTGTTTCCTGTCCGCACAGCCCCACCCCGGTAATGACACCACCTGTGGCAGGAGAGGGCTCTTGGGGACTGTCCCAGGCATTTGTGTCACCTGGGTGTCCCCTGGCAATGCCAGAGCCCTCTGCAGCTGGCCATGAACACAACAACACAGCAGAGCTGGGCTCCAGACAGGCCAAAAAATAAATCACAAATAAACTAAAATAAATCACAAAATACAAACAGTGTGGTTTAAGACAGATAAGGCAGCAAGTGACAGAGATTCTGACAATTGCACTATCAGTGCAATTTGCTTGTCTTGTCCTTTGCTGATTTAGGGCCGTGTAAAAACCAGGCTCTGCAAAAAGCACCCACTTTCCTGCCGCCTGATCTTGGTGCTGTCAGGCTGCTCTTTTTTGGCACAGAAAAAGCACAGTTTGGCTGCTGAGGAGTTAAACCAAGGCAAATGACACTTTGCTTTATCCAGCTTCCAAACAGAGGGCAGAGGACTTGTGTGATGGCTCAAATGTGTGGAAAGCAATTCCACTTCAAGACGTGCTACCATTCCTCAGACTCAAATCTCCCTGCACAGGAGTGAGTGATAAAGGAAAAGCTATCAAATGTCCAGGCCAGCCAGCATCAGATTGATATTAAACCAGCCTGGGCAGTGCAGCTCAGCAGAGCTCTGCCCAGGCCATTCATCCGGAGAGGCCAGGTCTCAGTCTCACCAGGCTGGAGGAACAGCAGTGACAAAGGACTTTGTGACACAGCAGCAGTGACTCCACTCCTGTAAATGACTTCTTTGTCCAAACCTGCTGCTCCCCTCACATTTCTGCAGTGCTCAGGGTATCAACCCAGCCTCTATAAAACCAGACTTAAAGACTGCTTTCTTTAGGATGAGGCACCTCTTAAGTCCTAAACCATTTCCACCCAGGGCAAACCACGCTGTGGGCAAGGACCAGCTGCTTTTTGATTTCCTATGACCCTGCAGAGGTTTGAATGCACATCCACACCCTCTGAGGATTTACTGAATAAAAGCTGTACAGCTTTTGTAAAGGTGAGCTAAGAAGAGAAGCAAATACACCAAGAGATCCTGTAATTGCTTCTCTAGATGAAAAACAGAGAATGAAACTTCTTTTCTGAAGTTAACTCTACTGGCTTCCAGGGCTGGCCCTGAGTGTCTTGGAGCTGATTCTCAGAGGTTATTTTATAAGTGAACTTAGTGCCAAGATTTGTTGTGGAAAAAACAGATCCTGGCAAAAATGTGTCTCTGTTCCCATGCAGTTGTGAAACGAGAACAAAGGCCAGAGAGGCTCCAGGTGTATGTTGTGGGTCTGTGTGTGTGCAGAGCTCTGTGTGTGCACAAGATCTGCTTGTTTCCAGAGCTCTGTGTGTCCCCAGCTCTGTGTCCAGATTTTTGTTTGTCCCCAGCTCTGTGTCCAGCCCTCCTTTCCCCACAAATTGTCATTCCCAGCTCCCCCCAGCTGGGAGCTGTGACAGCCAGCAGTGTCACATCTGACAGGATGCCCCAGACCAGGCACTGCTTGCAGCACTGAAGATTTCTTTATGAGACAGGTGTTCCTGCAAGGGTTGCACCTTTAACACGCTCTCCTGAATGGAAAAGAAATCCTCCCCAGTGTTCCCTGTCTCGTTGCTGTTTTGTTGGTACCAGGAGAAGAGGAAAGTGCTCCATGTCCCTCAGATAACACACAGGCCACCCTGGATTTGGACAGCGAGGGACTGGAGGGAAATTTGGGGATGTGCCCTGGGGGCACTTGAAACAAGGAAAACCTTTGAGCCACTTCCAGCCTGGGGAAAGGGCTGAGCACAGAGATCTGTCAGACCTCCAAGAGGTGACAAACTCCTGTGGCTCTGACAGCAGAAGGTGCAAATCTTCACCAGGATGAATTTTGCCTGGAGAGAGCTGGAAGAAAAAAGGATGTGAACATTAAAAGCATTTCAGAAATACCTTCTATCTGTTTCCCATAGCAAAGGTGGGAGGTGCACACAAATAAAGACAGTTTTACAATTTGTACCTGCAGCTTTGGGGATTATATTTGCAGTTCAACAGCTCCTCTCCTTCCTTAGCAGCTGACTGTGGAACCCTCAGTGGACAGGGCTTGGAAACACTCTGAAAATGCCAGTCATTCCCATTTCATCTCCCCAGCACATGCAATTTCTGTTGTTATAAACCAGCACAGATGGTGCATTACTTGCTTTGGGATGCTGCCCTGCTGCTGCACTTAGTGCAGAACCTGGTGCTGCTTCTTAGCTCCAGAGTAACAAGAAAATGGATTGTTTGGGGTGGATTGGGATGTGTAATCCCTGCACCATCACTCACATTGAAAGTCTCATTCCTTAAAAAGCAAAAGCTGCTCTGTAACCCCACAGATGGACACAGAGATGGCTTTGACACAGAGCCCTTCACAAACACTCCTGCCATGTCACAAACACATCACTCACCCCAAGAGGAGCCAGAGCCCACCCTGCCCATGGATGTTTCCAGCTCTGCACAACGTTCCTGTCCTCCAGGTGAGGCACAGACACACCCCAACCCTCCCCACAAGAGGAGGGGGTTTGAAATGGGTTTCTTTGGTTTTGGCTTTTGTTTTATGCAAGCAAAGTTCAGAGTAGCTGAATGCTGGGTGGCTGGAAAAGCTGAAACCAAACAAGTCACACCAAGGACGGAAGTTGGCCGTCAGCTACAGGCGGCAGCAGCATTCCTGGCCATGGAGGGCTCTTCCCACTGCTGGAGAAGCAAGCCGGAGTGGGAGCAGGCTGCAGGGCAGGGAGGGAGCTCGATTACAGCTGAGGAAGCCTCGGTTGTTCTCCCAGAGCACACGCTGGGTGCCTGAGATCCTCGTTTGGGTGCACCGCCCATCCTAAGCGGATCCTGCGCTCCCGGCTCTCCCCATCCTTCCCCACGGCTCCTTCTCCAAACCTGGGGAGTGCAAAATGCTGGCAAATAAATCTCTGCTGGCCTGCACAGACAGTGGTGAGGCGGGAGAGGAGCTCTCCAAGGGGAGGTTTGATGCGGAGCCGCATTTTGGGTGTGCTGTCCCTGCTGTTCCCTCCTGCCGAGGGACTCCGGGCACACCTGGAGAGGTGACCCCAGCACAGCCCCAGCGTCCTCTCCACTGCAAGCAATGCAAGCAAGAGAAAAAAGCTCGGCTGGGGGCGCCGCTGAAGCAGGAGGCAAATGTGAAGCTGTGATGTTTGAGGTCTGGGCGAGTGTGCTCCTGAACCTGCTCGAACTGCAGCCCCGCGGGAGCCTTCCCGCAGCTTTGCCTCTGTCCTCTCTCGTTCTCTCAGAGCAGAGTTCTTGGGGTTTGTGGGGTTTTGCTGCCCTGTCTGGCCGGTTCCCTCAGCTGTGCGGGCCGTGTGGTAGAACCGGGGTCACTCCTCACCCTGCCCAGGGCAGAGAGGGAAGAGGGGAAAGTCCTCACTGAAAAAGGAGCAGTCTGGCGGGGATTATTTCCAGCACCGTGGCCCCTGTGCCTGTGGGACAACAAGCACCGCTCCCAGCCCCGTTCTCCTGGTCACCATCGCATTCTTAGGCTATCTAGAAATACACAGCTGGCCTGCCTTACCTGGGAAATGCCACTGGGATTGGAGAGAGCGCCTGGCTTTTTAGGTAACAGCCCCGTTCCTGTCCCAGGACAGGAGCCCCTGCAGCAGAGCCGGGTGTGGCCGGGCTCCCTCCCGTCCAAGCCCACCCTGCTCTGTCCCACAGCTCCAGGCTGCTCCTGGCGCTGCTCGCACACACCTGCCGTGTCTGGCCGCAGGTTCCCCCAGGGCTGGGGGCAAAGCGCAGCGACACAAATTCCAGCCCGTGTTTGATCCGAGCTCCCTCGGAGCAGCCCTGCCAGGGATTCTGTCCTCAGCCAATTCACTCGGCTCGGAGGGAAGGCACAAAGCAGGGGGAGGGGAGTTTTTCCGGGACAATCCTTTTTGGTGGCACACGACCGGCTCGGTGGCCACTGGAGCCCCACCCCGTGCTCAGCCTTGGGAGAAGGGTGACCCCGCTCTGGGGAAAATGATTTAAAATGCCTTCAGATGCCTTTTCACTTCTTTTTATTTAATTCCATAAATATTTTCATAAGGCTCAGTGTCTTTACAACACTTTTTTAAACACTTTGTTTTATACACACAACTTTGACACTTGTTTGACAGGGTCAAACAGTCCAATATAAACAAAATAATAAAACTGGCAAGTGCGGATCAGCTGGGTTACCAAAATCCTTTTTTTTTTTTTTTAAATTCTCTGCTACAAGTCCCTGTCGTCATAGTGCCTTTAAGCTCCTACAGACTCTTCTTTTCTTCTTAAGGAAAAATAAGCTTGGTGATGCCATGCAGAACTTACAATAGCTACTAAATATACATGTTCCCTGAAATGTAGCTGCAATGAAAAGATGACAGAGCATAAAGAGAACAAAACCAGAAACCCAAAGCACCACAGTGTACTATCAATAACATTGCAATGGACGGCTGGTGTCCATCCAGAAACTGAAACAAATTTCAAATATATTTCTCTATGTAGTATTTTCTATTTACAACTGTTAGATGCACCTAGGTTGGTTCTTGTTTGATTTTTTGGAGAGGGTGGGGAGGCGAAAGTCTTGAATTTAGATCCTCTGTTCTAGTGGCTAGCTTAAGGGTAATGCATGTCATTTACCTAGGGAAGAGGGTTTCTTTTTATTTTTTTATATATATATATATATATATATATAGATTCAGCCAGAGAAATACCGTAAACATGTAAGTTTGTTACAACTCTCTTGTTTCTGCATATGGAATGGGAAGTGGGTTCCTCCTGTCTGGCACTGCAATGAGAAGTCTGTACCAGATGCTCAGTCAAGTCACCCCCATCTGCACGGGCGCTGCTCCCAGCGCTGTCACACACTCGCTCCAGCCCCGCTCCCTGCTGGGACAGCCACAGCAGGGGCTCAAGTGGCACCCAGTGCTGGTTCTTCTTTGTGCCAATGCTCCATCTCCTGCAGCACCTTGGCAATTTATGGAGGGGAAGAGCTTTCTTGCAGGCCCGAGAGCCAAGCCCCTCGTCCCTGCGGCCGCTGTGCCAGCGCCAGCACGAGCGGCGCTGCCCCGGGCGGGCTCCCACTTAACAAAGAAGCTGCGAGTCCAACAAGTGGCCTTGTCAGATCTTGATTTATGATGCAAATAATGGTGTGGCGGTGGTGTTTCTTTTTTCCTAGTGCTGAATATTTAGGAAGCATCTTCTCATAAAAATTATGGATGTCTCATTCTCACTCTCTGAGGCACAAAACAGTAAATAACAGGCTTAACTAATGTGCTTGTTACTTGGTTGGTTTTTTGTTTTTTGTTTTTTTTCCCTAAGCAATTAAAAAGGCAAAAGGAGTAAGTGAAATTTTCATCATGTTGACAACATTTTGGAATCTCTCTCTCTTTCTCTCTCTCTCTCTCTCTGCCTGTCTCCAGCCATTCAGAAAGAGTAAAACATTTCAGTAAACTGACAAGAACCCATCTCATGCACTGCTTTAAATACCCATTCTGTTAAAGAAACAAAACAATATTTCCTATGTAGCCCATATTAAAATCTAGCCATAAAAATGCAAAGATACAAAAGAGCATAAAAATAATTCCTGATATAAAATTGGGTTGCTTCTTATTTGGGATTCCTGATGTTTGCCTGCTGCCTGTCACAGAGGGGCCACTCCTCCTCTCCAAAACACTAATCTGGCTTTGCTGGTTATTGATAGCTTCTAGATTATTCAAAAGTATAAGAGAGATTATTTTTGGATTTAAACAAAAATAATACCGCCATTGTGATATGCCCTTAAATAAAACAGGCTCCATGGAAACAATGAAATCACACTCTCTGCTCTTCCCATTCACTTGGATTTCTTAGGGGCAAAAAAAAAAAATAAAAAATTATCTCCACATTCTCTGTCCTGGGGTGCTTATGTGGTGGATCAGATTGCAAAGAAAATGACAAATACTGTGATCAATCACTTCATCCCCCATTTTCAAAGGAGCTTGCAGAATAGCTCTGCAAAGATTTCAAGTTCATCTTCTAAATCTGGTTAAACAGTCTCATTTGCCCTAGGAAAGAAAAAAAAATCCTCCTCCTGACAATGGTCTGTTTTAGGAGCTTAACCATAAGCTCCTGCACTTGCAAACAAAGGTACTTAAAGCTGAAATTGTAGGAAGGGTCTTTAAAAACAGAGCTGTGAATCTCCAGAGGGAGAAAAAGAGAGAGAAAGAGACCTGGAGGGTTGGGCTGACCCATCACCCCAGACCCACTGGAGGGGCCTGCACTGGAGCAGCAGCAGCTGGGACTGGCACAGCACCACGCTGCCCAGGCACACCCACAGCTCCTGCACGGAGGGCAGCTCTCAGCTCCTCTGCAGCTCGGGGTTTAACCTCAGGTGGGCACTCCCGGGGCTGGGGCGAGGATCCTTCCGCTAACGGGGCAGCGCTCGGGGGGACCCGGCGTGGGATGGGCACTGAGAGCAGCCACGGGCCTCACTTTTGGGGTCACTGCTCCTGCAAATGGCAATCAGTGCTTGTTAGGGTGCTGCTGTGCAGGCTGAGTGTGGCCAAAGGATGGGACCTTAGTTCCTGAAGGCAGAAAACTGGCCGCTTGTCGGAGCCTCGGAGCCAATTTTCCTCTCTGCAATGGAGGCATGAAGCCATCGGTTTTTAAGCTTTTATCTTTGTGTGGAAAACAAAGATAGGAGTGGGCTTTTCAAGTGTCTCAGCTTGAAAAGAAAATAAATCAAAGATAAGCCCACAGAAACAAAAGCAAAAAGAAGAAAAGCCCCTGATTCTCTTTTCTCCGTCTTACTCCGAGTGTGAACAAATCACACCGAATTGAGAAAAAGACAAGTGCTTAAAAAAAACGCAAAAAATGAACTGAGGAAAACCCATCTCTCACTTCCTAAACAGCTGCTTGCCCTTCTGCTGGGTTTCACCTGCCCACAAGAGAACAGTTAAAGCCAGAGAAATACTGCGCAGCGAGCGGGAGCACAGGGAGCACATCCAGACAGGCACGAGTCAGAGCAGGGGATGCAGCACGGGGACAGCGCCGAGCCCCTCCCGGGGACAGCCAGGGAGGGACACACAGGGAGGGACAGGGAGCAGAGACCTCCCAGCACTCCAAAAAACAAACAACACCCCCCCATAAATAAAATCAAAGGAAATATACACCAATGTAGTCCATGAGGAAGTTCCATGACGGAGTCACACAAGCGAGAAAGCATTCTGGGATGCCGATGAAGACTCGGATGGAAATGAAGGAAAACAGGAAAAAAAAAAAACAAACCACAACAAAAATAGATGTCCGACCAATGGAGTAAAATAAAATAAAACAGGTCACATGGTTAGAAATCATTGGTGCTTCCTAGTATCTAGTAGCAGATTACTTCCCAAAAACAACAAAAAAAAGTTTTTGGTCCTTCTATATATATACATATATGTATATATATTATTATTTTTAAAATGTGTGTATACATATATATATGTATATATATTTAGTTGCAACAGTGCTTCTCCGAAAAAAGGTCCATCTATAAATATAATTTTATTTATTTTTATTTTTTAAATTTTAGTTCTTTTAAGTTAAAATTCTCCATCTCTCTAGGTATTATTTTTTGAATGGTGTTAACCTGCTGAAGTTTTGCCAGAATGGTGCCTGGCTGCGTCTGGGTTCGGTGAACTCGAAGACCTGGGACTGGGATATGCCATCTGTCACCATGTATTGTCCCTGATTTAATGGATCCTGGGGTGGTGGATAGGCTGGAGGAACCGACTTGGAGTAGCTCACACCTGCATCGATGATTGGGGGGAAAAAGAAACAGATCAGTCAAAGAGCAATCGGGTCAATAGTCGTTCTTCGTCATGCTACCGCTCCTTATCGCTGCATAACCGGCTCCCACGCGCCAGCGCGTGCCAGGGCTGGCCAAGCTCCAGAACTGCCTGACCTCTCGGCTCCGAGGCTGCCTCCCTACACCGAAGCTCCAAGGCTGGGAAAGGATCCATTACTTTTGCTGGGTAGAGTTCTGCCCGCCCTCATGGAAAAGTCCTGTGTGAGCCGGGAGAGCCGGGACAGGCCCTGCCCGCCGAGGCCGGCTCATCCCGCTCCGATTTAACAGGTCCTGTTCCAAGCTGCTGCTCACCCGCCCTCCCAGCTCTCCCTGGAGAACGGCCTTGCCCCCACATGCCCCGCTGACCAGCCCCGAGCACGGCCCCGAGCGCCGCCCCGCTCCGCTTCCCGCACGGAACGGAGCAGAGCTACTGTGGAAGAAGCCCTACCCTGCAGGGATGTGCCCACACAGAGGGCAACTCGCTCTTTAGGAGCAGTTTAGGACTTTTCCATAGGGTTTGTTCTCAATTCACCGGTCTGGTTTCAGCCCAAAAACGGCTGCACACAGGGCAGAAAAGGCTGATTCTGTTCAATCCAAACTGGTAGCAATGGATGGACAGGCAAGGCTACGCTTTTAGAGTTGAGATGTTCAATTCCCACACAGGTGAGCCACAGCTCCTGTGCAGGAACGGTGAGAGGGAATGCTGCCCTTACAGCTTTCCCACGGAACGAGAGAGCTTCAGCATCCTGCTGTAAAGGACGGTGTGTAAAGGGTGGCTCTGGGTGACTGAAGTGGAACAGAAGGGATGTGTGTCACCACCAAAGCGCAGCCTACAGGGCACAGTGACACAGTCTGGATGTCCTTCTCCACAAGGACAACCCCTCCTTCAGCCTCAGGGCAGCGGGGCCGGCTGGAAACCGTGACTGCAGGAAGGAGAGAGGAGCAGGGCTGTGGAGCAGCTTGCTGTAAGCTCTGGCCATCTCTGGATCATGCAGAACTGCTCTTCCTTCTGCGGGAGGCGGCCGTCGCCTCCCCGGGCTTTAACCACAGCAGCGAGGCCACTGTCCCCAAGCAGCTCAGTGTCCTCATCTGGACAGCGGGATGGCATCCCCCACCTACCTCACAGGAGGGTTGTGAAGCTAAATTAATTAATGTTTGTAAAACACTTTGAGATCCTCGGCTGGGAAGGTGCTGGAGAAGGCAAAATACGGTGATTAGCACCCAGGTACCAGAGCAAGGTGTGCACAGCAATGCGGCTCCTACCACACACAGACACACCAGCGCTGGCCGGGCACGGACGGCGGCACACGACGGGCACTGACACACAGGGACAGCCTCACGAGGGCACCCACAGAGCTCACCACACAGCTTGGCCAGGTGCTGCTTGGGCAGGCAGGACCTCTTTGGGGTAGGAGCTAAGGCGTGTCTTTAGGGAAGAGAATTGATTCGCTTCTCCCTGCTACAGGATTTTCCTATCGAGGGCAAAAATCCTCAAAAGGTTCTGACCTAATGGGGATGTCTTCAGTAGGTCTAACTGATTTCTCCTTCTTTACTGTATTTTGTGCAGCTCTCTGTCCACTGTAGAGAATAACTAAGATCATTCCTCACAGCGGGCAAAAACGGTTCTGCGATTCTCACTCATTAACCTTTAATGAATTCATCACAATTAGCATATCAAACTTACTTGCAAAGATCAACCTGGAGATGTTCTGCATCTGTACCTGCATGCTGAAATAGTTACTCATCAATGACTTCTCTATTGTGTCTTCCCAAGCTCCTGTCAGAGCCAAGGGCTGCCCCAGAGCTGTGCCAGAGTCACATCTGGGCAGGGGCAGCTGCAGGAAACCTGACACAACTGCTGCACCACCCTCGTTGTACAGAACTCAGAGGAACAGTTTGAATTTCAATCACTGTGTGACTGAAACCCACAAGGGCAGGGCACAGAGCTCCCCTCTGCCCACCTGTCCCATCCCTTCTCCTGGCACTGCTCTGCTCCGAGCTGCCCATCTCCAGGCTGGCCAATGTGAGACCAACTGCAGAGGACAAACTCCAGCCCTGAGCCCCCATCCAGGAGTGTCAACCCTCTCCTGGAAGCCAATTTTCCTATCAGAGACTAGTGAGGGATTTTAAGATCTGTGAGAATGTTAGGATCTCTTACAGGTCGCTTACATGGCTAGAGTTGGGAAATAAATTGCTTCGGCTCTCAGACTGACCAGGAATTACCTCAAAGACAAACAGCCTTTGTGCCACTAAAATTACTCACGTTCTACAACAGAAGAGCTGTAAATCTATAGCTGCTATTGAGGGGGGACACAGAAAATGTTTTTAGCTTTGGAAGTCCTCAAAGCCACCTTGCTTTAGTGACATGGCCCCATGGCTTTGGCATCCTGTGGCTGGGCTCTTTACTGCCTCTAAACCAATCTGAGGAGGGTGTACGAATGTATCTTAATGATGATACAAAATTCCATGAAATCTCCTGGATCAGCAAAATGGTGTGCACTTGGAAAGCTGAAGAAGTAGAGAAAGAACAGTCTGGCTGATGTCCACTGACAGTGATGAGTTACTGCAAGGAATGGAATCTAGTCTGTCTTCTCCAAAAGGGAAAAGGACAGACTCCCCTGGCCAGATCACTACCAAACCCCATTCAGTTCTTTCCCAAAACTCCTGAAGAATGTCTGTCCTTGCTGGAAACGCACACCCTGCCCCTTCCCTCAGCAAAGCAGCTCTTCCCACAGTTGTATGTGTGGCCCTGTGGATCTGGGCTACCACCATCAACATCTGGGCTACCACCATCAACATCTGGGCTGGATGAATGCCAAGAGCTCCTGGCTAGTTCTACTTGCATAAGCAGCTGAAGGTTTCGCATTTCTCTTATTTATCCAATGGCCTGAAGGATCAAACCTGTGGATCTCAAGGACATGCACCATCGCCGTGTGTGGGACATGCAAATAAAACCACTGTGCTCTGGGAATTCCAGAACGCATTTCCTCGTGGAACTGTGAGACAGCACTTCACCATAGCTTGAGGTGCCCCAAGAATGACTTGTCCATTTTTTTTGGACATTCTGGAAAACAGAAACTGGGAGGGGAAGATTCACCCAATCTGCACATCTTGGGATCCTAAGAAAGAGCAATTCTGAGAAAAGTCTGGCAGGCAGGTATTTTTCTGTTCTGCTCTGAAGTGGTTTGTTCCCTCATCAGAACTCGGGACCATTGTACAAAATTGTCTCTTGAGGGATATTTTTTAATATGCAAAGCCGTATCTCTGCTGCAATTCACCAGAAAGAAATGAGCAAAGCTCTTTTCCAAGGCAATTTTGGGCAGCATGGCGAGCGGAATTCAAAGCATAAAGGGAAGAATCGATGGACAAGTAACGATTTCCAGGCACAGCAGCCAACTCCACCCCACGGGCAGAGCTGGAGCTCCTTCTGCTGGTCTGTGCCTCCTTCTGCAGCGCGGCTGCAGCTGCACGGAGGGATCGCTCACAGGGCGGGGCTGGGGAGAGCTGCTCACGAGGAGAACAAGAAAATTCCCAGATTCATAATTTGGCTAGACAAAACTGGTGAGAGATGCTGCGCTGTCACTTGAAATCATGTCTTTTTATAGCACCAGGCAACGTCACTTGGAGCCTTTTGGATTTCTCGGCTCAGAAGGAAACAATTAAAAAGATTTAAAACTGTCTCGTTCTCCCCTTCTAGGTTGGGGGTTATTTTTGTGGGTTTTTTTTTTTTTTGGTTTTTTTTTTTTTTTTTTTTTTTTTTTTTTTTAAGTGTCTCTTTGAGGTTATAACACGATTTCAGCAGCACGTGAAGCATGCTGGTAACCCACAGGCAATCCACAGGGACTCGTGCAGACGGATCATCCAGCAGGACACGGCCCCTCCCCGGGCTCACACGACACAGACACAGAGAACACGCACATCTCCTCCACATAACCATGGAAACTTGCCTTACAAGCTGTTTACTCCATCCTCCACCTAGGAGATTTTAGTTTATCCTTTGATCAGAAGCTATTTCCCAGGCTTTGCCCCCACCCTGCTGTCCACGTCTGACGCTGTTCATCAGCCAGAGCTGGGGAGGGGACAGTGACATCGCCACCCCTGCTGGCAATTCTGCCCTGGAACACTCCAGCCCCCTCAGAGCTCAGCAGCAGCTCAGCCAACAGGCATCTTTTGGGAAATGCTCCAAAACGCCACAAATTCAGTTTCCTCCTCAATACTGTAACCCCCACAATCGGGGACACGCCTTCAGAGCACTAATTGTTGTATGGTTAATTACTCCTGTCACAGCAACAAGTTTAAGTTAAATAAAAAAGTTAAAGAAACGAGCAGAACTGGCTGGGTGGGTCCAGCGCTTTGCCGTCTTCAGCACATTTCAACAGAGGATCTCAAAGCACTGCCCCACCGCTCCCTGGCTCGCGTGCAGGGCTGGCAGAGGACGATGTGTCTGGAGCTCGTTGTCCCCGAGGTGAGGATGGAGCTGTGCACAGGAATCCTCTGCCTCCCCAGGCAGTCCTGACCAGCTGGATTTCCTCCCTTTACACCCCTCAGCTGAATCACCCAACTCTCGCTTTGCAACATTTGCCCAAGACCAGAGGAATTTCAGTGGTGCCTCAGCCACGGCTCTTTACGCAGTCAGGATTTCACTCCACACCCTGGTATTTCCAGGGATGGTACCAGTGAGGAGAACATAGCTCCCTTTTCTAACCACGAACCTCCCTTCCCTGTTCAGGAGGGAGAGAGCTGGCTGCAGCTTAAGAAATGCAGGAGAAAAAGAGTCATCTCCTGTCCTGATGTTCCCCAGACAACCATGACATCTACCTACACACACTGAGCTAACTCGACCCTCTGGAGTCTATTTATCAAGTCTGCTACTGCAGCCTGATGTCATTATAGCAGACATTAGGATAATGATTCCTCATGTGATAAGAAAAGCTAATCGAGGCAAGATGGAATAAATGATACTGGGGCTTTTATCCATCAGAGCTGGGTGAAAACTAATTTCTGCCACCCGGTGTTTGTACAGCCTCCCTCTCCTCCAGCACCCTGCAGGCTGATCACACAGCTCACTCCGTGGGTTTCTCTGGTAGGAAGGGATCAGTTCAGCCCTGGAATGCTGCTGCAGCTTCTGGGGAGCATCTCCTTCCTAAAACCCCTCACCAAACTCAAGGTGCAGGAGTGTCTGGGCTCACAAACTTATTTCAGGGGGAATTTCAACATGTCATTGACATCATCGCCTTGGCTCTTCCCACGAGGGCCATTAACATCTCATCAAAAAACTGCCCTGGGGGACCTGCTCAGTAAATGTCACCAATACCATCCTCAGAGCCCCCCCGCAGACAAGGATTTATTCCTGATTTGCCTTAGCTTGTAGATCTGACTGGGTTCCTGGGGGACGCTGAGGACTCCAGCTGGAATCCTGATGCCACCAGAGAGATGGTGCTCGTGGACCCACAGCGCAGAGCACTGCTAGAGTCTGGATTTTACAAGAAATGGGGTAAGCTCTGTGGTTGCCCTGAAGCTCTGGGGAAATAACACCATCAGCTCCCTTCTTTCACCTCCCGCGCTGCAAAGAAAGGGAAATGACCCTGATTATCCGAAAATGCAAATGCTCCTCTTTGTTTTCATGCAGCTGGGCTGTGGTTGCTCAGGCTCTTGCAATCCCCCGAGGCTGTGCCTACACTCCCGAGCCGACGGGGAAACACGGCAGGGCCACGGCAATCCTGTCAGCAAGGAAAATGCAACAGGATGGGATTAAACAGCCCAGAGAACCACGGGAGGGACCCTGCTCAGCCCTGTCCTGCGCAGCTCTGCTGGACAGAGCTCCTGGGAGAGCCTCAAGTGCAGAAGTGTGGGAAGTCAGAGAAGCTGTTTCGTGTCTGGGTCAGGGTTTTTGTGACACAGTTGGCTGTGAGCTCAAGTGATCAGAAAGGAATAAATTAACAGGAAAATCCAGTGATTCAGAGGGTCTTTGGTGACAGGCCAAGGCAGTTCATGCTGGCTGACGATTTAACCCCTGCTGGCTTTGCATGGCTGAGTGTCCATGGGCAGGTTTAGTGACAGCATCCTTCTCAGGTGATGCAGACTGAATCTCTGCTAACCTCATCCCAAAACCCTGGCAGGGCTGAAGGCATCTCCTGGGGGAGGTGTGCACAGGACAGGGAGAGGAGCTGGATGTAGTGTGGGGCTCAAGAGCTCTCCTGAGGTGGGAAACATCCCCAGCTCACACTAAGGTCGCTTCTTTAAATCTTTAATTCTCAACAGATATTTCCTTTTCCAAAAGTGGGAAATGGTGCTTTAAGAATGGAGTCTCCTTCTCGGAACGGCCTCTAATTCCCTGACACCACTGGCTGGCAGCTGCTAGGAATATGAACAAATATCCCTTCCATGGACAGGCTGTCCTGCAAGGGGCCAGATGTGGACAGAGCTGGGGATCAGAGAGGGAACTGAGTGTTCCTGCAGGCTGCAAACACCAACCCTTGGAGGGGGATCACAAGTGGCCAGGGAACAGAGGCCCCTCACGGAGAGAGGCAATCCATGAGCTTCTGCTTTCAAATGCTTAGAAATGGAAAAATTACCCTGGATTAACCTTTGTCTACATTAAGGACAGACTGGAGATCCACAAGGGATGAATTTTCAAGGCAGTTTCCACTCCTTTAGCCAGTGACAAGCATGGTGCTGGCAGAAGAGGCCAGTGCCACCCTTACATCCCTGGGTGGGACCCAGGCTCTGCACAGAACCTGCCCTCCTGCCTGGCCTGCAAAGGGCTGCGGGGAGGGGAGGGGCTTTCGTTGTTTTGGTAAGAAAAAACAAATAAATTTCTCCCTTTACTTCACTATTTCTAGGACACACCAGACTAATCCTGTTCCCAGTTCCCACACTGCCACTGAAGGAAGTTGAAAGGGTAACAATCAAGAGGTAAAATCTTGAACAATCAGTGCAGAAGGCAAAGAGCAGCAACCAGCCCTTTTCTCTGTAAGTGAGGTGTAGAGTACTACCCCTTCCCTGGATGTTTAATGGACTTAAAGAAGGCCAAAAATTGGTTAATGCTGTCTTAAGGCACCTGGTCTAATGCCGTTATGTTTTGCCCAATCCAATAAGGAGTGCAAATCCTGGGATATTGCCCATCATTAAGTGGGTCTGGCAGGGAGCCTGGCCCTGCACACATTGCTGGGCAGACCTGAGAGCCACGAGGGGGCTGCTGCCCCACACAGCACCCTCAGCTGGGCATCAAACACTTCTCAAAACACTCGGGGAGCGTTCTCACTTCATCACCTGGATAAAGGTCCTGTTAGTTTAAAAAGCCGAGTTTTAAGGTTTCTTCTGCTGCTCTCAGCTGCTCTCCCCCTCTCCTGCTGCAGCCAGCAGAGGTTTAAATGCCTCCTTCTCAAACACATGCCAGCCATCTCCACAGCAATACTTCTGGGAGGTGTGGTACAACAGTGCATGAAATAAGCAGCAGTTTATACTATTTGAAAAATGTTTTTCTGCTTCACCTCTAACAAAGTTGATTGCATTTTCCATTTCACCTCCTTCACGGCTTTTCTCCCTTCCTTAAGTGTTCTGTGACAGGGGAATTACCATGGTTTCCCATTTAAGAGGTGCAGGGAACAAGTGAGATAATCTAGGAACAAGTCTGTAATAGACATCCTGTGACACAGGAGCCGGGCTGGCAGCACCTCGAGCTGCTGAGCAGTCAAGCCCTGCTGCAGCCCCTGAGACCATCCTGCATTTAAATAAGTAAGTTCTTCTATTGAATACAGTGACCTGGGCCTCCCTCTGAAGGGCTTCCCTGCTTTTCAGGTATAAGTGATGCTCCAAAAGCAGCCCCAAGCCCTTTCCACGTTCCTGCAGCGCTGTGGGAGGGCAGGGGCAGCCCCTGACATGGGCACACCTGCAGCCCCAAGGGTTGCCAAGTTCTTGGCAAAGTAAAATGTTGTCAATGTCTGTAAAATGCATAGGGCAAGATTTAAAAAATCGGTCACCAAAAGCCAGCTCTCAGGAGTTTCCTCCTACCTCTCTTTTCCCAGCAGTGCCAGCAGCTCCCTGCTCTGGCAGCCTTGCGCCTCTCATTGGGTCTTGGGCACAAGACAAAGCACAGAGTAAAAAAACTAAGAGTTCTCAGTGTCAATATTAAATTTAATCAACCTGAGACTGGGCTATGAGCACCACACTGCAGGGCAAAGCATACAGAGCCACCATTTGAATGACCCTATTTGTTTTTTTTTCAGATTTCACATCCTAAAACCAACCAGGCTGTGCTTAACTCAGTGCTGGGGTGTGACTGAACTTCTGTCTGGCTCGAGGACTTAATCCCATAAAAAGCACTGCCAGTGCCCCAGCCTGAGCTCGTTCTTCACTAAAGAAATGCTGACTGCTGTTTTAGGAGCTAATGAATTTCATAGTCCAAGGAGCCCGGGATAACAACCCTTCCTTTTTCATCTCTGAGAGAAAGAGAGAGAAAGACAAAGAGCGGACAGAGAGCAATTGCTGTGTAAGACACAAGTCCTGTCAGGCAGATTGTATTTGTCAGGATGCAAGTCCAGTGATTTACACGGGAATACTGGCAGGCATGCTCAGGCACCTCTGAACTGTGTCACTTACTGGCTGAACAGTACAATTATTAATTAATACCTCTATTAATTAATAATATAAAGAACTGAACAGCTAGCAGTAATTGAACCTGGTTTTGTCACGGCAGTCATGCAAGTCAGGCTCTCTCCTTGTGCAGTTCCACGAGCCCTGTGGATGCTCCCGTGCTGAGGGACAGACATGCAGGTGCTGAGGGGCTGTGACAGGGGCACGGGGACAGCGTGAGGCACCTGGGCTGCTCTGGGTGTGCACACTCTGAGCTTAGAACATCTGGCCAGGAGAGTTTTTAAAGAACATCTCAGGAGACGACAGAAGAAGTTAGTAGAGAGGAGAAGACTGATGACAATGGAGAGACACAGCAAACCAAGGAGTTCACAGCTGGCCCGGCAAACCACTCCTGGACCAGCAAAGCCAGTAGACAACACACAGGTGAGGCAGAAAGCAAAGAGCTCCTTCAACTTCTGCAAAATGCCCCAAAACAACTGCACCGAGCGGGGACCAACCTGCCTGCACCTGACCTGAGCCAAGCCTTGAGGAGCTCTCTCAAAACCCACTTGTAGGCCTACTTGTGCTATGGTACTTTGGTAACAAATCAATACATCCATGACTGTACGAAGCTTTGGAGAACTTGAGGAATGACTTCTCTGACCTTCCCCCTGTGTTGAGTATTTCCAAACCTGTAGCTGCAAGAGTTATTGCAAGAGAGAATTAACGCTGGCTTTGGCCAGCTGAGACTCTGCCTAACACCAGGCAGGGCGCTGCTCAGCTGGCTGCAACCTGCCTGGCTGGGGAAATGAATCTGACATTCCAGCGATACAATATCTTTACTAAAATACTTTATTTCCTAGAGTTGATGCTACTGTGCTGTCTTTAAAAAGTTACAGGCAGCCCCAGGAAACAAGAGTGTTCCTTTCCAGCAGCAGGAAAGGGGTACTCCCTCCCCAGTTCCAGCATTTTAGCAATTTTTTTTCTTTTTTTCTTTTTTTTTTTTTTTTTTGCTAATGGGAGACTTTGGGAATTAGCAGAATCTCTACACACCTCCGCACTCACTCCCATTTCAGCCTGAGATAAACAACTGAGATAGATTTCTGCCCCCAGGGACAGCTTCTGGACATCAGACTGGAGACACGAGATCAAATTCATCTCTGGTGCAGTTCCACTGGCTTTCAACCACCTTCGACCAGAGATTAATTTGGCCCACAGATACATTAAGGAAGGATACAAAGCACAAACGGTATTTGATATAAAAAGAGAAGGGAGGGGGAAGTTGAGGGGATGCTGGATCCTAACCCAGCAGGATTCAGCCCAGCCCGCTCCACCCTCACATCACCAGGCACAGAGCGTGTTGCCGGTTACCTTTTTGCTTACTGACTTTCTTTACTGTCATTGCCGCTTGCCGCTTTTGATTCTCAGAAATTTCAAAGCCTGGAAAAGGGAACACGGCAAACACAATTCAGAAGGTTGCTCACAAAGCCTCGTTTCCTTTTGGGGAGGGGGATGCTCTGCACTGTTTGCAAACACAGAACGCTCTGGGTGTTCTACTGAAAAGCAACTCTTCCCTGGCCTCTTTCTAATCCCACTTGTGGGCTGGATGAAAAGTAAGATTTGAGCCATTTTAATTTATACAGTGTCACAAATATGCCCGGTGCTTTAGAGCTGAGCAACAAACTGAGCCTAGACTAACAATGGTCACAGTCAGTTTAGGGGCTGGTGCAAGGGAAGGGCTGCCACTGACTTTGCTGCCTCCCCTCTGCATGAAACATCCTTAACCAGAGCAGGAGATGCAGCCAGGAGACCCTGAAGGTGGATGGACAAAGACTTCCCTCTCCCACACACCCACAGAGCTCCAGGCTTGAGCTATGGGCAGAATTTGTTTATTGAGGGCCAAAAAGAACAGCAACTGAGCTGGAAAGAGACCTATTTATGACTAGGACAGCAACCAAGGACATTTCAACAAGGTTGAACTGTAATTCTATCACAAAGAAAATGTGGGCTCCTCCAACCATTGGGGCTAAATTAAACACTACCAACAACCTCCTCTCAGATTAATTTCCACATTCCTCACCTATCTTTTCATCTTCTTTTACCATCTTCCTTTCTTCTCTGAAAGCTCTAAGCCATCGTAACTTCTCCTCCAGTTTCTTGGCAAAGAATAAGTGCATTTCCTCAGTCTCCTTGTTATGCAGTTTGAAGGCATTCTTCATGCTGACATTGAAGTCATCATCTCTCCCATCTTCTATATCCACCACTTCATATTTATCCATGTCTATACGCCCTTTGTAATACAGGATATCCCTTCGGATCAGATCCTGCAGAGGGAAAAGCAGACAGGGATCATGGTGAGATCTCATGGAGAGCCTGAGCTCAGCAGGGAAGTCCTGGGAGAGCTGTGGAAAAGAAAGAAGTGATGGTGAAACCTGGTCAGATGCTTCCAGCCTCACCTGCTGTGAACACACCTCTTGCTAGCCGAACAGGGCAGACCACAGGCAGAGAGGAACAAAGCACACATCTTTGAGCTGCACAATTCAGTTTGTAGGCACAAAGACACGCCTCTGAGTAGGTGACATGTTCCAGCATTTCCATATGGGAGGTTCTGCTGCCCAGGGTGAGAAACGTGAGGCACAGCCTGGCAGGAACCCACCAGGCTGTGCACAAGCAGCAGTCTGGAACCATCGCTCTCTGGCAGCACAGGATGCCGAGTCCAGATCTGATTTCCACACACAATCCCACACCCAGGGGGAACTGGTGTCTGCCCCTTCTCCTTGGGGCTCATTTCCCATTCACACACAGCTCACTGGTGAGAAACCACCCTGATTCTCAGCTCAAAGCACTCCTAACCTACCTCTGGTCTCATTCCACCCTGGATTTAACATCTTGATCCAGCTTAGGGTTTTTGTTTTGTTTTGTTTTTCTCCTTGATAATTACAACCTTTTCGACCAAACCTCTCCATGCTCATCTCCTTTCTCCATTGATTATTGCCTGTTTTTCAGAAACAGCTCTTTCTCTGTGTTGGGATGGGAAAAGTAAATTCCCCATTGGCCCCACATCTCTGTGCCTGTTATCTCAGATAACAAAAGATGATCACCAGAAAACAGAATGCTAATTCTCTAGTCATGGCCACACAAGGAGATTCAATTCATTTAAAACCAAATTCAGCAACACATAATCAAGATTTCCTTCCTCCAACCACTCTCCAAAGCAATATTTAGGTATATTAAATCAATGTAACCTAAATACCTTTGGATTTTTCAGAGTGCCCTAAAGATAAATGCTATGTCAAAGGATTCATTTGAGAGGAAAAATGAAGGCAATGTACAGCATTTACTTATTGAAATAATATTTAGCAGTGAGGCTTTTTCAAGATAAGCAGTAGGTATTATTTTAAACAAATTAATCTTGGAAAATAAACTCTCTACATCATAATGATTTAGCAAACTTGCTCGTGAATCTGCCAGACAGTATGAACTATCACAAGACTGGACACAAGCTCACAGGCTTTAAGTCCTGACTCCTTCCTTTGGAATGCTCTGGGCAGGGGAGGAATTCCATTAACAAATATCTTGTACAAAAAACTTCCTCTGGTATAGGCCTGAAATAGTGATAATCCAAAACATAAGAAAAACGAATTTCAGGCTGAATACGCAACAGAGAACATTTTCCGTTTCATCCTAACTTAGGAAATTGCTTCTTTCCCTCAGTGCTGTGGAAAGGCTGCAAGAGCCACATGGAGCCTGATCCACCAGGTCAGCACCACAGAGTTCAGTGGTGTTCAGTGGGAGTGAGAGATCACTTATCTGCACCACGTTCTCAAAAAACCTGATACCAAATCTCACAGAACAAGGATGTGCTCCTTAAATCAGCTGCACAGCAGCCATTCCCCTTCCCACTGCTGCTGAGAATGCCCAGAACCAACCCCAACCCTGTGAGGATGGGTCCAGTGGACCTTTCCAGGCAGTTTTCATGACTGTGGAGAGAGATTTGTTCATAAAGGTAATACAAGAATCAACAATCACAAGCTCTAAAATCCCAGGCTGTGTACTACCTCTTTTCTTACACACACTAAATACATTTTTCCCCCTCTTATCTCCCCAATTTTGACTCAGAAAACATTATGAGCTATTTTTAATAGCTACTGCCAAGTGAATGCTTTACCAGTTTTGTGCTTCCAGAGGAAAGTGCATGGTTTGGACGTGTCTGACTGAGCTGGTGCACACATTTCCCCTCCTGGGATGCAGCAGGAGCTGTCCCTGTCTCTGGTGAGGCTCTGAGGTTCCTGAGCACTGGATATGAAGATAAAGGTGTTGCCCAGCAGTTCAGTGAGCTGCCCAGAGCAGTGAGGAGATAATGGAATCCTACAAGTGCCTCTGAAGATCAAATGGCCTCACAGGTTCCTGCTGGTGAAATGCAGGAGTGGGGAAGCTCCAGCTCAGCTGCACAGGAGGAAACACGGTTTGGCCTTGAGCTCAGCAAGGGAAGGAAAACAGCACAAGCTCCTGTCTGCCACTTCCACTGTCAATCGGAGAAGGAAATTCAATAATGACTCCAGAAGAAATGGACCATCTTTTCTCCCAGTGCTTTCCTTCAGAAGAAGGACCATTCCTCCCTTGTTGGCCATGAACTCCACACTGGTACCCTGAATTTATAAGAGACACTTTATTCCCCACACAAACATCTCATGAGCAGCACGTGCCTGGATATGGAGGACTTTGTCCACAGCTGGTTCCAGAAAGTTCAGTCAACTGTAACTGGATAATTCAAATTTTAATGGGCTCAGCATTTCCTATTATCATTCTCCCTTCTTCTTGCCAGCACTCAGTGAATGGATATTATTTCCCAACTGACTAAATTTTAACACCCATAATATGGGGAGCACAATAATTATGTGATCTGTGGATATTTTATCACAGCTTTTAAACAATAACAGGCAGTACTCAGCTCCTTAGTGAGGCAGGGCCTCTTCAAACACCTTGCACTGTAACTGAGCTCAAGAAAATGCAGGCATTCATCTGGCCTGCAGCAAGGGCTAAACCCTTGTTTTAAGGAGCTTTTTATGCACATGGACAAGAGGATAGAAACCGAGAGAGCACAGAGGCCATGAAGGGATGCTGCTTGTGTGCTCTCTGCCAGGTGCAGCAGCAGTGCTCAGACAGGAACCTGTTGCTCCTCACACCACTCTGTCCAGCACAGTTCTGTCCTTTTCCCTGCACATCCATGGAGTCAAAGAAAACATGAGATTAAAGAAAGCAGCTGTGAGGCTGAGGAGTGAAATGGATTGTTCCACCAGCCTGGTGTAATTACTGTGTGGCAGGAGGACAAAGCAGATCCATGCATAAAAATGGAGATTTATCTGCTACAGAAGCTGAGAGGAGCTCCGGCTTTGTGGGGGACAGGAATGCTGCTCCTGCTCCAGGTTATCCAGGGATAAATGAGAGAATTAGAATGAGAGAAATGAAGAAATTATTAATCTCTAGGATACAGCTTTGCTCACAGGCTGGGCTCTGTTGGTTTGGTCCTGCTCGTTATCCTGCCTGTGGCTCAGCCAGGGTGACCACTGGCTGCTCTGCACTGGCCAGCTCTGAATGTCACACAATTATTTCTTGTAGTTAAATCAGGGAAGAGCAAGAAAATATAAAAACCCAAAAAAAGACTCTCAAAACCTTATCAGTGGGGAAAGGCCAAAGAAATGGAGCTGTTTAATCAAGAAAGGTCTGAACAAAAAAGGAATGTGCTTCTGGTATTCTAGTGTGTGAAAACTGCTTCTCTTTTAAGGAGGTTGGTGATCAATTATTATCCATTTTGATTGCGGCTTGGCTTAATTTACCACAAGGGAGAACAGGAATAGAAACTTAGAAAAAAAATATTTCTATCTAGAAGAGTAGTTAAACCCTAGAACAGGCAAAATAGGGAAGTCTTGGGACAACATTCCTGAGGGATTTTCAAAAGAAGGTTAGACAAACATCCATCAGAGATGATCTGAGTGTGCTTAATCCTGCAGAGGGAATAGCTGCTCCCCTGGGGTCCTCCCCAGCTCTGCAGCGGGGTGGTGTGTGACAGGAGGTGACAGATGGAGCAGGGCTGGGAGCAGGTAGGATGAGCAGGACCTGGGGCCGTGTGGGGAGGGCAGCAGGAGCAGCAGTGGCACAGACCTGCAGCCTCTGCAGAGCATCCAGCCTGCTTGCCTGGCTCTAAAGGAAATTGATGCATCTGGGTCATTTGCACTTATTTGTCTAAATATGATCTTTTTTTACCCTACAGCTTCTACGGTTTCCTTTTCTTCCCATCACTGAGGTTAATTAAGCTCTTCTGAATAATGCTCTGCAGTCTGTTCACGTAATCTGTACTAAGGATTCACAAGGCAAAGATGAAGCCAAAAAAAGTGGTTTGACAAGAGCACAAAGTGAAGTTCTGACACGTTACATAAGCCCCCCACAGCTCTGCTCTCCGGGTGCTGGGCTGGGGTTTGTGGCCACGCTCGGGGCTGGCCCTGCCTTGGGACCTGCCTGGGCCCTCTGCTCCCACCCCCCATCACTGTCCCCTCCTGCAAGGGGCAAGCTGACTTTATGTAACTGTGCTTGGAAGGAAAGAAATCTCCTTTGTGGCCATCATAAGAGAGCAAGGATGAGCTTTACTGGAAAACCTGGAAGCTGGGAGGGGCTCTCACAATGAATTATGCTCCTGCTGTAGTGGATTTAGACACCTGCAGGAAGGATTGCACCTGTAAATAAATCTCTGTTCAGGAGCTCTTTGACTCCTACTTGCCTTTTGTACTGCTTCTCCTGCTCTCTAGTTTTCATAGTCCAGAGCACAGCTCCTTGTGCCTGGCACTGCCTGTGGGAGAGGAAAGGTCAAACCCTCCTGAGACACTCAAGGGTGAAAAAACCAATAATGACAAGGAGGCCAATCTGCAGTCAAAGCCATTCAGGGGTTTCAGCAGCACAGGGCACCTGAGCAGGAAATGAGCTCCTGAGAGGACCTGGCCTGGTCCCAGACCTTCATGCCATATGTGCAGCATTCCAGGAGTTTCATACTCCTCCTGTTAACTCCTGAGCGTACAGGGGTGGACGGGGAAGCTCAAGCAAGGGTTTGGATTTAGGATGGTGCCTTTTCTCAGGAGCTGTGGTTCACTCTGTGCTAGGTCACAACTCGATTTCTCATGCGTAAAACAAATCATCCGTGAAACACAAATGGAGAAAGAGCCATTTCCAGCCGTGAGTCATTAGATCCCTCTGAGGAGCTGACAGGACAGGAGATGCCAGCCACAGAATAATCCATTACAAGTTCCTCAATGCATATGTAGGTTATTGGTGCTCCCATTCATCAAACCCTGCATGTTCCAGTGGCAAAAGAATTTCAAAATGACTCAGGGAGGAATTATGTGCTCTGAGGCCATGGATGCAGCCAGGCCCTGTGAGGGCAGCTCCTGAGGCTCCAGGCAAAATGACATTTCTCCCTCAGCCCTTCCCCATCTCCACCACAGGATAATGACATTTATTTATTGCACAGACCAATGGGGAGCTCTAAGTAATCCGTGAGAGACACAATGGAGGGCTCTGATGGTGGATCTCTAACAGCTCAAAGCTGTGTGGGAACAGCTCAGCACTTCCCATGCCTTGGGATCAGAGCTGGCAGAGCCAAGGGAGGCAGAGGAGGCCTGTGGGCAGCACAGCACAGTCCTCCAGCCCTGAGAGGCACAGGGAGGAACAGGCAACAGGGTGGCTTTTCCAATGGGGATCACCACTCCATCCCCACCACTTTTACAGAACATCAGCAGTGCCCTGGAACCACGAGGGACATCCCTGTCCCGGGGCCAGGGAGAGCATTGTCCTGCCGTGCCCTGGCCTCACCTCCAGTGCTGGGGCAGCTTTGGGCACAACAATATAAAAAAGACATTGGAGAGCATCCAAAGGAGGCCACGAGGATGGGGAAGGCTCTGGAGGAGCAGCTGAGGGCACTTGGTTTGTTCAGCTGGAGGAGACTGAGGGGAGAGCTCAGCAGGTCTTTGACATCCTCCCGAGGGGCAGCCCAGGGGTAGCTCTGATCTCTTCACCTGTGACAGGGAGGAAAAGCAGCCGTCCCTGCAGATCACCTCAGCAGAGATGAGGTGTTCCCAGTGTCCAGGGAAGGACAGCAGCCAGGATGAGGCTGGACACAGACCCAGCCCAGCCTCTCCTGCCCTTGGTGAGCAGCTGCCATGGGAACAGGTGACCAGTGAACACTGGTGCTGGAAGTAGGCAAAGGCTTGTGGGTGCTCACAGCCTGGTCAGAGACAAAAATCAGCAACTTTCTCAGGCCATCCTGGGAGGTTGTGAGGGAGTGCAGAGAAGAGAATTATAAACAATATCTACACCTGGTGTTTGTGAGCACAGTGTACATGACCTACAGGATATTTGTCTTAAGATGTTTTTCCAAGAGGTTGTTGTTCTTTCACCAATGAGCTGAGGGGTGTGTTTTGCTTACTAACCTGTTAACCAATACGTATCTACATAACGAACTCATCTACAAAAGTCAGGTTCTTTCTTAATAAATATCTTTAGCTTCTTTGCTTTCTGATCCATGAAGTCTTTTATCGTCACTGAGTGAACTCTACAGCGACAAAGACTAAGCCAGAGTTCACAATAACTGCACCTGAACACCAGCTCATGACTGGGGAAAGGCAGAGGATTGGAAAAGACTGAGTTGCCTTTTGCCCTGAAGCATGGGTGGGTCTCAGACCCCTCTCTGTGTTTTCCCACTGGCCTGGGCACTGACTGCAGAGCAGAGGAGCAGAGTTTTCCAATGTACTCCTGAAATTTGTCCTGATTTCCCTGCTTGCCTGCTCTCTCTCTTCCCTCTGCCCAGCCTGCCGTGAGCAATGAGAGCATGGCACGCTGCCATTTTACCATGTCTTTGGGTATCTTGAGTCATGAGGGCTTTCAACGTTCTTTGACTTTTTAAAAAAAGATTCCGAGCCTACATTTTTAAAGTCTAATTTACCTTACAGAGACCCTTTGACGAAAGCAGCCCAGCCTGCTTTTCATGAACACCAAGGGGACAGTTCTCTGCAGCACTCGTACATTTAATTTAACCCTACAGTGGGCTGAATGTTCAGATGGGACAGTGACAGTGACACATGGCGGAGCTCAGTACAGCACCACACCGGGCCTGTCCTCGGTCCAAATGAGACCCTAAAGCTCAATGAACCCTTTGGAGTGTTTCTGTCCAACTCTATCTTGATATCAGAAAATAAATCTAAGCCCTGCTACGAGTTTGGATGCCGGAGCCTGCGAGCTTTGCTCTGATCCTCGGACACGGCAGCTGGAGCTGAGGGAAATGGGGTTTGCTCAGCCAGCCAGGAATGAGCTGAAGGATGGATCCTATCAGGGACAGGGGGATGTCCCAATTCCCCAAAACCCCCTCAGCCACTCACTTGCCAGGAGTGTCCCCGGGGGGAGCCGAGATGCCGGCGCTCTCAGTTTACGTAATTCCTCCTGCACAAGGACAGCTGTGCCGGGGAGGTCGGCAGATCCCTGCCAAATTATTCAGCACTGTCTGTCTCCCGAGTTTGGGAAGAGACGTTTGATTCATCCTCGCCAGCTCCGTGGAGCTGCAGTGTGGGATCCGAGAGGGGGAGGGCTGGAGCTGAGAGCATTTGTGTGGAAATGCTATTTTCATTCCATGGATTTAGTGGAACAGCACTGGCATTTTGATGCCTTCTTCCACCCCGAGCCCAATCCCTTTAGCTGCAGAGAGCCAGGCCAGGGTGAGCAGCCTTTCCAAAGGGCTGATGAGAGGAGGAGATGGGAAACCCTTGTGCAGCCAGGCCACTGCTCTGCTGGCCCTGCAGCTGCTCCCAGGGCCCTCGCAGGGTGCTGATGAAAGGCCACAGCAGCAGGGGTGAATTTGCAGCTCTGGAGGTTTGCCTGTTCCCCGGATTTACACTCACTGCAATTCCAGGCATGGTAAGTGAGGCACAGAGTGTTTTGCAGAGCATCCTGCAAATCTGTATGGTCACAGGAGGCTAAACCTGATCCCTGCCCAGACAACCACACAGATGGTGGAGGAGTCTAAATTCAGCCCTTTCTTGATTTTAACACTCCTCCTTCCTGCTGGCTCCTCCGGTCACCCTGGATCCCACTCTTCCCTCTCTGCTCCCCCCAGGCAGTGGAAGGGCAGCAGGTTCCAGGTCAGCATGAGCCCCCTGTGACACCGTGACACAAGCTGTGACACTGTGTCATGAACCCCTGGGACACTGCCCAGGGCACCTCACCTGCACAGCCCTGCAAAGGCTCACCAAACATTCCAGGCTGTGAGACCATTCACAGGAATGTTTTCTTCCCTGGAGTACCCCTGTCTAAAAGCTGGAGGGCTGCTTCATAATCGGTTTTAATCTATACCCTGTTAATTACTGGACTTGCCTTCCTTGGCTATCTGCTGGCCAAGGGACTGATGAAGCATCCAAAATCCCTTCCATGCTCTGTGGTCCCACAGAAACCTCTTGCCTGCAGGCAGCACCAGCTGGCCAAGAGCACAGGGGTCTGTCAGTGGGGCTGGGGAAGCACTGGTCTCTCCCACGTTGTGACCAAGCCACTCTTTGTTGTCTCCAGGCCCACCTCATAGAATCTTGGAATATCCTGAGTTGGAAGGGACCCACAAGGGTCATCAGAGTCCAACTCCTGGCCCTGCACACCAGGACACCCCAGCAATCCCCCAGCTCCAGCAGCAGGCTCTGCCTGTCAGGGCAGCACCAAGTCTCTCCTGAGCTGCTGAGACCCAGCCTGACCCACCTCCCCACCCCACTGCAGCCTGGGCCCAGGCCTGACCCAAAACACGGCATTTTGTGGAGATCTGTGTTACTGGGAGACAAAGAAATGAGCTGGGAGGTGCTGATGAAGTCCAAAACCCACTTAAAGTAGTAAGAACTGTCCTGGGGCTGCTGTGTGTTTGCAAACAAGATTTCTGGCTGGTCCCACAGACACTCTTTAGCCTGTAATAAAAGCAGGGCTGTTGTTTTGGTGGAGAGATCACCTCGGTGTTTCCAACAGAAGCTACGTGGGAGCTAGACCTTCTTCCACTGAAAGGACTCAGAAATGTCTCTTTTATCTTCCCATTTGGAAACCTGGACTGCAATGGAGTCTGACAGGATTATTTTCTTTACTCCATCTCCTGTAGCACCACTATTTCTGGCTGTCTGTCTGGCTACTGCTATTAAACTGGTCTCATTTTGCTTCCCATCCAACCTGCTTTGCTCAGGCAGCTCAAGGGAAGACAGCAGCAGCAATAAACCACAAGCTGGAGCTTGCATTGCCTCCTGATTACAAGAGACACATAAAAAACACAAATGAAAACTAAATGTGTTTCATGCAGTCAGTGATCTTTCTGCGCTGTCAGAAAACACTAAACACGGGGCCCCAGCAATGACTGCTCAGCTATTGGTGAAAGAAAAATGGAATTTAGAGCAGTAACTGTTAACCCTTCCTACTTCACACTGTCATTCCCAGCCTCGTGCCACAGTGCCCTGGAACCCGCTGGGGGAATTCAAATTATTACCCAGAACAGAAAAAAGCAGATCCTCATCTGCTAAGAACCTCAAGCGTCCCCAAAGTGATCATAATTAATTCTGTGTGTCATAGGCCTGGATGTTAAGTACCATGATTTGCAAATCTAAAGCATCTCCGTGTCAAACTCTCTCAACTTCAGGGTGATAAGGAAAGTGGACCCTGTGCCTTTAAGGCAACATCTTTTAGTGTTACCATCATCCAGGATTGCCTTCATTTCTTGGTAATTACGGCCAGCATCCCAGAATAGGCATTTTCCTCCTGATTATACACATATGGCGAGGCACACTGAGGCACTGCGTGCTTCCTGCCCAGTCTATTCCCTTCTGCCTTCCCAAAAGGCAGTTCTGAATTAAGGTATCCAACCAACTCTTTGCTCACTTTGCCCTCCTGCCCACGGCAGTGTCCCAGCCTCTGGTTCAGGAAATGTGGGCAGAAATTCACTGGGAGAGTTTCACATTGATCCAACAGCTGCGAGTTACCTGGCTTTGCAAGGAAAACATGGATCCTGAGCTCTCCCAGGGGCTCTGGATCACGAACTGTAGCATCCAAACTGGGGTTTCAGCATTCACTTTGTTGAACCCTGAAATAGCTGATAAGGTCATTTCATCTGATCAAACTGCTCACTGCCTGGCACCAGGAAAGAATTCAGTGGTGAGGTTAGGAAGTGACCAGTACTGTCTCTGGTGGCAAAATCTAAGCAAAGAGACTTATCTGTAAAGCTTGGAAACTATTTTTGTGAAAATTATCCCACACAAGTTGCTCTGCAAGCTGTTTGCCAGCAGGGAGAGGTGCCTGCCATGGTGTCAGCTTCTCTACTTGCTTCAGCCCTTGGAAACCTTAGTGCAGCTTTCCTGCTTGGAAGAAAGACTTCAGTACACCCACAGTGGTGGAAATAACATCTGCTGAGCACATTTGAGTGCAGCCCTGGGTAATCACTCATCTCCCACCCCAGGTCTCTGTCAGAGGTGCATGGTGGTCATGGAAATGCATTCAGGAATTCCCAGTCTTGCAGGTGTAAAAAGCAGGCAACAACCAGGTGACAATGTCAGGAACGATCATCCTGCGAGTATTCCCCCTAACAGAAATGCCTTGGCCAGGTGTGCAACAAAAAACGGTCCTGAAACCTTGAAACATTTTCAGACACCAAGAGGAAGAGGTGGCAAAGCCTCTGGAGAGCAAGACAGGAGCAGAGCAGATGGGGTTTGTCTGGAAATGTGTTACCTGCTCCTGAGAGCAGGTAGCTGGACACTGGAACACCTGCTCAGCCAACAGCATTCCTTCCACAGGGAACACTGGATGGGCCAGCAGGAAAACCCTCATCTTCCACTGCAGGAGCTGGAGCAAGAACCTGCAGGTCAGCCCACGGGGACAAGGTTTGGAGACAATGGAGCTCACAGGGAATGCCAGCAGCAGAATTGTCACAGAGCTCTGTGACAGTCTTACATCAAACTCTGTCCCACCAGGAGCTCACCCTCCCCAGCCACGGGATCCATGTGAAGTACCAGGGCATGCAAACACCTCCACGGGTCAGGAAGGAGAGGAGGATGTGCAGGTAACTGCAGGGAAGATCTGGAGGAGTGAGGGATCCTGCATGAAATACGTGTTTGCCTTCTAAAGCCACTCGGGGTATCTCCCAGGCCTTCATCAAACTGAACCAGCTGTGGCATATTTAAATAAGGAATTAGTTCTTTATTTCTATTAAAAATCTCTCTGGGACAAGAAAGAGGTAAAAAACCACCATAATAATTCTTTTAAAAAGTATTTTCATATAGACTGTGTCATAATGAGGGATGTACCATACCTATTAATTTATTACATCTGAAGGAAACCCACAAAAGCAGATTTTCTGAAGATTTACCGAGATGTGCCATCCTAAGTGGTTCCAAAGCTGCTCTCAGAGGTGTGTGGATCATATTCCATTCCTGGAGTAAGGAAGGCTGGCCCCAGCTTCCCAAACCTCAAGGTAAATAGTGCCTCCCTGAGGGGCCCCAGCTCTGAGACAGAGCTGATCCTGCCTCTTGGGATCTGTCAGGGAGGTCAGGACAGCACAGACTACAAACCACTCACATTTATTTTATATATGGGATATGTGGTCCCTAAATGTGAGCTAACACTCCTCTGAATTCCAGACTTGGACACTCATTCTGAATAAAGGAAAGCATGATCAGGGTGGGAGAGTCCAGCTGGAGCCTCATCTCCCCTCCCACCCCAACGCTGAAAAGCAGCAGCTGCAGTTTGATACTGGAAACAGACACAGAGGGAGAACCAGCAGCGGGCTCTGAGCCCTGTGCCCACGGGGTCACCAGAGGAGCTGCCACCCTCTGTCCTGTCACCCCAGAGCAGGGTGGGCACACACTGTGCCACCTTGGCAGACCCTGACACGGAGCCAGTGGCCCTGCCAGGAAAGCCCAGACCCCCCGGCACGGTCCACAGGCTGCTTTCCACACAAGCACCTCTCGTGCAGCCCCTCCACACCTCCCAAAATGCCTTTATTGTGCAGAAGGGAGGAGGACAGTGTCACTCTAACACTCTGAACTCTGATGGAACCTTGCAGGCCCTCAGCAGCCTGCTGTGAATTGCTGACCACTCTCCACTCGAGCTGATGACCACAGAAATCCCAGCCCTGATTTTCCCAGAGTTGAGGGAATGCTCAATAGCTCTCAGGACCAGACCCAGTGCAAGCCAGACTGGATGCTGCCTTCTGAATTAGAAATTCAGGGTCACAAAGAGGAGCAGGTCAGCACTAAGAAGGAAAGCAGCTGTGCACCTCCAGACTCAGCACAGCTCTCACTGCTGCTCTGGGGCTGCTCCTGTGCATGGCTGGGCGAGGAGGGAATGGCACAGAAAAGGAGGGAAAAAACAAACACAGGCATTCCAGAAGGCAGAATTTCAGTCAACCATGACTCAGGAGAAGAAAGTGCCACCCACTGCAGTGCCCAGGCCGTGGAGGGGGCAGTGATGGCGCGCTGAGTCAGGAGCCACCCACGTCCCCGCCCACGCCCTTCCCACAGTGGCAGGGCCTCCTTGGAGGGTGCCAGGCTCAGTCCTGAGCCCAGGAGCTGTGACAGGAACACAGCCCCGTGCTGTGCCAGGGACACCCCCCTGCACAGTTCTGTGTGGCTGCAGGAGTGACAGCAAATCCTGAGCTGTCACAGCCAGGACTGAGGAGCTCTGTCCCTTCGTGTCACACAGCTGTGGTGGCACCGAGCTGGGGTCACCTCAGCGGGACACAGGGGTACCAGAGCTGCTGCTGGACACAGTTTCTGTGGGTTACAGCTCACCTGCTGCTATTTACACCACAGCACACCAGCACCAGCATCCTGCACTGCCCTCCACCTCCTCCACGGGTTCCAGGGCAGGGAGGGGCCCTGTACAACCCAGCACGGCAGGGACAGGAGGATGAGGCTTAAAAAGCCTCTCCCAAGCACCAGCACAGACACCCAGCACGGCCTGGCTGCTGCTCATCACCATCTCAATGCAGCAATTGGGCTGTCAGCCCCAGTGCCAGGTTTTGTAGTTCATACAGGAATTGCAAGGCTATCTAATCCCAGATCATACACCGCAGCCAAAACCTAAAACGAGGAGGGAGGCAACGAGCCAAAGCAGGGGTACATGAAATAAAGGCATGAAAAGAGCAAGTGGAGGCTGGATTTGCTATGAGCACAAAAATCCCTCTATCACTGTGTGCTATCCACCCCGAGCATGTGGACTGCCCTTCCTCAGAGCTCTCCACATCCTCTTCTGCATGTGCAGCCAAGAGCCACCGTGCCCTGAAAACGACTTTGGACTGGTGAGCCTGCCCACAGCATGCCCTTAGCTGTGTCCTTACCTTCTTGCAGAGAACCATCTGGTGATCAAAGAGAAAGAAAACTCGCTGCTGGTTCCGTCCATAAGGCTGGTAAATCCAGGACATCTCTCCCGTGTAGATCAGCTCCGAGCTGCGGTCCAAGATGTCGTCTCCCTGGAGGACACAGGGAACGAGGCTGAGGCAACTGCACTGACAAGTTTGTCTTTGCACCATGGGGAGAAGCAGCAATTTGGTCAGCCCTTCTGCAGCTCTCAAAGCCACCGCATCTGATTTCAGACCTGAAACTGGGACTGGTGGATAATTCTGAAGGAAGGGGAATAAATGAAGGAGGTGTGGATGCTTGAAACATGGTCACTACAGCTCACACTGAGACAGGGAAAGAGCTGCCCCAGACACTGTCAGCACTCCCCCCTCCAGCTACCCCCAGACCCTTGGACCTTGCTGCAGGTGCTGGTGGCATCAGGAAATCAAAGGCCCTTCCTCCTGCCCACCCCAGAGGCACTTCGAATTCAGGGCACCAAATTCCCTGCACGCCCTCCCTTTAAAACAGCATCCCAAAGCACTTCCCCTCCTGAAATCTCTGGCCAGCTCCAAAAGCCTGGGAGACACAGGGATATCCATTCCCCCATCTCTGAGGCTGCCAGAACTCAGCCCTCTGGATTGCTGCCTCTCTTCTCATTCATCCAGGCACCGCCAGTCCCTTCTCCCGTAGCTCATTAGAGCTCCCCAGCTCTGAAATCCTGTCAGGACCACCCTGGCTCCTGTGGCAGCCCCGGGTGCCCCCAGGCTGGCCAGGCTTCCCTGCTGGCTGCCAGAGTGCCCTCACCCTTCCCTGCCTCCGGCTAACGCTTGTTTTCCTCTCTGAGTTTTTTTTAAGGATTCATGAGCAGATGGTCTTGAAAACACAGCTCTCTCTCTCTCCCACTCTCTGAGAGAACAAATGCAGTCACCCTCCACTAATTGGAATGAGCTGGACTTTTTAAAAAGTTAATTAAAATCTATTTATTAAAAATGGGTGAATTCACCACCACCTGCCCTGTGGGCATCTCGGCAGAGCACCGCGGAAGGAGGCGGGATGGCTCCAGCTGAAGGTAAGGAGCAGCACTGAGGAGCAGCATTGAGCAGGATTCAGGAGCAGAATTCAGGAGCAACACAGAGTAGAGCTTTTTTTTTTAATCTTATTGGCTGTGAACTACTGCAGTTCTGACTTTCATGCCAAGCTGGAAGCGATTTCTGGGACGAGAGTGTCCCAAAAATCCCAGCAAACAGCTTGTCAAGGTTCAGCCAGCTATGGGGGGCATCGAGCTAGACACACACTTGTGGTGTGTTCACACTTACAGGTGCCAAGGCAGCCAGGAGTCCCCACCACTCCTGATTCCGTGGTGAGGATTTCAAACTGCTGCTCAGGTAAATGTGTAATTAACCTCTCAGCGTTGACTGGGAGCGACCGCCTGTGTCCCCAGGCCCTGTGACAACAGCAGCTTCATTAAGTCACTCCATCACCAAGCTGCAGCACAGACTTCCAAATGGCCTTAGCCAGGGCTTTATCCACCTCCCTACCTCACTCCTGTGCCTGAGCTGTCCCTGGGGCTAAGGAGGGATGACTTCCCAGGGACACACCCAAAGGGATGGGCTGTGATCACCCCGTGCCTCAGCAGGGTCCCACTTCAGCCTGGCCAGAGTGCTGCTGCCACAGTTCAGGGGGAAACGAGCCCCAGAACAAGAAGCCTCTGAAGAAAACACACCAGCTCCAGAATTTGTGAGCTTTCCTGGCTACACATGAGCTTACACGAAGAAGATTCCCACAAGCCTATGGACGGGAGCTTTAGGAGAGGGGGCGAGCTTAGGAGAGGCTGGCTGCTAAAAATAGAAAGCCAGCTTTGTCTTTTACTCCTGTGGTAGCATCTGAAGCCTGAGAACACACAGAGGGCTCTGTAAACACTTCTACTTGATTAGCTGAATCCAAACTGCATAGTCCCTGCGAGCAATATAACCCAAAAACATCCAGATCCGAAATGATGGGATTTGTATTGCATTTCTTATGTGGGGAAAACAATTTCTATATCCAGTCTATAGGCTAGAAATAGCTGATTTCCCACTCGGGGTGAGCAAATCGGGAAATACAGAGTACAAAGGGTTTGGGACTGGCACGTGGCTGGCCAAGAGCAGTGTGTCCATGCCCTGCTCCTCCAGCCTGGGCTGCTGAGCCAAATCCCACAGTGGAGCCTCAGGGCAGAACCTCTGAAGGCTTTTCTTGTCCTGACACAGTTGTACCGTTCTGAAGAGCACAAATTGTCTTCTCCTGGTCCCCACTGAGGGGCTCAGGGGACAGCTGCAGGGAGGGGGGCAAAGAGGGACACTGACTTTTCAGCTTCACTGCCACCGTGGCTCCCCCAGCACGCCTCGATCCCTGCTCCAGGCAGATTTCCCCAAATGTCTGTCCCAGTCACACGCCTCCAAATCTGCACAGAACCAGGAAAAAATTTCCTTTCTCTTCTCCATTTTTTTTCCACCTCCCACAGAGGCTGGATCATCTGTATCATCCTTTAAGATGCTGAAAAAGGAAGAGGCTGAACTTTTCGTTGCTCTGAACTGGCAGACATTCAGCAGAGCACAGCAGCTGAGTGGCCAAGTGAAGTCCTGACTCCTGACGCCTTTTCCAACCTGAGCTTTGTCCCATAAGCCTCCAAAAGAGCCCTCAGCCCTCTCCAGACACATGCAGGGATTTCAGTGCACATCCTGAAGCATCCAGAGTGCAGTCCAAGGAAAGCTGACTCCTCTCTTCTTCACGCCGTGCCAGGCAGAGCCCCAGTCCTTCGTGTGCAGTAATGGGAGCAGAAGGTCACCCAGATCTGGGCTGATGTGAGCTCCCTCGAGCCCTGCAGTGACACACTGAGTCCCCAGGCCACTCCTGACTGACAGCACAGGGTCAGCTCTGCTGCTGCTGCCTGCAAAGATGTGGATCCCCAGCTCCCCAGTGCCGCTGCAGTGAGCACCACGCTCTGTAATGGGCAGCTGGGAGGAACCAGAGGTTTAAGAGTGTCGTGAAATAAATGCTGTTGGAGCAGCAGGATATCAAGGAAGGGCTGGCACTGAGAGCTGCTCCCCCTCCCAAGAGCCAGACACTTCCCTGGGCTCGGGAATGCCCAGAGCCCACTGGAGCTGCTCCCCTGCCCCCAGCCCACCCCACAGGGCCCTTTGCTGTCCCGGCTGGGCACCAGGAGGGATTTGTGCCCTTTCCCAGTTCCCAGGGAGCCAGCAGGGCTCTCTCGTGCCTGACACTGCTGTTCTGCAATTAGAGACTGACAGGCTGATTAGCACCCGGGGCTACACTGAGATCACAGAAAGAAAAGCCAGTGAAATGTTGTCCTTTTCAAGAGGCTCAGTTTTGATACCTTCTGTTGTTGGGCAGGAGGGAAAGAAGAAGGAGATAAAAGAAGGCTCCGTTTCAGTCCCTGCTGTGGTTTTTTTCCCAGAAGGATTTCTCATCAGGCTGTCCTCACTTTGGTGGCTACAGGCAGCTTCCTTCCGTGGCACTCTTGGATTCACTAACACAGTATCAGGCTGAGGCCAGTGATTATAGATTACATAATTAAGGGCAGTAAGTCTTGATTTAAAGGACCCATAAATAACGGGAATGAGAAGAAATTTAAAAGGACAATGCTCATTAAATTTCTCAAATATATATATTTCTCCCTTCATGAAATTTAATACTCTTGGAAGCTGCCATAGTGGCAAGCCCATGGGAATCTTTGGTAGAAATATCTAAATATCTCCACAAACCGAAGTAATCTGTTTAAATAGCAAGTTCAAACCCATCCAGGCTGATGAGCAAGGCTCTGTCCTTTGCCAAACATCCCCCTGTTGGATCAGGGACCTCCACAGATCTCCTCCCAGGGAACAGGAGCCACATCACCTCCCTCCTGTGAGAAAAAGCTGGGCTGAAAGGGAAGAAAGTGTTGCTGGAGGGCTGGAGAGGGAGCCTGAATGGCTGCAGTGATTACTGCTTCATTTTGTTTTGATATGGTTCGAGAGCTGGGTGAAAAGGCATAAAATTGAGGAATTCCAGGTGTGCTGAGGCACAGACGTGTCTTCCATCTCCACATCATCCATACAGGGCACTCGGGGAGGCTGTGCTGGGTCGTGCCCATGGGAACAGAGCCCAGATTCTGCCCAGGAGCTGAGCCCAGTCCAGGGGGCACAGTGGCACAGGTGGCACAGGGCTCCAGGGGCTCACAGGATCCGTATCGGGGCCAGGCGAGAGGCACCAGGAGCACAGGGGAAGGCAAGGATGCACCTCTGAGCGGTGTAAATACTGCCCTGCCCACGCTGGGGCTGGCAAGGACTTGGAAATGAGGATGGGCTTTGTGGAAATCTTTTTTAATCCTGCTCTGTGTGTCTGTGGAGCTATTCCCACCAAGCTTTGAGGGCTGGAGCTCCCTCAGAGGGCAGGAACAGGGAAGGGAGAGAGCAGCAGAGGCTGCCCAGGATGGGCTCTGGCTGCCCCCTTTGAAGCCAGCTCTGTGTGCCGGTTTGCCTTGCTGCCTTTAAATGTCACTGGTTTGATCTGAGGGTGTTTCACTCTGAGCAAGGGGACGATGCTGAGCGGGGGAAATGGAGCAGGAACATCAGGGAACACTTCAGAACTGAGAGGCACTGAAAGGGCTCGGTGGGAGGCGGTGGAAGCCCCAAATTCTGAGCCATTACCAGCTCAAAGGACAAAAGGCACTGAAGGACTGGTGTGGGCAGCACCTCTCTGGGTCTGTTTATACACTCGGAATTCAGGTTACAAAATAAAGAAGTGAGTCACACATGGCAACAGACCAAGCCAGGCTCCTCGGTCAAGCCCACATGGCCACAAATTACACAGGAACTCATCTCACAGTGACTGGGATTATTCCTGATTTACAGCACTCACTGAGATCAGAATCTTCCCTTAAGATTCTGCTCAGTCATTACTTGGCTGAAGATGCCAAAGCTGCCAATAATTCCTTAAGATTTCAGGCCTGGCTGTCCCTCGTGCCAGGCCACCCTTTCCTGGTCCCACTGGCAATTTGAAAAATCAGATCCTGCTCGCAACATTTCTTGGGGAAAACCTCTGGCTTTGGTTATCTCAAGGATATTTACAGTTTTCAAATACTCACCCTGAAATTCACCACCACAGGGCCACGCATGGGATAAATTTTTATCCCATGGAGGAATAAAAATAATTCCTAAAATATGGGATTCAGTAAACCCCTCTGCTTGAAACAGCTTGGACACACCTTTACTTTTCCTATTTGTTTTAGACTCAGCATTCCCAACAACACCTCTCCTTGCAAGAAAAAGCACACACATTTTATATATGAGAACATTTCAAATATTCCCTCACTAAGTATTTTTTGTTTGGTTGGGAATTTTTCCTTCTTCTTTAAAAAATCTTTTCCCACCATTTCCTCACAAAACATGGGTAAATTTAGAAACAAAAATGCAGCTTCAGAGCAGAGAATCAGCATCATCAGTCTCGAGATGCTGAGGAAAATCAGACATTCCTCCAAATGAAATATTTCCACGTGCTGAAACATTCAGCCACTGAAATCATTCACAAAGTGCCAACGCAGTGGGAATTTGGGATTAGCTCTATCTTGTGCCCTGCCTGGATTTCTGGGGGAAAAAGACGGAACTGGTAATTTTTTAGGCCTGGTTCCTGTTTTCTTGTGGTCAGTGCTGTTTTCAGGGGGTCTCAGGAAGGCTGTGCTGTGCCTGTGCTCTGGAGCCACTGGGATGGACAGAAGAGGAACAGAAAGGTCTGATTAGAGCAGGAGCAAGGCCAGGACAGCTGGGAATTACAGCTGTGGGTTCTCCTGTCTGCTCAGGGAACTGCACACAGGCTGGACAGGCCTCGTGGCAGCACAGCAGTGACAGCAAACACCAACTGCGAGCTGTGGTCTCCTCAAAACAGGAATGTCCCTTCCCCACAGCCTGGAGAGGCTGGGGACACACACCAAGAAGTGCCTCCTGTACCCCGAAACCGCACAGGACACAAAGCCCTGAGCCCTCAGGGGCTGGGTGAGGAGCCAGCCCCGATGCTCCACGTCCTGGGGCCATTCCTGCAGCCTGAGTGGGATTTGGGGTCTGCAGTGCCTGAGGAACACCTGCACACATCTCAGCACTTCCCGGAGATCCAATCTTTTGATTTCTCCCACTCTCTTCCTGCATTACGCTGTGGCTCACTTCTGGGTATTTTGGGTTCCATAGACAGCTGTGGAGTGGGGGCTGGATCTGATGATTCAGAATTGCTTTAGAGGAAAGAATCAAACAGTGAAATCCTCTGCTGGGTTCATCTCTCATCCTCTACTTTCTCATCAAAACTCTGTGACTCTTCTGAATCCAAAATCCAGAATAAACAGGGCAAGGAGGGTGTTTTCCTTCGACCAGGAACTGTGTTCCTATCAGATTTCTGAGAGTACCAACAAAAGGCTTTGCTATGTTATGAGAAGCTGAAGGATGTTGCTGCAATAAAGTGCTCAAAATCTGGAATAGCTGAAAAAAGCCTGGAAGAATAATTTGGCAAGTTCCTGAGGACAGGATGGAGATAAAGAATGGGTACTGCTAAGCAGGAATGAATTATCAAGGATAGGGCTAAATAAAAATGAATTATCAACTGAGCTAATGGAAGAGAAAAACCAACTGCTATTCCACAGATCCTGTGTGGAGGTCACCTTGGCTTCCCTCTCACACATGAATATTCACTGGCTTGGAATGGATCTGTCCTTAATGGAGATTTATTTACAGCGAGGGTCTCGGAGCTCCTCACAAATGACCCCCATTAGCTCATCCCATGGCACACTCCAGGGCTGAGCATGGAGCTGATGGTTCTGTGCCTCCTGCAGAGCAGTTTCCTCATTCTGGAAATGAGTCTGCGTGGCAGTGAGAGATGTTCCTGAGCAGTAAAACAATCAGACACAGTGCCTGTGCTCCCTGCTCTCCCAGCCAGCCACAGTCCCAGCTCTGATTGCTGCATTTATGTGTTTTATTGTGTGTTTTATCACCAGATCCAGGGTTAAACCCAACCTCCATCACAGCAAAAAAACGAGTTCAGCCAAGGGGGACACAGGTGATACACCTGTATTTCTCTCCCTCTCTTCCCGGCCTTCACAGACCTTCACCAGAAATAAAATAATTAAAGGATTAACGCCTCTTTCCCATACACTCATTTACACAGTATGATCCTAATGACTGGAATGTGGAGTTATTTCAGACTTCACAAGTGAGGAAGCAGAAAGGCTGCTCCATCACTCTGATTATCTCCTTGCAGAACACATGGGCTGATGACAACAGCGAGAGGATTTACAGAAACGTTTGTCCTCAATCTGCTGCAAAACCCTATTTACGGATTACTTCCATACAATGATTTTAAAAAATCAGGGACAAGAAGAAAGGGAGAACACAATTTTAGTATGGCTTTTCTTCCAAACACATGGCACAAATGTAGAGACTGAAGGCCTGCTGGTGAGGAATCCTTCTGCTGACTCTGCCTTCCCTGTGCCTCTCAGCTCCTTAATTACACCATCACTACACACAGGGCTGGTTCAGAAATATCTTTAAGTGGGATGTCATTTATAAAATGCAAATAGCATTTCTAACTCCAGTTTAACAGTTTAGCTTCCAGTCATAAAGCAACCACCAGAAGGATTTTCTTCATTTTCTTAACCTCTTGCAATTCCCAGGTGTTTTTGCTACGTCTCTCCCTCCTTCCTCCCCAGTGGCACAGCACAGAGGCAGAACAGGGAGTTTGCTCCACGTCTCACCTACCACCAGCACTGCAATCACAGAAGTCTCTCAGGTTGCTACTGATAGAATTGGAACTGGACCCTGGATTTTCTTTAGGGCACCAGTAACGTTTAAGCACCACCCGGAAGTCACCATTGTGCCTTCTACGCCCCAGGCTTAATCCCAAACTGGGGGAAATGGACTCTAGGGTCTCAGGTAATTCAAGAACAGCCAGGAATTTGCCCTTGCCAGGTTGCCAGGCCAGGTTTACTGTACCTCCCAGTCCAGGACAGAGGCCTGCCACTGAGCTATCTTGTCGATGTTCTCCAGCCTCCGCTTGCGCTCGTTGATCTGGAGGGTCACGTTCCTCATGACGGCGAGGGCAGCGGCCACGTACCTGTAGTCACTGGACACAGAGGGAAAGGCCATCAAAGGCAGCAGGACATGCCCAGGAGTCTGTCCCAACCTCACCAGTCCAAAGGGACAGAGGGAAGGGGTGACCCCTCAGTCCTGTGATGGGATTTTTCCATCTGGATTGTCACAACAGAGCAGCTCGATGGAAACTGGAATTGGGAGCCCAGTCCGGCCCCTACCAACCCAGCACTGGAGAGACCTTTACAGCCCCAAGGTGTCCACCTGAAGAGCATTCTAAAGACAGGCTGAACACCTTTACAGCCTCTGTCTTTGGCCCGGATTTTTCAGGTTTTAAAATGAACATTTAGAAAAGGGTTCATTTAGACAAAGACCAGAGCACCTTCCAAGCCACTCCCAGAGGAGGAAGCCACTCTCACTGCAGATTTCAGCTGAGCAAATCAAGCAACTCCTTTTTCTTCCCCTGCATGGCCCTGTGAGTGCAGTAACACAGAGTGAGAGCAGGCTCCTGCCAGGGCCACTGAGGATGATGATCAGTCTTTTCAAAAAGTGATGCTGAAATCAATGCCATTGATTCCTGCCCGGTGCCTGCTTTTCCATTCCAAGGAGCTGTAATGTTCATTTCCATTGGGAAGACAGGCAAGGCCAGCTGCCACAACATCACCTCAATGTACTATTAACTTAAGGGCTGCTATTGATTGCTGACTAATGAGAAAAACTGCCATCTTGGGCAGCTGCAGGGGGAACGGCTTTATTGATTATTGCTAAGGATTGTGCTGGTGACAGCTAAAAGAGGGGTGAATGCTGGGAATTAGATCCCCTCTCCATGTGCTCCCAACAGGATAAATACTAAGAAACAAACACGCTGTGATATACAAAAAATATTATTTGCTCTTTTGGCATCCTTGCTCGGATGAAATCTTGAGCTGAGTTTTCATTTTTTTCATAAATTCTTACATCAAAATTCTAGGTGTGGTTAAAAATAATCCCACAAATTCCAGGACAGCAGGACTGGGCCTTCAGCAAAATAAAGGAAAATAGAGGATGGGCTGCCTGATAGCATCATAGAGAGGTCTGGGTGGGCAGGGACCTTAAAGCACATCCAGCTGCACTCCCTGCCGTGGGCAGGGACACCTTCCACTATCCCAGGCTGCTCCAAGTGCCATCCAACACAGCCTTGGGACCTTCCAGGGATGGAAGGGAGTGTGCTACACAATGAACTTCTTGTGCCTGCCTTTGTGTGAGCATGTGTGTGAGGGGAGCCTGGTTGTGAAAGGCAGGAAGGGAGCTGTGCCAGGGGAACATCCATGAGTTCTTTAGGGAAACAGGGAAGTCCCTATGGCCAGGAAGGATCTGGAGAGGCAGGGAGAGGTGCAGGGTTTACAGACAGGCACTGATGATCTCCCAGCAGTGATGCCCACGTAACGTGTTCCTACATTCCCTACTCCTGCTCCTTCTGCTCTGGGAACACTCAGGATTCCAGCAAGCTGCTCTTAGGACCTTCCGATATTTAATTCATATTAAGCTGCCGCAGATCTTTAAGAGGTGAACAGATGTGGCTTTGTGAAAAATTCAAATGAACCAGGCTGCAAATAGGCAGCAGTTGGAGGGAGGCAGGCTCTGAGCTCACCCCCATCCTGCCTCCATGGAGAGTGGGACGGTGCCAGCCGTTTATCTTGGGAATGCTAATTCCCTAATTCCAGTGAGAAAACCCCAGCAATGTTTTCCTGTCATGCTCTAATGAAGAAAAGACTCAGGACTGAACTTTTTGGGCTCCCAGCCTATGTCTGTGGCAGAGCTGGCAAAAACTTAGAAGAAAAAAACAACAGAAGCAGAGCATTTGGCCATGAGGCAATAACAGGATCCAATTAACCATGAGATGAAGGTAAATAAATGGTTTGTCAATTCTATTGGGGCTGCACTGGCCACCTCCCAGTGCTCCATCAGAATCCAAGTCTAGATCCTTGCCTGGCATCACATGCTATCTCTGGGGAGCATGGTCTGGATTCTGCTTTCAGCATTGTCCTGACCGGGTGCAGGGAAAATCCACAGCTCTGCAGGTGTGGTGGTAGCGAAAAGGAAGGAAAAAAAGAAAAAGAGGATCATGTTCCTCTGTTAGGTGAAGCTCACATCGCTGCTTTCCCTGGGAATCCTGTGGTTTTCCAGGTTTTGCCTCACTCCAAGGCTGGGATGTGGCACTGGCTCTGTGCAGCCACAGGTTTCCTCCCCTTTACTCCTCCTAATGCAAGGTGAGCAAACCTCACCCTGCCTTCCCCTCCCAGAGCACGGAGGAACAGAAATGCAGTGTTCATGGCAATGCAGTGACACAGAGCTCTCAGGCTGAGTCACCCAGCTGCTGCTGAACCTCAGGAGAGCTCCCAAGGCTCCTCAGAACACGACTCCGTGTGATTATTTAACAATATGGTGAGTTTAAAACATCCCAAGGGAACAGGAATGTGCTCCCAAAATAATCCAACCCTGGTGTTATCACACTGCCCACATCCCCTGGCCATGGCTCCCAAATCACTCCCAGAGTGGTCATTTTAAACACCCTCCTGCTGGGAAGCCACATCTGAGCTCCCAGGCAGTGCTGTGGGTCCTCACGTGGCTGCTGAGGGGAAAACCCACAACCTCTGGGATCCCAGAGCTGCTTTCTGATATCCCAAGGTTCCCACGAGCCCATTCCAAATTTGATTTGGTTTTTGGAAAAGCAGGAATTGTAGCAGAAACCAAAGGCTCACCCAAATTGGTGATTTTGGGCATTTGGCTACTTTGAATTACTCAGACTTGTTGGTCAGGTCGAAGCAATTTAATGCAACTCTGTTCACATCGCACTTCAGCTCTTCTAGAGCTGGGCTTGGGAAAAACAAGCTGTCAAACACTTGCAGAAGTTTCTGAAACATCTCTGGTCTTTTCTGTTCTCACTTGCTTTTAAATGGGCTTTGAAAATAGAAAATTGGCAGAGCAGGAGCAAATCTGCTCTTACAGGGCCTGGGTTTTCTTTCACCTTATTTTCACAGCAGTAAATCCCAAGTGGTATCACAGGCACTACTCCTGATTCACACTGTCAGGCAGCCAGGCTGATTGTCCTCAGCAGCAGCAAAAGAGATCCTGGAAATTTTGGGAAGCAATCAAACTGCCAGTGCTCCTCTGAACCTAAACCTCGTGGCAAAACCAGAGATAGGACTGGGCTGAAAAGCTGAGCAGGTTTGGAGCTCCCCCCACACCAGGCTCCAGTTGCAGATCCTGTACTCACTGTGTGCCCAGGTTCTCTCCAGCAGCAGGGAAGGAGCCTCTCAGACCACTGAATGCTAATTAGGTAATTTCTCGAGTGCAACTGGTAGCATCAGAAAGTACATCCAAGGGTAATTAGTTCACATGTCTGATTAGAACAGAGCTGAGTGTGTCTCCATCGAGAATTGCTGCTTTGAGAAGACTGAACTGTCTGCTGACCCTTTGTCCTGCTCCCGTTTATCCAGGATGTCACAGGGACGGGAGCTGGAGAGAAAACCCCAACCCTTGAGTGGGAAGGAGCAGTGGACAGAAAACCCCACCCCTTGTGTGGGAAGGAGCACTGGACAGAAAACTCCAAGCCCTGGTGGGGGAAGGAGGATTAGACAGAAAACCCCAAGCCCTGCTGGGAAGGAGCAGTGGACAGAAAACCCCAAGCCCTGCTGGGAAGGAGCAGTGGACAGAAAACCCCAAGCCCTGCTGGAGGGAGCCTGGAGCCCCATGGCCTCTGAGGTACCTGTGCTCCTGGGCCGTGTACTTGAGCAGCTCTGCCAGCTGCAGCGGGTACTTGCAGATCTTCTGCACGGGCGTCAGCAGGAAGCCGTCGATGGCGATGTCGATCATCTGCTGCAGCAGGCGGCACGCCTCGAAGAAGTGCTGGTACCTGCTGTCCTTCATCAGCTTGGAGAGCTCCATGCACGCGTCCAGGTGGTTGTTACAGTACTCGGAGTAGATCCAGAAGCCGTCTTGCTGTGAAGGCACCACAGGGGGGACAGGTCAGGCAAAGACCCGGCTGATCGACGCCACATCAGGACTGGGGAGGGCAGGGTCAGATGGGATATCGAGAGAAATTCCTGCTGGGAGGCTGGGGAGGCCCTGGGATGGAATTCCCAGGGAAGCTGTGGCTGCCCCGTCCCTGGAAGTGTTCAAGGATGAGCTTGGAGCATCCTGGTCTATGAAGGTGTGCTGCCCACAGCAGGGTCTGGAATTGCCCCATCTCCCCAACCCAACCCTTCCAACCCAAGCCAGGCTGTATTTCTAAGAAAGCACAGCCCAAGCGGGAGGAAGGACAGACCCCACAGTGCCTCTCCTGTTCGGAAGAGGTGCTGGCAAAGGAGGGACTGCAGAGAAGAACCTGCACTCTGACACATGGCCCAGGTCTCTGCAGGTACAGGTTTGTTAATGTGAGCCCTGCACAGAGCTGTGCTTGTTCTCAGCTTTAAACTGTGCAGGGAGGGTCAGAAATGCACAACCCAGCTGAGCTCTGGCTTTTGGTAAGGCAAGAAGACAACCTTGTTATTTCTAGAGCTCTTTCCCTGAAAGATCCTGAAGCACCTGGCAAGTGTTTGGAGGCTGGATATATTTGAAATTCCCTGTACCAATGGGGAACCCAAGGCACTGTGTGGATTTCTCCAGGAACAGAGCCCCAGAAAACACTAAAAACGAACAAAAAACCCACTCACATCTGCCCCTCCAGCTTTTGGACTGACATAACCCTTTTTCTGGTGTCTATTTTGTTGGAATGTCCTTTTTCTGCCTTCATTACCACAGACTGTCACCTTTAACTTGGGTTTGATTTGTCTGGGCCACACAGACAAGGTGATGAAAGGGCAGAGAAAGATTTCACTGGGAAGGAGGTGGGCACAGCCCAGCACCACAAATTAACTCGGAGACAGCCCAGGCAGAAGTCAGGTGTTGCAAACCAGCCAGTTCCACTGAGCTGTGGCCAATGCCTTCCAAAGAAAGGACAGATTCTATTCAGCCAAGACATGCCTGCCCAGCAATTACTTCTCAGTCCCTGAGGGTCCAAACAAGCTGCTTCTCTGAGAACAAGGATCCAGTGTCCTTCCCATCCCCACAGCTGACCCAGCCATGCACTGACAGCTCTCTCTTCCTGAAGAAAATGAGGAACAAGATGCTTTGGAGATCCCTAAACAGGATCTTAACATCCTCACCCCTCGGTTTCCCAAATGGCTAAGCAGGGATAATTTATCAGGAGTTTATCAGCCAGCTCTCAGCCCCTGTCTGGTGACAGGCAAGTGTCAGATCTTCCTCCAGATCACAGCAGCAATTCTTGCTATTGTCACTAGCAATGAATTGACAACACAGCCTCAAGTCATGACATTTGAGCTACTGATTCTCAGCAAGATTTTGTACATCTTCCCAGCACAGAGGTGGAATGTGATGCTGTTTTTTGCAGGCTCTGATAAGAACCAGCCATGTTAACAACTCCTGCACCTTCTCAGAGGAAACGTCAGTGAGAGACCCAGGGATGTTTAAAAGATGCTCTGAAACTCGTTAGGGATGTCCTGCTGAAGCTTCAGGAATGTTCATCAGGAGTTTCCCTGAGAAGCAATGAACTGTTGCCCTGACACAGCACAGGAGCTGCAGCACCTGTGAGCTCTGACACCCTGCTTCCCTCTCCCTCCAGGAGAGCCTCCAGCTCCAGGGCTGGCATTTGTTTGACATTTCCTGACGTATTTACAACACTGGCCAATTTATCAGCTCCTGCAGGAGGTGGTTTATGGAGCAATAGGATGGGCTAGGCCAAATCCTCCAGTATCTTCTCATCCAGGTGATTCAGATGTACTGGGGGTTATCCAACTGCATATCCAAGTTCTCCCTCCTCTGTATGTCACAAAATACGTGGAGAACCATGGAGCAGTCCCTGATATGTTACTGGAAGAGGTTCTGAGTGCTCCTCCTCCCTCCCAGCCCAGCTCCCGAGGGCCAGTGCCCAGTGAACTCACGTGTTCCAGGAAGCAGGGCCCAATCTCACTGAGATGGGGGTCCTCGTTGTTGTACTGCTTCTCCAGGTCCCGCACAAAGCCCATCTGAAATCTGTAGATGTCTTCAATGTTCCCAAAGATGATTTTCAGCTGTTCATCACTGAACATGTCTCTCCTCTTCCGGCACTGCTTTAAGTAACCCTGTGAGAGTGAGAAAGGAGGGTTTGCAGAGAGCAGCAAAATCCACAGGTAGCCCCAAGGAGGTTTGTGCAGTGCTGGGTGCCGGGTGCTGCAAACCCCACTGCCTCCAGCAAGGACCCAGATCTCCTACAAACACTGCTGCTTCCACAGAAAGCTGTGAGAGGCTGTTTGAGCCTGCTCTGATTTCTCCTTTCAGCCCAGCAATCAGGACAAGGAAGCTGTTTAATACCATCATCAAGTTCTGTTCAATATCTTTACCAAAACTTGGATGAGGGGATCGAGTGCACCCCCAAGTTTGCAGCTGATGTGCTGGAAGGTGGGAAGGCTCTGAGCAAATCCCCTAATCCTCCCACACTTCACCTGTCAGGATGATCATCACTGAATCACAGAATTGTTAACGTTGGAAAAGCCCTTTAAGATCATCAAGTCCAACCAGAATGATTTAGCCTAGAAACTTTGCAAGGCCAAATCTCAGATGTTGCAACTGGCCTGGTCCGTTCTGCAGAGTCCTGACTGGAAAGAAACAACACAGGGGTCATCAGGAGATGACTTTGCTTACTTTGCTCGCCTTTATTATATAGGAAGGGGAAAAAATGAAGGGAAGAAAATGCCAGCAGCTCCAGCGGAACGGCTAAATTTGGGAACTCGGGATGCTTAGTCACACAGCCACGCTGCCAGCTGGTGACATGCAGCTGCTGGGCCACAATGAACATTGGAACCCTGCAATGAACTGTCCTTCAGCCTCACCATGTGCTTCCTGGCAGGGAGAACTTCAAACATGGATGAGAAATGCAACTCTGGCCGACCTGGCCTGGACCCAACCTCTGCCATGTCCAGCTCAGCTCGAAAGATGCTGTCACCCTGAATTTCCTGGCTTTTTCAGCTGAGAAGTTTGGGCTATGGAACACCTTCTACACTTCCTAATGTAGGTCTCTCTTCCCCCAGGAGCTCCTTGATGACTCATTTCCCTGGGTTTCCCTCTCTGATTTTCCAAGGCCACGAGGAATGGGAGCAGACTGTTTCCCACACTGCAGGACGGTCACTGGGCAAATCAAAATCCAGACTGGGGAGAAATGACACAGAGAATCTCTCCACGCAGATTTTCCTGTTTACCTGCTGATCTCAGAACCCAAAGGGAAAAAACCCAAAGGAAAAGGCAGGAGAAAGCCCTCCCTGTGCCCATGGGGCGGTGTCCCCTCGCTCTGCCCCGTGACATCCCTCCCTTCCCGAACACAGGAACATCTCCCAGCCCCGGGGCTGCCATTGGCTGCGATTCCCATCCTCACTATTCCCACCCTCCCTGTGCTGCTTCATCATTTCTCTGGAATCACGTGTCTGGAGGAGCTGAAACAGCACATTTCTGTGCAGGCACTTCTGAAAGCACAGGGAGAATAAAGGAATGTGAGGAGTTCCCAAGCCTCATCCTCTCTGTGCGTTTGAAGGTGGCTTCCAGCACAAGCCAGGAAAACGAGACTGAAGATTCATCCACAACAGCAGCAGAGGAGGCTGCTGCAGAGTTTTTCCAGTAAATTTACTTCTGTTACATAAAACAATGTCATCTTCCTTCTGCTCATCCCGTCAGGTTTGCTCAGAGAAGGGATAGCTGACTGATGAGCAGATGCTGGAGAGTGTTTTGCTCAATGAATACCTAAAAATAGCTGCCAAACTGTCTGTCTTTGAAGTACTTTTCCATGTAGTCCCTGAAGTATAGGCAAAAGTTGGGCAAGATTTGCAGGAGGTTAAGTGCTAAGTTTTCTTCATCCCACAGTGGGTTTAGAGACAGCCAGGAGAGGTGGTCAGTCCAAACATCCATCCATCCATCCATCCATTCATCCATCCATCCATCCATCCATCCATCCATCCATCCATCCATCCATCCATCCATCCATCCATCCATCCATCATCCATCCATCCATCATCCATCCATCCATCCATCATCCATCCATCATCCATCCATCATCCATCCATCCTCCATCATCCATCCATCCATCATCCATCCATCCATCATCCATCCCTCTTGTCTGGCTGAGAGTAGGGTGAAGGAGAGAAGAAGGAGGCTGCAGGCTGTAACTTCAAAGGCAGCCAGCTGTGATGATATTCCAGTTTTCTTCCTCTCTGAGCCAGTTTGGGGCTGTTTACACTGCCCTGGAACCATCCCCAAGCCAGGCCCAGACCAGCTGGGCTGTAAAGCAGAGCTCCCTGTGCAGGACTCCCAGCACACAGGTGAAGGTGGTGCTGAAGGGCACACAACCAGAATCAGGACCAGAGCAAAGCTCAGACCGTTTGAACTGGAAAGGCAAACCAGAGCCAGGGCTGGTCCCAGGCAGCCAGGACTTGGATACTGGTCCACAGCAAGCCATGGGGGCAGTGGTATTTTGCTGTGGTGAGGAATTCCCTCCAACCCAGCTGCTTCCCGCAGGCCTTGGCTGGCACAGGAGATGTTCATCCTGGTGCTGGCCCACTCCTGAGCTCCCTGCCTGGCCAGACTTGTGCCGTGGGTGTTGGGAGTAATAACAGGCTGTGATGACACAGGAGCAGGAAACGCATCCTGAAGCACAGCGGAGCAGTGTGGGAGCTCTTAATCAGCACCCTCCAGTAACGACCTCCCATCCTCAGGTGCCTGACTGGTATCAGGATTTGTTATGCATTGCAGAGAATAACCACACTGCTAAACTCAGCACTAGACCAGGCTGAGCCCAGCCAGAGCTGCTCTGCCCTCCCCTCTCACATTTCACATCCTTTGTCCTTCCTGGCACCCTAAAACAAAGAGCCCCGGGAAGAGGGGGATGTGCCCCTGTCAGAGCAGCTCACCAGGGGCTGCCTGCCCTGCTGTGGCACCAACAACAGCCCTGCCCACCCCCAGGGGCACGGGGAGCCCAGCCCAGCCCAGCCCAGCCCAGCTCAGCCCAGCCCAGCCCAGCTCAGCTCAGCCCAGCTCAGCTCAGCCCAGCTCAGCCCCACTCACAGCCTGGCTGACAGAGCTCTGGGAGCCTTCCCCAGGCAAAGGGATTGCTGTGATTAAACTGAGCACAACGAGCTTCTCTCCAGCCAGGCACAGCCCATCATTGCACAGATGAGAATGCCCATTTCAGTCCTCCTCCCTGCTTAGCTGAATCATTTCCTGGTGCTCTACCTGCAGGTAAGATTTATCCCCTCAATCCCAGTCTGCATCACACAGAGCAAAGAAAGAGCTTTCTGGATCTCTCCTGTCTGGGATATGTCATTAGGGGCAGTAAATCAGTGTTCCCCCACTGCAGCTGAACCTGTCTGCACCTCCTGAGAATTCCAATTGGCAGAAACACGGTGACATGGCTGGAGATGCAAGTTAAGGTTTATTTTGTTTCCAACAGAAAAGTGCAAATGCAGGAAAGGAAACAATACGTGGAGAAGCCTGCAGTTCTTCCCTTCTCCAATGCAAAGCTCTCTGACTGAAATAGCACATTGAAATTAAGCTCATTTGTTTCCAAATTGAAATCCCAAGACTCTTCCATATTTGAAAAGTGTCATGGATGCTTTTTGGATGGCTGCTCTGCCTCGCCGAGAGAAAAGCAGCGAGACATTCCTCTAAGCACAATTCCCAAGGGGCCTCACCACATTGACTGGGCACAGGCTCACTAAATCCTAAACATTGCGAGGGATGAGCTGAAAGCCATCCCCAGACTTTGATCTCAGTGCTAACAAACTTCTGCCTCTCAGTGATACGGACATCTCTACACTCAGTGCCCAAACTGTGGCACAGCTGCATGGTCCCCCTCCCAAACACCACAGGCTCTGCACCTGGGGCTCAGCTCAGGGCACTAATCCTGAACTTAGGAGCTTGTAGAGGTTAATTGTAACCTAATGAACAAGAACCAAATTGGGGATTTGTGGGGGTCAGTCACTAAAGTCCATTGCTTGCTGGTTCCCTTCTTCATTTCCCACGGTGGAAACATTTTTTGCCCTCAGTCTCGCCCATAAAAAAGGCAATGGGGGCCATCCTGAGCCAGGGGAAATTGTGAACCCGACATGAAAGGCACAGATGACATGGGTAACTGATTGGTTTAATTACAACCTAATTTCCTCAATCACAAGTTCAAAAGTAGATGGCATTGGGTTTTAATTAAGAGGACTGCTTGAAGGATCTCAACCTCATCATGTTTTAGTCAAAGAGCTATGGAAAAAGGTCAGGAAATTGCACTTTTGGTTAACGCAAACTAAAGGAATTATCAGATTCAGCAGGAAATTCTCAGAACTGTCAATACATATTGACAGATGCTGCTCCTCCATTAGACACAGTCCTCAGACACTTCAGCTGGTTCCAAATCACCCAGGGACAAACCCAGGCCAGCCCTCACCATGGGCAGGTGTGCCAGCCCCAGGTACCTCGCAGATGTCCCTGAGGTGTTTGATGCAGTGGGGACAGACCCAGGTGTGTCCCAGGTACCTCACAGATATCTCTGATGTGTTTGATGCAGTGGGGACAGCCCCAGGTGTGTCCCAGGTACCTCACAGATGTCCCTGAGGTGTTGATGCAGTGGGGACAGACCCAGGTACCTCACAGATATCTCTGATGTGTTTGATGCAGTGGGGACAGCCCCAGGCCAGCCCCAGGAGTGCCCCAGCCCCAGGTACCTCACAGATGTCCCTGAGGTGTTTGATGCAGTGGGGACAGCCCCAGGTGTGTCCCAGGTACCTCACAGATATCTCTGAGGTGTTTGATGCAGTGGGGACAGCCCCAGGAGTGCCCCAGGTACCTCACAGATGTCTCTGATGTGTTTGATGCAGTGGGGACAGACCCAGGTGTGTCCCAGGTACCTCACAGATGTCCCTGAGGTGTTTGATGCAGTGGGGACAGACCCAGGTGTGTCCCAGGTACCTCACAGATGTCCCTGCAGTGTTGATGCAGTGGGGATAGCCCCAGGGGTGTCCCAGGTACCTCACAGATGTCCCTGATGTGTTTGATGCAGTGGGGACAGCCCCAGGCCAGCCCCAGGAGTGCCCCAGCCCCAGGTACCTCGCAGATGTCCTTGAGGTGTTTGATGTAGTGGCGCTCGGTGCTCATGATCTCGTTGATGACGTTGGCTCTCATCTGGTCGCGGTTCTGCACGGTCCTGCCCAGGCACAGGCAGTCAGCACTGGGGTCCAGGTGGCCGTTCTGCACCTCGCTGGTTCCCTCCTCCACGCCATCCTCCTGGTTCACCCATAGCTGCAGCGCAGAGGGGACACAAAGGGTTACTGCCAGCAGCAGCTCGGGCCGGCTCAGGGCTGCTCTGGGAGATGAAACCTCCCCTCCTCACCCCACCCAGCTCCCAGCCCACACTGCCCAGTTCCAGACTGGTCAACCCAGCCCCAAACGCACTCCCCATCTCTGAGGGGATTGCCAGTGCTGGCTGCTTTGATCCCAAACACAAAATTGTCCTGTGACAGAGTGAATGGATGCTGCCAAGAGCTCCAGACTGAGTCGGACACGAGTAAAACAGAGCAAACATAGGAAAACTGCAGCTACCGGTGCAAGCACTGCTGTCCCAACTCCTGCCACCCCCAGCTGGGATCTCTGAATGGGAAGATGCTCTGGGAGCAGAGATCAGCCCTTCCCAGGGGACTGATTCAAGGGGGAGATGTGGCTCGTTCAGAGATCTGAAGCGTACATCAGCTCTGGGCTGTGTTTCTGGAGCTCCGTAAGCTCCCAGGCCAGGGGCTGGGAAGGAGCGCTGTCCCAATTTCTCAGCAGCTTTCCTCAGCAGCTCTCAGAGACAGCCTTTCTGGCTCAGGCAAATCTCACATCTCAGCATCCCAGGACTGGGATCCCCAAACCATGGGATCCCCAAAGCACAGGAATGGACACCCCAGAGCAAGTCTCCTAAAACCTGGGGGCCGAGGGCAGCTTGGGACAGGTACACTGGACACTGAAAATTACAAAAAGCAGTGAAAAAGGATCACTCTTAGCACACAGAAGCTTCCTTCCAATATCAAATAAAAACCATCCATAGAAATTGCAAATTCCAACACTCTCCTGTGTGTCTGAACCAGTCTGCGCTCTGCACACACCATACGGATCAAGGGCTCCTTCTGTTACCTTTTCCCATAAAAACTGCTTAAAATAACTCTGATTGACTCAAATTGGGCTCAGGGTAGTTTGTAAACAAGCATTAAATAAAGCTTAGAGCTGACAGAAATACTCCTGTCTTTCACAGACCACCTCGGCTGTGATGGAAATGAAGCAACTTCTCTGCTCAGCGTTTGAAGTCCCCAAATCCTGGGGACTTTCAAACCTAAAAATACATTTTCCTGTGAGCAGTGGAACTGTCCACACACAGAGCACAAGGAAAGCAGGCAGCATCATTAACCTGATCTTCAGGCTTCCTTTCAGTGTTAATAGATTCTCCTGCTTTCCCATTATTCAGTTTAAACCGGGCTTTGCACAGATTGTAAAGGGCAGTGTTCCTGTAAATTAGGGAAGTAAGAACCTCCAAACCTGCCCCTGCTCCTTCCCTGCTTTCCCAACCAACAGCTGTTCTGCTAAACCACCTCTTGCAGCTCCCACGTTCTGCCCTCCCACAGGGAGTTGTAAAGGGCAGAAAAAAAAACCCAAACCAACCCAAAATACAAACCAACCAAAAAACCCAAACCCATCTCTTCTTTAGCAGGATGTTAATGATGCTGCAAATTTGGGGGATAAAAAAGGAGTTTTGGAGGATTTCCATCAGCACAGGGAGGCCTGGCTGAGCCCTGGGTCAGTGTGAGGGCAAGTAGGGAGCTGGTGATCCAATCCCACCAAATATAATGGGATCCAGCATGGAAAACTTCTCCTGCACGCTGGAACAAATGCCTCTTGTTCAGAAAAACAACCTGAAAGCTGGCTAGAAAAGTGTGTTTTTCAGCAAACCCAAAAGCTCTGGAAGAGGTTTGGGGTCCACCGAGGCAGAGCAACAGCCAATGAACATGAGCAGTGGTTTATACTGAAAAATAAAGAATAAATAAATAAATAATAAATAAAACAAGTGCTCCTGCTGAGCAATGTCCCTGTCAGGGTAAGTGACCTCGGGGGCCAACTACGGACATCAGTGCCACCGATTTCCGTGCTGGGAAAACCTGGGGGCACCCTGAGAAAGGAAAATGGGTCCTGGGAAGGCCAGAAGGGCACAGGGAGTCCTCCCAGGGATACGTCCTGGTGACAGCTTCACCGGCATTCTGAACCACTGAGATGTGGAAAATCCAGCAGGACCAGCGTGGGGATTATACCCTGTCGGCTGAAGTTTAAAATAACTTCCCACCCTGCTTTTCTTCTCCTACAGAAAGGGATTTTGCAGCCTTCCCAAACCCAACTGGAACAGCTTGTTACCAAGTTTGATGACATTCCTGCCAGTTTGGCAACAGAGTGTATTTTTAAAGCTCTACCTCCTGGAGTCAGGTGATCATGAGCAAAAATTTGATTTTCACTTTAAAAAAAAAGCCAGAAAGATCTAATCATTACAAGGCATGTGTGTGTAAGCCTGAGTCATGAATCCTAAAGGCTTTGAAACTTCAAGGCAGATAGAAAACTTGCAAACTTTCATGATTCCTCAAATTCAGGCTGCCTTTTGTGCACAGCAGGATCACTCCCTCCTTCCTCATCTGTGAATCTCAGGAGTCCTGCTTTCTTCCTTAATGAAAATTTTGCTCCTTCCTGCTAGGATCCATGTTCCCAAAGGGGAATAAAATAAAGTTCTAGTCTAGATGACTTCTGCCTTAGATTAAAAACAGATGCAACAAATTTATCAGCTCCAGAGGAAGCTGAAGGTGTTTCCACTCTGCGCTCTCCAGCCTATGCTGCTGGAAGGATGAATCCCACTGTGTTGTTCAACACTCCTGTTTCCATCTAAACCTCTGAAATTCTCTGAAATTCCAGCAAGGATCCTTCTTCCAGGGAATCATCTGAAATTGGGACGATGACTAAATAGCTGAGTAAATAGTTGAATAAAAGTTGAGGTGCAGTGGCAGCTCTGGCACTGACCTTGGGCCAGTCCCTGCAGCTGGAGGAGGTTTCCCCACCCAGACCCAGGGATAATCACGGACAAACTGACAGAGCTGTTGAAATACGGACTGAAATGCATCACCAGACTCTTGTTCTCACCCACGAGCAGCACTCTGGTGACACAGACCCAGGGCTGGGTTTGCACCTCCAGCTTTCAGGGCTGGGAAGGAGCTGGGCCACGGGAAAGTGGCATTTCAAGGGTTAACTGTGCCCTCTGTCCCTGTGCCACCACCCCAGGCTGCGTCCTCTGTGTCTCCCTGCCAGTGACAGAGAGGAGGCACAGCCACACTGGGGAGATGCTGGCCTTGCCCAAAAACTTCTGCAATGTCAGATTGAGCTGACTGGGACAAAGCTGCAAACGTTCCTGGTTTAGCCCAGCACCTCTAAAAGGGTGATGCCTCTGTGTCACATATGGGGCTCCCAAAAATGCCTGAATTCCCTCCTTCCTGTGGGGAGGGAACAGCTGAGATCACACTCGTGGAAAAAGGTCTGCTCCCTGTCTTTCCAACTGGACACAAATACAGAGTTGCCCCTCCCTCTCAGTGCAAATATCTCCAGTTTTAGAAAAGAAACTTCAAAACTCTCCTTTTCTCCCAGTTTCATCCCATCTCCAGCACTCCCAGCTCAGGTTGGGTGGCTGCCATGCCTGGGGGCATTTGCAGGGAGCAGGGATGGGACTGGAGTTTCCTGGCACTTTCTCAGCTCTGCTGCTCATTCGGATTCCAAGAAGCCTCTCCAGGCTCCCGTCCTGAGCTCCTCACCAGCTCAGGGCTGTGGTTTATCCCAACCCTGCGATCCCAGACTGAATTCCTGCATCCAGTGGTGCTGTTCTTAAGGATCAACAACAACCCTACAATAATAAATCCAGGGTTTCTTTAAACACCTCTGCAACGCAAAACATCAGGGGCTGTAAAATAAAACAGGACTGGGAGGCTTTCCCCCAGGCCATGAAAAAGGCCCAGCAGCCAAACCAGCAAGCCCTGAGAGCCATTTCAAGCACCCTGTGTGAAGAATTAATTAAAAGAAATCAGTGAAAACTACAGAAAAAAAAAATCACGTTGCATAATGCTGGTCCTACGTGATGTTTCCCATTGAAAGGCCCCTCCATGTGAAGAGGAACAGGCTTATCATGAGGCTGCCAGTCCTATTTCAAAATTCAACCCTAATTGGGAAGTCATGACCAGCTCTTGCGTAACACAAGAACTTGCAGAGGCAGATAAAAGTAAAATAATCAAATAAAAAAGGCCCTTTTCCCTAAGGACCGGCTCTGGGAGCCAGGGAGAGCTGATGGTTGCATTGTGCTAATTCATGCTCTCCATGGCTGATATCCTTTCAGAAAGGGAAAAAAGGAAGACCCAGGGAACCACGGGCCAGGCAGGCTCACCTCAGCGCCCAGCAAGAGCATGGAGCAGATTCCTGGAAAATATGTTCAGGCACGTGGAAGACAAAAAGGTGCCTGGGGAGAGGGACCACAGCTTCACTGAGGGCAGAGCGTGCCTGACACATCCAGTGACCTGTGCCAAGGTGGTTACAGAGCTCAGAGCCCCTGCCAGGGGATCCAGGAGAGCTGGAGAGGGACTGGGGACAAGGCATGGAGGGACAGCACACAGGGAATGGCTCCCACTGCCAGAGGGCAGGGCTGGATGGGATATTGGGCAGGAATTGTTCCCTGTGAGGGTGGGCAGGGCCTGGCACAGGTGCCCAGAGCAGCTGTGGCTGGCCCTGGATCCCTGGCAGTGCCCAAGACCAGGCTGGACATTGACCTTGGAGCAGCCTGGGACAGTGGGAGGGGTCCCTGCCATGGGCAGGGGTGGAATGGGATGAGCTTTAAGGTCCCTTCCAGCCCAAACCACTCTGTGATTCTGTGATCTAAAATTTCTATAAATATCATTTATCAGCTTGCAGCTTTACCCAAATGGTGCATGAAATCACCCGATGGCACTGGGCCAGCATCAGTGACCTGCAATTATTGCAGATTTACACTGCTCAGCATTGGCACTGGATGGAGAGGACTTCTTCCTTCAACAGGCACCAAGACCTGTTCACCTCATAACGATCAGAAACCACAATCAACCAAACATTTTACCGGCCAGCTGGATTATTAACCTGCTCCCACTGGATATTCACAAGGACAGAACCAGCAGATAATGCGCCATTCTGGATTCTCACTCACAATTAACTAACGTGGCAGATTAATGATACAGACACATCCTTCCAGAGAGCTGCCGCCATTCCAGGGAATCTGGATTGTACAGGACCAGTGTGGGCAGTGCAGGGGGTCACAGTGACCTGCAGACATCCACGGAAGCACAGAGCCTCAGGACTCTCTGCAACCATCCACACTGCCCTGCTCAGGGAGAGGCTCCATTCCTGCAGGATCTGCCGCCATTCCTGCCTCCCTGAGCTGCTCCCAGGGCCGTGCCCTTGTTTGCAGCCCCGAGCAGTGTCACACTCCATGCAGTGTCACACCCCTGTGCAGTGTCACACCCCAGGCAGTGTCACACACCTGTGCAGTGTCACACCCCGTGCAGTGTCACACCTCATGCAGTTTCATANCACACCCCTGAGCAGTGTCACACCCCTGTGCACTGTCACACCCCATGCAGTGTCACACCCCTGTGTACTGTCACACCCCTGAGCAGTGTCACACCCCTGTGCACTGTCACACCCCATGCAGTGTCACACCCCTGTGTACTGTCACACCCCTGAGCAGTGTCACACCCCTGTGCACTGTCACACCCCATGCAGTGTCACACCCCTGTGTACTGTCACACCCCTGAGCAGTGTCACACCCCTGTGCACTGTCACACCCCATGCAGTGTCACACCCCTGTGTACTGTCACACCCCTGAGCAGTGTCACACCCCTGTGCACTGTCACACCCCATGCAGTGTCACACCCCTGTGTACTGTCACACCCCTGAGCAGTGTCACACCCCTGTGCACTGTCACACCCCATGCAGTGTCACACCCCTGTGTACTGTCACACCCCTGAGCAGTGTCACACCCCTGTGCACTGTCACACCCCATGCAGTGTCACACCCCTGTGTACTGTCACACCCCTGAGCAGTGTCACACCCCTGTGCACTGTCACACCCCATGCAGTGTCACACCCCTGTGTACTGTCACACCCCTGAGCAGTGTCACACCCCTGTGCACTGTCACACCCCATGCAGTGTCACACCCCTGTGTACTGTCACACCCCTGAGCAGTGTCACACCCCTGTGCACTGTCACACCCCATGCAGTGTCACACCCCTGTGTACTGTCACACCCCTGAGCAGTGTCACACCCCTGTGCACTGTCACACCCCATGCAGTGTCACACCCCTGTGTACTGTCACACCCCTGAGCAGTGTCACACCCCTGTGCACTGTCACACCCCATGCAGTGTCACACCCCTGTGTACTGTCACACCCCTGAGCAGTGTCACACCCCTGTGCACTGTCACACCCCATGCAGTGTCACACCCCTGTGTACTGTCACACCCCTGAGCAGTGTCACACCCCTGTGCACTGTCACACCCCATGCAGTGTCACACCCCTGTGTACTGTCACACCCCTGAGCAGTGTCACACCCCTGTGCACTGTCACACCCCATGCAGTGTCACACCCCTGTGTACTGTCACACCCCTGAGCAGTGTCACACCCCTGTGCACTGTCACACCCCATGCAGTGTCACACCCCTGTGTACTGTCACACCCCTGAGCAGTGTCACACCCCTGTGCACTGTCACACCCCATGCAGTGTCACACCCCTGTGTACTGTCACACCCCTGAGCAGTGTCACACCCCTGTGCACTGTCACACCCCATGCAGTGTCACACCCCTGTGTACTGTCACACCCCTGAGCAGTGTCACACCCCTGTGCACTGTCACACCCCATGCAGTGTCACACCCCTGTGTACTGTCACACCCCTGAGCAGTGTCACACCCCTGTGCACTGTCACACCCCATGCAGTGTCACACCCCTGTGTACTGTCACACCCCTGAGCAGTGTCCCACTCCTGCTCCCTGTCCCATTCCTGCTCCACTGGGCTCCACGCTGGATGAAGGAGCTCATTCTCTCATTCGCAGCCCGGGAGGGCCCGTGGTGCAGAGCTTTGCACAAGCGAATCAGCAGCAGCTCCAGCTCCGCCTCTCCCAGCCCTCAGGAGCAGCACAGTCTGTCCTGGGCTCTGCCGAGGCGCTCCCCCTTCCCAGCCTCCAGGAGGGGCGAGGAGCCGGCAGGAGATGCTGTGCGTGCCCCGGAGCTGTCCCAGCCGTGGGAGGGCTGGGAATGAGGCCTGGATGCAGTTTGCTGGGAAGCACAGACCCTGTATGCTCTTCCAGAACGAGGAAGAGACTTTGGCAGCAGAAGGAAAAGCAGCTGAAGCAAGTTGCTTTCCCCTCCTACCACTCTTTCCTTCCACTGAGGAAAGGAAATTTTCCTTCCACTGAGGAAATTACTGAGCCTGAATTTCTCCCTCAGTAATCTGACTCCAGCCTTTGTGTCCTTCTCACCCTCCAGCCCACAGGCTCTTTGGTACCTCCTCTTTCCTCCCTCCAGCTCCCCACAGCTTTAGCTAACCTTCTTCATCCTCTCCTCTCCTCTCCTCTCCTCTCCTCTCCTCTCCTCTCCCTTCCTCTCCCCTCCCCTAATTTTNCCCCTCCCCCCTCCTCTCCTCAACTCTCCATTGCCAGTCTCAAAAATTCCCTTTATCCAAGGTGAGAAACACCCTTTACTCATTTCTGGAACAGGAGAAAACAGGGGACTCTGCAGGGCCAGCTTCAGGCTCTGTATCTCCAAAAGGTGAACAAGAAGAGCTCCAGAAAACAGGCCCTGTGCTCCCTCCCTGCAATCCACGTGCAGATCCCCAGGGGCTGGAGCTCCTGCAGGGACCAAAAGCTGCTTGGACACTGCAGCAAACTGGATGTGCTCCAGTGTATCCATCAGAACACTGGGAATTAGGGCTCAGCCCTCCCATTTCCCAAAAGCCCTCCTGAGCGGGGGCACCTGGGACACACAGGCGGGAAGAGCAGCAGCTCAGAGCTCATTGCAGAGTCCTGCCAGGCTGAGGAAAGGGCTCTGCAGGTTTGTGCCTGGTTTGCCTGACTCAAAGAAAGGCCTCAAAACTCTGTTTTGGCACCTCCAAACCAGCTTGTCCAGGGAAGGGCACAGGGGCAGTGTGTGACCTTTTGGGGGAACCTGCCTGAGCATGCTGAAATGCTCCTTGCCTTTAGGAAACCCCAAACTCTGCAGCTCAGCCTGTCCCCAGCAGCACAGCTATTTTTAAGCTGGATTTGCCACGGGAGAATGAAATCTCCTTCGGAAGGCTGTGACTGCAGCAGGCACTGCAGCACATCCCGGGCTGTCCGTCCAACAGGTGAGGACACCTCAGCTCCAGCCTCTTTTTGAAATTTGGGAAATTTCACCTTGATGCCCCTGCCTCTGAGAGAATGCTAATGCAAGGGCTGCAGTGGGGGCAAAAGCAGGTGAGATGAGCTCAACAAGATAAAACCAGATTTTACAGGCAAAAAGAAGCAGATGGGGCAGCAAGATGGGGAATTACACCTGCAATACAGAGCAGGCACAGCTAAAAGCTAAACCCACCTGCCCAGTCAAAGCACGAGCTGCCAGGCACTGGGACCAGGCTCTGGGTTCAGTTTCCTTCTCCACAGAGCCTTAAAAGCTCACTCCAATTTACCCAGCACTTCTCCTTTAGCAGCAGAAAATAAAGTGGGTCAAAGGCAGCTTTTCAGCAGGAAAATCAATCTAAAATTACAACACTTGGGGGAACCAAGGCAGTGGTGAGAGAGCACTGCCACCCCTGCACTTCTCCTGGAAGAGGAGACCATGAAGATTTTATACCCTCTCCTTGCTCAGGCCTTGGGAGGACCATTTCTTCCCTTCTTCAGTCACCAGGCACTACAAGAAGCCGCAGTAAATGCTCCTCAGCGCCAGTTTTGCTCTTTACCTTGGCTTAGTAACATAAGGAAGGGAGACTCAGCATTGCTGAGGTGAGAAGAAATATATTCTGCAAGTTCAGTCTGGTATCCAAAGAGACTAAGGAGAGCTTTACACAGGAATAAATCCCCCTCTCTGCCCAGGACAGGGGCACTCTGCCATGTCTCTGAGGAAAGATTCTACTGCACAGCATCCATAAGCTTTACTCTTTATTTCTCTTGCAGTAGAAATATGTCAGAGCCCAAACACGAAGCCATTTGATTTCTTGCGTTTGGAGTGTCTCACCTGGGCTGTTTTGGAGCCTTGATGAGGAGCTCTGCAATCAAAACTTTGTTCTGAGGCTTGCTGTGCTTTCTAAAGGAGATCTCAAGGTACAACAATGGATCCACGGGCAGCCCTGGACTGTTCTCTGCTGTAAATCCCTCCCTACCAGCACTGAGCCTGTTTTTCTGAGCCAGTGTCAATGTGCTGGTTATGCAAAAACTCATCTGTAGCCCATGATGTACAGACAGCCCAAGGCTCTGCCATTCACAGAGGAGAAAAAAATGGCATTACCAACACAGGAATGTGAAATCTTGTTTGAAATTCCTGCTGTTCCTTTTCCAGCTGTACCTCCCAACCTGTCAGACCACTGGAAGTTGACAGGATGTTCAAAGGCACCGCGCAGCAACCACGGCTGCACCCTGTGGGTGTCCAGTGTGCTCAGAACAGGCACTAAAATGCACCACAGACACCTTCATCTGTCTAAACCCAGCTCGATGCTGGGTCTTAAATTTAGTTCTGGAGTTCTTATCCACCTTTCTGACTTAGGGGTTTTCATAACCTTCTCCCTGAGTGCAGCAGCTCCCTGCAGAAACCATTCACCATTCCCTGCTGGCTCCAAATTTTACTTCTCCTATGCTGTGCTTTCTCTTCCCCTGAAAAAAAACACTGCTTAATCATCCAGTTTCTCCTTGAAAGTTCCTGAGCTCCGAAACCTCCGTGGTTTCCTCTCCCCACCTTCCTTCTGTCCAAGTCCCAAGCTACTAAGAGGATTAGTGGAGGTGTGAGCAGGGAGACAACAATTACTGCGTGCGCAGGGAATTCAGGAGCGGTTTTGTTTGCCACCCCTGGCTGTCATGAAAAGGAGGCCAAGGGAATCAGCAGGTTCCTGTTTTCCTCTCCACTTGCAAATGTGAAGTTCCCCGCTATGAGATTTCGTGAGTGCCAAATGCTTTGCCAAAGGTTTTCAGATGATCTGGCTGGAGAGCAAGAAGTGTCAGACATCTCATTGCAAACTGGGTTCCCAGCCCAGTTTTGTCCCCAGAAGTGATTCAAAGGACTTTGAGAGGAACCCAACTGTGCAGTGATCTTCTCCTGCTCTCCTGTTAGTACTTACAAGAGGCCTGAAGTCTAAAATATCCTGAAATTAATCCTATTTGGCTTTATACCTGTCTGGTCTGTCTGACATCCCTCACTTGAATGCTATTCATATTCTATGCGACATATTGTTCCCTTTTCCTTCTGTGCATGCGGAAGAGAAATAGAGATATAAAGAAAAGCAATTATTTTGCAAGTAAAACTAGAACCACCCAGACTAAACCAGGCAGTTTTTTGGCACCATCTTAAAAAAGCAGGGCTGAAAGTACAACAGAGAAAAACGCAGCCTCCCCATGATGTGAGTGATCATCTGCTCTTCTCGCAGTTCTTTCATTTCTTATTCAGCTGCTTTGGAAACCTGGGGGGCAAATCTTCCCCTCCAGCCTCCCTTCAAGACCTGCAGACAAAATGGGCCAGAACTCTTGTTTTCAGAGATTAATTCTCACTAAGGCAGCACAGCCAGGCATTGCTCCCCTCTGGGAAGGGCAAGGGCAGGTTTCTGGTCCCTGCCTGCCCTCAACAAGTGATTCCCAGACGGAACAGCCAAGCCAGCCTCTTGCAGAGCTGGTGCAAGGATTGCTCTCATTGGGATGCTGGAGAGAACAGGCAAAAACCTGCCTGGTCAGGCTACTGTGACCCTCGGCACCAAGGATGAGGAGCCAGGATTTGTTCCAGACATTTGTCTGAGATTCACCGATTCCCCTCTGTTCCCCACAGTTCCTAAAACCATCCTCCCAGTCTTTGAAAAGTGTAGGGAGAGATGGGGAATTCAGCCAAGACAAGTGATCCATGGGCTGAGGCCATAAAGACACTGGTTCATTTGGTGATTTGGTGTGTTTTTAAAAAAAGAGGACAGTGTTTTCCAGACTGTTCTTAAACCTCCCGTGGACAGTTTGTTTGTGACACCACACCAAAGGGCTTCTGTTTTCCCCAGAACCACAAAGAAACCAGCACTGGTCAGTGCACTGAGAGGTTAAACTGGCCCAGAATATTTCAGTGTTTAAATTAAGCAAACAAAATGAGATTGTTCTCGTTCAGCCTTTCCAGCTGCAGCACAGAGGAGCCCTGTTAGTGGCACAGGTGAGAGTGTTTCTGCAAGGAGGTTTTCACCTCAATCACACCTGACACAAATCCATTTTCCAGACTTGTTGCCACCACCAGCTGCAGGGTCAGACTCAAAATACCAAACACAATTTGTTATCCCAGCCCAGAGTAACAGCATTAACTTTTCTGGGCAGCCCAGCTTCGGTTCCAGTCATGGATCTTGGCACTGGCCAGACCTGGGGGAGACACAAGAGCTGCACTAGAAGGGAAAAAATTGTGTGCTGGGGAGGCAGCAGCAAGCAGAAACCTTCTTGGCTCCCCACTTTTCGGACAGAAAACAAACCAAGAAGTGGGGAATCAGCATCAGTGAGAACAAACACAGTAAAAACTGAGGAAGAGCTCAGTTCTTGATGTCCTGAGCATCAGCAGTGATTCCTCAGAGCAGTAAAAAGCAGAAAATCACTCACCCTCACGAAGCTGGCGGGAAACCATCCTTCCTCATCGTCGATCTGACCCCACCACCAGTCCTTGTTGGAAGCATCCAGGACCTTGATGACGTCTCCTGCTTTAAACGCCAACTCCCGGTTGGCCATGGTGACGTGATCCCATACTGCCTCAGCACTGACAATGGAACCACCACTGATCAGCTTGGGGAGAGAAAAGATCAGTCAGGGAACGCTGCAGCCCCGGCCTCACACATGCACAGCAGCACACGCAGCAAAGCTCGCAGCCAAACAACATTTCCGTGGCAATTCCACCTTCACACCGCGGCTGTGCCCGCTCCTGCTGCCCTCATCCTGCTCCCCACCATGCCAGCCAAGCTCCAGGTGCCATGTCCAGTGACCCCGAGGCCATGGCACCTCCCCTCCCACCTCCACACATGCACATCTGTCAGGGACAATTCCACTGGCATAATGCACAGCTCCAAAACCAGCAGAAACAAGCAGTGGTGTCCTGCAAAGGAATTTTCACTTCAGTGGAAACGTCAGAGGTTTGGGAAGGTTTTCCATGCAGACCCAAGTACAGTTAGTGCACATATTTAGAAGGCTGATTTTGAAACGGGAGGCTGCCCGTGTCCGTGCTGGTGATGTACTGACACCCTCACTGCCCCAGCCTGGCCTGGAGCATAGCCCAGCCCAAGCTGTGCCCACGGCAATCCTGCTGCTCCTGGCTGTGGGGGCAGTCTGCAGGGAGCAGATCCTGGGCCCTGGACACTGGACTGAGGCCAGCCTGGTGTCTGACAGGACCTCAGGAACATCTCTGCCTGTGGAGCTCACGGAGCCTCAGAACTGCACCAGCACAGCCCAGGTCTCCTTCGGGACAGACACGAAACTCCTGCTCCAAGCTGGCAGCAGGGATCATCCCAACACCAGCGGCTTCCACACCAGCAGCCATCCATCCATGCCCAGGACACCCCTGCTCCTCTGACTGACAGCTGTGTGTTATTTAACAGAGTAATAAATTGTGTTGATGTTTCACCCGCTGCAGGAATTCTGCTCTGAGCACCGAGGCTGCCCCAGCAAATACAGGTTTCCCCCTGTGCTAATCAGCCTGTCAGAGCCATCCTGGGCCTCGTTCATTCCTTCTGCCACTGACACACCCTGACCATGGACTTGGGCTCCCTCCAAGCCCCAGTGTGAGCTCACAGGGACAGAGCTCAACCCTGTGACCATTCCAGCCCTTGCTGTGGCGAGGCTCTGAGAGCCACAGTGTCCCCTGAACACAAAGCACACAGACAATAACCCCTCGCTGTGACTATGCAAGAGTACAAGCTCTTAATGGAAGTCTGGCTTCCCCAAGCCCTGTTAATCACTGCCTGCACAGTGAGAACTTGAAGGAGACCTTCTAGCACAGCTTCAGGTTCTCAGCATCAACAGAGAACACTGAAGTCGTGCAGACAATCCAGTCAACAGATTAAAGGGCCTGATTTACCATTTGCCTTGGACTGGCTTTCTTTAAAAAATCTGATCTCCTTGGGTTTGGGACAGTCAGAGCTGCAGTTCCCGCCCTTCAGTTGTACAGTCAGTCACACAAAGCAGCAAGACTACGAGCTTAACCTGGCAGTGCCTTTCATCCTCAAAACCCAGATGGATCCAGTCAGTGGGCAGCAAAGCAAAGCTGTGGTCCTCCCCCTTTCACTCTGACAAATTGTCCCTTCTAATTCAAAACCTGTCCCTTTGTGTGTCATACAGGGGACTTGTCCACACGAGCCTCACAAGGTCCTGGGATGCCAGGCGGAAAACCTGGCACAGAACAAGCCCTCAGGTGATGGCTGAACTCGTGGCAGAGGGCACCTCCTGCTTCTCTGAGGGGTTATGCCACATCTGGGCTTTTGAGACAGAGCTGGAGGGGGCTGGGCACCAGAGTGCCCTCCAAACCAGCAGCAGCTGCAGTCAGACAGTGGTGGATCCCCAGCTCACCCCAGAGCTGGGCTCAGCAAAGCAGAGGAGCCACATCTGGAGAAGGAACAGTTACAGAGACTGATTTCTGATCCCAGTGCAACAGCTGGGTGCTCAGAGAGTTCCAGTGCCTCCTCACAACCCCTTGCTCTGCTCACAGTCAAGGTTCCTGGTTTGTCAAAAACAGAGATCAGTTAAAAGCACAGAGAACCCCAGGACAGATCTGGAAGGCATGAGACTTCAGAGCTGAAGAAATCCCACAAGACATTTGAGCCCAGATACCATTTATCTGTTCCTCTGCCAGGACTGAGCTCTTCTCTTTCACCATTGCTTCCCCTCTGCCATATTTATGGACGCTGTCCAGGTGTGGTTTCCCAGGTAAGGAAGCCCTGTCCTTCCAGCCCTCAGCTTTTCCTTCCCCCAGGTATTTCTCCAGTCCTTTCAGGCTTCCACGTACCCTGCCCGCATTTTTCTGGAACACAGATGACCAGAATTGCAAATACTATTCCCAAAGAGACCCTACTAGAGATTTGTGGAACAGCATGAAATATTTATTCCAGTGTCACAGAGATCTCCCAGTAATACCTCACACGTCCCCCTTTCCCCATGGCCACCTCCCACCCGTGGCTCAGCGATCCTGCATTCAGCTCCTCTCAGTAAATGCAGTAGAGTACGTTCTCTTTGGCTCGAAAATCAATTTTCTTGTCAAAAAATGAATCGGGTTGGCCTGACACTTGTTCCTTTTGTTAATGCCATTGGGTATTTTAGTCCCTTTTGCACTGATGAGGAACCAGGAACAGAGCTATTACGCAGGAGCCGCGTTCCTGCTGCTTCTGCTTCAGCTGACAGAGACTCTGCTGTCACTTCACACACAGCCAGTTCTGGGCACAAACTGCCACAGAAACGTCACTGAGCCCAAACTTCAGAGGGACTGTGCCTCAAACCCTCCCAGCCTACTTTGCAAAAATCCGTTCCGAGCCCGAGGCACCAATCCCAGCTCTGAGGAGCAGGGCTTGGCCAGCGGCGAGCGCTGGCAGGAACTGCAGGGGGACACAAAGGCACAGGGGGTCACAGCTCGGCCTTTCTGTGCACTTAACACACAGCTCTGGAAGAGGATTTCAGAGGGTGGCAGCAGCTGGGGTGGCTTTGCAAGGTGCTTCTTGATCTCAAGGAGAAAGGCTCTGAGTGCTTGGTTCTCACTGATCAGCGCCAGCAGGGGCTGGTCCTGCCCAGCCCCTGTCCTTGCTCCCAGCCCAGGGAAGGGATCCACACCCCAGGAATCCTGCAAGCAAGCCCTGGCCTTTTGGAACGCAAATCCAGCTCAGCCTGTACCAAAAGGATGGTGAGAACTGCAGTTCCAGCCATCCCACGTGCTGAGCCCATGGAGAGAATGTCAGGGTCTAAAATGAAAAGATCCACTTTAATTTATCTTGCAAGACATCTTGCTGCATCCGTGGAGCCGGCCGGCTCTCTCAGGGCAGGGTTATGGAGACACAACCTGACATCTGCAGCAGCAGGAGATGACAAACTGGAGAAAGGTCAGCATGAAATATTATTTTCTCAGAGAATTCAACACAGGAGCTCTTCACTCCAGAAAGTTCATGTCTCTCAGCCTCAAAGCTGGGCTTAGTGCTGTGGTCAGAGATATTCAGCCAAAGACCTTGAAAGGAACTTCTCGGCCATAAAGCCAGATTCTCCCACACTGCAGCTGAGGGAGTCATCTGGACTCCCTGATACCAAGTGAAGAGAAAGAGAAACATCTGGAGTGTGATTCATCCTCGCTATTTCAGCAATTTACCTTCCAGCCAGGTGAATCATGCCCTAGAAATCACTCTGTGTTTAACTGGCTGAGGCAGAAGTTTACATTTCCCACATCTTAATGTTCATCCCACCTACGATTTGGCCATTGCCAAAACCAAAGAATGGAATTTAAGAATAATAATCACTATAGGAATAGTCAAATATTAAAGCACACTCTCCCAGACACAGCAGTTTTCTGTAGGGTGAAGGATGATAAAATAGGAAAAAAAATTATGTTCTCTGTGCCCACCAAACTAATTCACAAAATCTTAGCCTTGTAAATTTACAAAAATTAAATCTTAGATATCTGGGAAAGTGTCCTACCCATAGGAAAAGAGAAGCAATGAGAAGAATTGCAGCAGGTGACAAGGACATTCAGTCTGACATCCCCTGAACACTGCCTGTCTGCCAGGTGGAAGTCCTACTTCCTATTAAAATCAATTACTCTTGTCAGTTGCTTGTTCAAAGTAAAGAGCCCAAAGAGAAAATTCCTCAGTGCTTTCACCTCATAACATCAGTGCAGAAATGCCCAGGAGCATTTGGGAACTTTCAGACCTGAGAATGTTTCCTGCTTTACAGAGCACTTTCTGGGGTGGAGGAAAACCTTTCTCAGTGGGCAGAAGAGCAGATTAACTCTTGGGATGCTGTGTGGGCTGAGCACCAGGCACTGGTCCAACAAACACCAAATGATGCCTTAAGTTTTAGCTGTTATATTTTTTCGGTCTCTGTGCTGGTTTAATGTGCAGTTCTGGGTTTCATATTCAGGGTTGCTGAGCTCTCTTCACAGGGCACACACACAAAACAATTCCTTTCCAGATGGGGACCAAGGACAAATTTTAGGCCCAAGAGTGGAAACAAAGGTGAAGAAGAGAGAAAAGAACAGAGAGGATGGAGCTTCATAACCTGAGGCTGGAATTGCACAATTAACTCCAAGATGCAAATGGAGCAGAGCTGATAAAAGTGTGAGGCCTCGTGCCCGGGATCCATTTTGGGCCCATTGCTGGATTGCTTGGGTGCAGCCCCAAGGGGTTCCTGCACGGCCCAGGCTGGATCCTTTCAATAAATCCCTTTTGATTCTTTTACTCTGCCTGCTCTCTGTTTCCAGCTCAGCCTTTATAGGCAACAGAAAGGCCACTTCCACATCCCAGCACCACAAAAAAAATGGATTTAATGAGGAAAAGAAAAAGGGCAAAAAGATGAGGCTCTGTCTAATTCCATGCACAGCCGTAAGCACACTAAGAAAGGGGTGTATTATCCCTGAACCACCAGGACCACAGCCTCCACCTTCCCAGGGATCTTCCCCACAGGTTTCCACAGCAAACCTCCAATGACTGGGCCACAAACCCTTCCTCTACAGATGCTCCTTCAAGACACTCCCAACACTCCAGCAAAACGGGTAAGTGCTTTACAGCAACAAGCAAAGCCAGCAGTAAGGAATGAAACCACTCCTGCTCAAGGACTGGGAGGATTTTGCTTTCTCTTCCCGTCTGGTGTCATTTCCAGGATGGAATGTGGCCACTGGAAATATAGAATTACATTAGAGGTGTTGCCAAAATAAAATGACAACAACAACAAACAGTAAAAAAGGATTTCAAGGGACTCTGCAAGGCCTCAGCTCCGACACCGTGTGCCAGGGATGCTGAACTCTGTCCTCACCAGTGCTGGGAAAGCTCAGAAAGGTCCATCTGGCCAAAGATCCCCAGTGTCTCCCTCTCCCCTTGCACTTTCCAAAGCCGAAGTGCAAGGGAGCTTCCAAGGAATACAAAGGAGGTGCTCAAAAGTGGGAGCTTGACTCCAGATATTACAATTTTCTTTTCCAGCCATGACTTTGTGGCACCTTTATCAAGATCAAATAACTGTTCCCATCAAAGTAAGCAGGAAAATAAAGAATAAAATGAGTAACAGGAACAGCTCCTTGTCACAGGACCTGGTGGAATCTGTCTGACCCTGTTACTGGAGCGGATCAGGAGCAAATCCACACGAGCCAAAGAGAGGAAGGGAAGGGGAATGCTTCTCTAAGTCTGCATCCACAGCACATCCTGATGGAAAAAGCCCAGGAACACCACCTAGGATGGCTTCCCAAAGCACATTCACAGAGTGACCTTTGAGCCAGGGGTTACAACTGCTCCCAGGCCACTGCAGGGTTTAAATCTCTGAGCCATGACCCAGCCGTGTCCCTGCAGAGGAACATTGTTCCCTCTCCACATGAATGGACCAACTGGAAAATTATTCTGCTGAATGGGTGAGCCTCTGCCTCCAGTCTGGTGCATTTTCCCTGGCTCTGCTCACTTTCCAAGCCAGGATACACAATTGGACAAGAACATCTGCTCCACCTCAGCCCCTGCCTGCAGTGAGGCAGTCGAGGATCAAACATCTTTGAGTGAAATCAGCCACTACTGCAACATTTTGCTAAATATTCCCAACTCATCAACACTTACTGACTTCTTATGGGCCAACTTGAAGAAGAAATCAGGGGCTTAGTGGTCCCTGGAGACTGAAATAGGCACAAAAGGGCCATTCAAACCACTCTCACCTGTCCACACCTCCTCCAGGGATAAATAATCACTGCAAGCCCACAAGCTCCCACCCTGAGTTTCCAGCACAGAGTTTCTCACTAATCCAAAATGCACTGTATGAAGAGCCACATTCTCAAAAAATCCTAAATAAATCCATCATCATTCACCATCTCATTAGAAAACTTTGAGGACCTCAAAGTTTCCAAGACCACAGTCTCTGGAAATATGAATAATCTTAAGGCAGGAAAGTGTTTATCTGTTAGACCATTTATTACTGCATCAGTAGAGTTGTAACAGTAAAAAATGAGAGCTCTGGGTAGTTCCCTTTCAAATCAGCATTACATAAACTGTGTCCTCCTCCACAGGAGCAGGATGCAGGAATAGGAGCAGGCTGTGAGGGAAGAGGGTGAAATGCTTTGAGTGGATGCCATTTGCTCAAATTGTTCTTGTACAGAGATGCCCTTTATTCAGACAACACAAAAACCCTGTAAAACCACAATAGCATTTCCCACACTGTGTTCACCGGGCCCTTCCACAATGGAGGCGGCCAAAACAGCTTCAAAGGAGGGTACACAGAGCTGGTGTTCAAAGAAATCAATGCTCAGGGAAGACAGGACACAGCAGAGCTCCACAGACCCCCAGCCAAGGGAGAGCACCACTCTGCTCCTCGTGATCCCGGAGGGAAGGCACCTCTCACTGCTTCAGCAGCAGCAACACAGCACAGCAGCTGGGGCTGGGAACCTGCTGTGACCTTCCAGATCCCCCCCAGCTCTGCTGGGATCCGCTCCCATCAATTCCCAGCTCAGCCATGCCCATGGAGGGAGCAGGGCAGCGGTGCATCCCACGTTTCAGTCCCACATCCTGCTGCTTCTCCCAGCCAGGACAGGGTCACTCAGCTGATGGAGCAGACACGGGGAAGAGCACAAGAGAACGTCACCCCAGCCCGTGCCGCTGCACTCCTGCTCTTGCATAATCTCCACAGAGTCCCTTCGATGTGTGTTTATTTTTAAACCTCTCGTCAGGAATTATACAAAGTGAATAATGCCCAATCTCAGCGAATGGCCCCACGGCTCATTCACCAAACACAGGAGAGGGCAGCTCCACTTGATTTGCTCATTCTCTCAAGAGGTGCAATCACCCAAAGGTTAAGCATAAGTCAAAGAATTTCCCTTTCTGCTTTCAAGCCCCTTGATGAATTTAACTAATGACTGGATTTCAGCTGAAAGAGGCTGATTGGAATGACAGTCTCCCATATCCCATATTCTGGGAAGGCTGCCACACTTGGTCGGAAGCTTTATCTAGCTTTTATTTATCTATATGTTATGTGGAGAGTCAGTACAGACAGAGAGGTTCCTTAGGACTGGGTTTCTCTGTTTTTCACTGATTTACACTTCCTTGAGAAGATCTCACCTGGCAGATAGGAAATGACCTGGCCTCAGCCAGGCTGCAGCAGCAGAGCCCAGGGGATGGCATTAGTCTCATTTTCCACCTTATTATGATTATTGCCCATGTCATTCCTATTAATAACAGCAGCCACAAGGCAGGGCCGTGGACGGAGAGCTGGGAAAAACCCTGGCAGCAGTGAGGAGGAGAATGGAAAGTGGTAACAAGGCAGAGGGTCCCCACTGAAGCCCAGCCCATGCAGGTTTGAGCTGTCTGGATGGAGCATACGTCACCCTAATCGCTTCCCAAGCCCTCCTGTGGATGGGGCACATAAGCCTCCCCTTGCCTCATGACACATCTTTACAGAGTAATTACAAATAACCACTCTCCATCATCTTTGAACTCAGATAAATGATGAGACTGGGGCTGGAAGTCCAAGTTTGAGCTGCTCCAGGGCAAGCAGCACCTTCAGCAAGCAGAGCCAGGGCAGCTGCCAGTGCTGGGGACTCAGGGCCAGCAAGGGCTGTCAGCACGGATCCCTCACTGCAGCGCTCAGCAACAAACAATAAACACCCTCCAAGATCCAAACCTAAGATATTCACACAAATCCCAGCCTCCTGCCCCCAGAAGGGACTCCTGACATTCCCAAGCCAGGGCTACAGGAGCCTCAAAGACCTGGAGTTGTACTGAAATCTTTCCCGACCAGGGGGATGGAGCTGGGCTTTGATTTACACCCAGTCCAGTCTCACTGGCTGAGCCTGAAGGATGCTGGCTGCGTGGGGAGCAGCCAGGATTCCCAAGGTGTGTTCCCAGTTCCATGAAGTCCCAGTCCAGCAAGCACTGGGCCCAGTAACACAGAGGCATCGTGTACAGCCCACAGCAGCACCCAGGGAATGAGGGATCTGGTTCTCTCTCAGTCAACCAAGGGGCAGAGTAAGGCAGATAAGTGAACAGAGTATTACTAAAAAGATAAAAATATTACAAAATATCTACTAATATTACAAAATAGATATAAATTTGGTTCTGGGAATGTACAGAGAAGGACAAGATGCTGCTGGGGAATGCTGAGCCCTGGGCTAAGGGATGCAGCATGGAAAAAAACATTGGCACCATCCTGAGCATCCCTGTGCCCATGGTGCAGCCAATCCACAGCCTCAAAACCCCTCCACAGACGACCGAGGCTTGACTGGAAATGTCAGGAATGCCAAATCTAGGCTCATTTTACCCCAAAAGGTAAAATTCCTTTGTCCTTACCCAAACTTGAAAGCAAACAACTTCCCTGCCATGGAGCAGACTGTGGGAAAACTGAGTTCATCTGCGTGACTGGATGGTTTTTGCAAGGAGAGGAGATGAAATTGTCATTGCTCTGAGGAAAGCAAGAGTAACCCACGTTTTAAAGGATATTTATGTTAAAATGTACGTCACCTGTTACTCTGGACGTGGCCAAAGCAGAAAGGAATTAAGGAGAAAATCACACAAATGACTCCCAGTGGATTGAATTATTTAACACAACTCCTTACAAAGGGAACAACACACGGATCTGCTCATCCCAGACATGGCATCTATATCCCTGCAGCTGCAGAAGTGCCACCAGCCAGCCCAAAGCTGGTGACACACAGCTAAGCCATGCAGCTGTCCCCAGCAGGAGTGGTGGCACAGGGATACACACCAGGAGCACCCAGTGCAGCCACTTCCCTCACCCAAATCCAGGAATTCCCAAGGAAATGACGAAAGTGACAGGAGCAGAACTCAGAAAACTCTGTGTGGATACTTTGTCCTCTAAAAGCTGACACAGTTGGCCAGGTCTAGAAATCATGGAAGGAAACAAATTCGAATGCAGGGCTATTAATACAAAGCAGGAACATCACTTCTGGATGGCCAAGACCAAGGAAGCAGCAGCAAGAGCCCCTTCGTGACTGAGTCACTGCAATGTGCTCTAAAACCCCATTTCATAATGAAGCAGAGACCCAGATTGTGTTGTGTTGGACCACAATGTATAAAACACATCCCCAGGAGCCCTCAATAATGCATAATTCCCATAGATTGGTACTGTAGTAAGAGGCCAATATGATAATATTAAAAGAAGGATATTTTTAGTACTGAGAACTTGGAACTTAAAGCGTGGTGGCTGTTATTAGTGCAAATCAATGCCCAGGCTGGATTAAAGTCCAGATGAATGTATTACACTGATTAAATTCACCACCTGGGCTCCTTATTTGCTGTTCTCATCTCCTGGTTTCTCAGGGTCAGTCCCTGCAGCTCCCATCTAATACAGTCCAGGAGGGGCTTGTTGGCAGAGGAGGGGAACAACATCTACAAACTGTTTCACAGACCCTGAGCTCACACAAAATTTAATTAAAGGAGGCACAAAAGGAGCAAGGGCTGGAGAAGCAACACCTGGCCCCAGGAACCAGCCTGGGCTTTGGGTGACTGCAGGGGCAGTGACAGCCTTTCCTCACAAGCCAGGGGAAGCAGAGCCTGCCCAGCTGCTCTTGTGCAAACCAAGAGCCACCCAGTAAAAAAAAAATCACTGATTCCACTTCCAGTAGCAAAAGGAAAAAGCAGGAGGAGCACTCAGAATAGGAAATGGCCAGACAAAGATTTTTGCCACCAAAATGACGATATTCGTGACAATTATTCCAGCAAAACCACAAGTCTTCCTCATGATTTCCAGGATTCCAGCACCTGGACCAAAAAGCAGCCATGGGCATCCTGAGGGAATACAGGGGTGAGCAGTCCCTGCCATCCAGCACCCCCATGCTGACTGCACGAGCACAGCAAACCCAGCCAGGCACAGCTCAGGTCCTCACAGCCACCACGTCTCACACTCACATCTCACCTTCCATCCCCCAGCTGCTGAGAGGGCCAACAGGCAGGACTTCAAAGAGATAAAGCCAGGAGATAAGAGCAAAGCAGCTTCTCCCCTTGAAACGCTCTTTGAGCCAAAGCCTGTGGCATCCTCTGGCTCTCAGAGGTCCTGGACCGGCCCAAGAACATCCTGCCCCGTGCCCTGCCTCACTGAGAGCTGGAAAGCACTGAACATTCCCAGAGCAAGCCCTGCCTTCCTGCTGCTTTTGGGAAGCAGCTCCTGGAGCAAGGGAGAGCACAGGGGTGGCACTGCAGGGCTGTGTCACACCCCCACCTTTGTCCCTGTGTTCCAGAGTGCCACTCCAGGTGGGATTTGACATCGCGTTCTCATTCCCATAACTTTTCCCTCCTCAAAGCTGAAGGGACAGTGCTGGCTGGAAAGGTGTCTGGTCAGGAGGGTAATGATGGATGCTCGTTAGAGGCACGGGATTGTCCCGTAGATTGCCATCGGATCCTGTAAACCTGTTACAGGGATTGGCCAGATCAGCACAGGGATATGCAGCCTTCCACCTCTAAGCTGCTTTGCTCAGTTCAGCCTAGGAATGAATGGAAGTCACTGGCTGATGGCTTCTCAGATTAAATGGACAATTGCCACAGCCAAAATGTGCCCTTCATAGGAGTAACTCAAGGCAGCCACTGGCTACAGCCCATCCCTCAGCTGGGCCATGGCTTGGATGACACTTCCACAGGATGGAAAGGTAATATCAGGTGTTTTTCCAAGCCATCACCACACTCTGACGGGCTGCTCAGGGAGCCAGCAGCAATCCAAGCACAGTGAGAACAGCCCTGAGCATCCACATCTTCCTGCTCCCAGCTCCCAATCCACAGCTGCCTGCAGCCCCACACCCTGCGTGCTCAGAGCTCTGGCAGGAGCCCTGAAAGCCCTGACACAGGGGTGGCACAGGCAGGGACTCCAGCAGGACACATCAGTGTCACCTCAGCCATTGTGTAACTGTCCCTTTCCCCTCTCTCCAGGCCGTGCCGCACAGGACACGAGCAAGTGCTGTCCCTTCCCTGTCCCACTTCACCTCGTCATGAGGCCACAGTTGCTGCCTGGTGCAAGGAAATGAGCACCTGGATGGTGCTGAAGAGACCGGCTCTGTACCAAGATAATCCTATTCAAAGTCTAGAGGGCAAAGCTGTCACAGATGAAGTATGTCTGTGTATTATCTGTTGGCAAACACGGGGACATAATGGCAGCCACTCAACTTAATGGCTCGAATTCCAGTTCCTCCAAACGAGCGCATCGCTGCTGCATGTAATCACAGAATGTATTTAAAAGTATAATTTCCATCCAAAAGGACCAGAGCTGGAGCAATATGACTCATGCAGCTCCCTGTGCATCAGGAAACATGTCAGGAAGCCTGGGAATTTGTGAGCCCATTGTCATCTGTGTAGAAACTGGGCCGTGGACACGACTCCTCACACCATTCCTCTGGCACCCACAGGAGTCTGGAGGCTCCGAGCCCCAAAGTCGGGCCTTTGACACCCAAGGGAGCAGAAACACTCTGCGAAGCTGCACATGAAGCACAGGGATACAAATATTAAAGAGAAAGGCAGTGGAATTAAAAGGCATCTCTCCCCATGTACCTATTCCAGCACTCCAGAGCTCCACAGTTACAGCTGCAAACTCAGCTCCATTTCTGCCACAACAAAATCATCTCCACAGTATAATTAGTATGCTCATGTTAAAATGGGTACAAATGCAGGGAAAGAGGCATCCAAATATGATTTGTTTTTCAAGACAACATGATGTTTTCCCTGGCTAATAGATTCGATTCATTAAGGAATAACAAGAGCCAAGCACCACTTGCAGCAAACCTTGCTGCTTTTAGCAGTGAATTATCCATCCCCAGACTGGTTTGCACACTATTCTTTTTTACCTGCTATGACTTAACAACCTTTTTTTAGTCTGACTTGCCTACACATGGCTTACAAAATATCTCTTCTGTAACTACTGCTTAAAATCTTGCTTATTCCTAATTTCCTTTATGGCTCAATTAAGTCCCCTGGCATCGCTCTGCTTCGGGACTGGAAGACTTCCACATTCACATGCCATTTTCAAAATAGTTGGATAGTTTGTCTGAGCAGGTATTTGCACTAGGATTTGCAACACTCTCTCAGGGCAAACATCTGAGTTTTCTGAAGGGGTTCTGAATGAATAATTTCCTGTGTTATCCACCTTCCTCTAGAAATAACGCTCCATCTGTTCATGGAACAGTTCCCTTCTCTTACCGAGGCAGGATGAAGGTCACGCAAGGGAAAGAAAAATTTGCACATCCCCAACGCCCTCCAACAAAACACAAGGCACGTACCTGGCCAAGGTCATTAAGCAGTGAGGGGAAGAAATACAGCTGTCAGGTTAAGGGGAGTGAGTAATCACCCAGTGCATCATTGCCGTGACAAGCACCCCAGGACACGGGCTGGAGTCACAACATGTCCTGCGCAATTAATCACTAATCACAACGTGCTACAGAGAAGTCAAATGGCAACTCCAAAGGTGAAACAAAACGTTACTTTTAAAATACCTAAGCTTAAAAAAAAAAACAACCCAAACCTGAAAAAAACTCATCTGTCCAAGCTGAGGGGAAAGGCAAATGGAGTGTGTATAAAATCCCTAGCAGCCTCTGGGTGGAAAGCAGCTCCTCTGGGACGTGATTCACCCCAGAGAAACTGGCAGCAGCAGCAGAGCCCATGTGAAGCTAATTCCTGGCTGTGAAGATGTGTCCTTTCCCTGGCCTGCCCCACTGCTTGATCTACAGAACCCTGCAGTGGTTTCCATAAGAACAGCAGGGCTCTGCTCATCCTCCCTGGCTCCCTGAGCGCAGCTCCTGCCTGGGCTGGGCTCTGCTCATCCTCCCTGGCTCCCTGAGCGCAGCTCCTGCCTGGGCTGGGCTCTGCTCATCCTCCCTGGCTCCCTGAGCGCAGCTCCTGCCTGGGCTGGGCTCTGCTCATCCTCCATGGTCCCCTGAGCACAGCTCCTGCCTGGGCTGGGCTCTCTCCTGCCTGCATGTTGGGATAACCACTGGCAGTGAATTGGTCACTCATAGCAGCTGGATAACTCTCAACCCAGGAGCACTCACAGGCCCAGAGTTACCAAACCATTAAGGGTGGAAAACAACTCCAAGGTGATCACATCCAACCTTTGACCAGATGCCCCCACACCACGGAGCGCCAGGAAGGAGCAGGTTAAACGCAAGTCCTGCTCTGGCTTCAGCTTAGAAAGGATCCAGGAGACTCACGGACACCCGGGCTCCTACTCTGAAGAAAAGCAACCAACTTCCCTCTCAGTCAGACCTCCAAAGCTTCTCCACTTTTGCTCTAGAGGAAAGGTGCCTCCAGGAGCAGCTCTGCAATGGGCAGCGGCAGCTCTTGGATGAAGGTGATGCATTCCTGGGCTGGAGTAGAGTGGATCTGATCCATCCCCAGGACTGCCCAAACTGCAAAAGGTTCTGGCTGTTCATGCTTGGACAGGACTGGGAGAGGCTGGGATTTCCCTGCAATCCTCCTGCACCCGAGTGAGCACAGCCAGCGCTTAGAGAGGCTTTGTCCTTAGTCAGGAGTGACAGGAGTGACACCAAAGTCCACGGGAACACCCGAGAGCCCACGTTCATCGAACACCTCGGGTTCTTCCTTCAAGGAGCGCACAACCCTGGTGGCTGATGGACAATTCCAGTGCTGCTTTCCATTTATAGAGCAAAACTGGAGTAAAGCACGAATGGCAGTCCAGGAGGCTGGCACACACACATACAGAGAGATTTGAGTGCACACAGAGCTTGGGTCTGGATTGAAATGTGCCCAAATGGAGCTGTCAAGGCTCAGTCCAAGGAATTCCCATCTAAGGATCCACTCAGGCTCAGCCTCAGCTATTCCATATATTTTTTATCTGGCAAGCAGTCCACACTCAATTATATCCAGTGTATAATTATCATTCCTTTCAGACATAGGTTTTCCCAACCCAGAACATGGAAAGGATGCCTTAAAGGATTGGTACTTCTAGGACAGAAATACCCAGAAAAGAGCCCAAATAACAAAGGTGGGAGATTCTGATCTAATGGGAAATCTCCAGCTCTTCACAGTGTCTTTTTTTTTTTTTTTTTTCAGCTAAAAGCAGAAGTTGAGTGTGTGAGCTACCCTCAGATGTTCCATGTGGTGGGCAGGTCGTATCAACCACACCATGAATGGGACAAGCATGGCAAAGGGATCCACCCAGGGAATTCACAGGGATTCTGCAACGCAGTACCACAGGAGATTACATTAATTGATAGTGAAATACGTCCAGATCTCTGAAATAAAACTTTAGCTAGAGTTATTTTGACTAATAGCTGAAAATCAGAGCATGTACCCTCACTGCTCTGCAGCCCATTTCATTCCTCTCTCTGTCACTGGAGATTCCAAGTATTCATGCTGGAGAGTCCAAGTATTCACACTGGAGATTCCAAATATTTCATTCCTCTATCACTGGAGATTCCAAATATTCCCAAGGCTATGCCAAGTCCTGCCCCACTATTCTCTTCAGGAAAGTGCTTGCTAAGTACCCTCCTGAAGACATCTGTAAGGAATTTTTACTACTGGCCTAGATATTTAGTCCACCTGGAAGAATTAGGTGGCTCTAAGGAGCTTTTAGTTGAAGTAAATCGTCATTTTTAAAAGCCCCAGGAAAATGGACAGGGACTTCCAATTGCCTCATTTGCTTTTGTTTTATGACCCACTCAGAAGAAAAGAAACAGGGAAGATGGAATGTAATCTGTGTCTCCCAGGTTTCTGTTGCTATTCCATACCTCACTCCTCAGTGCTCTTCTCTCCTCCAGCACTGCCATGGAAACGATAAATTACCCTACTCTCACAAATTTGCACTATCATTTTTATGGTCAGTGTTGCTCAAGAAAGGAGCTGCCTTCCTGGAACCGCAGGGCTGGGTGTGTATCCAAAAGGAAGAGCTATGGAAAAGAGCTGCCACTGGAGAAATTGCTGCCCACAGGGGCAACAGACATGGCCAAGGGTGGGAGGAGCAACCGGGCAAGCACCTCCACGGTCAGGCATGATGGAAAAAAACCCTTCTTCCTATTTCATCTGTAATAGCTGGAGTCAGGGAGAGCCTGGTCATCTCAAAAGCAGGGAGAGATTTTTCCTTGGGTTTGTGTTTGCTGTGTTGGCTTCCTGGCTCAGATCCTGCGTTTCCCAGAGCTGACACAGGTGGGAGAGGCTGTCCCAAGTCTGCTGTTACCCCACAGGAGATGGTATTGTTTCCACACTAAGACGATGGAAAAAAGGATCATTTCCCCTCCAGTTCAGCTGCAGTCTTTGATAACCTAGACCACAGTCTGAGTCTGCTGTCACATAGGTTTAGGATCCTGTGATGCAGCACAAAGCAATAAAAAACAAGTGCAAAAAAACAAAGTCAACATTTGTTGTGGTCTTTGATACCTTTCCATCTCCACTGCAGAGTGGAAGAGGTGATGCTCTTCCCTGACATTCTCTGCAGATATCAAAAGGCAAACCTTGGGAATGCATCTGAGAACTGAGAAACAGCTGATAAACAGGAAGCAAATTCATTTCAACCCCATATTCAATGGGAGAAATGCCCCCAGGGCAAGGAATCTCAGGAGCAGCGGTGGCAGGGAGTCAGAGAGGAGTCGGGAATGCACTGAAATGAGAGCAAGATCCATGGGAGGCTGTAACATTCCCTCCTCCATGGCTTGTTCTGCACCAAGCAACTCATTCCAGACAGATATTGACAGCGTGGGAGGCATTCAGAGAAAAAGCAACAAATTTTATCAGAGGTTCTGGAAGGATTAATACCCAGGAAAAGATTAAACCCGTTAAAAGCTCGGCTAAACTCCCATTTCAGAGCCTGCTAACACAGCTTCAATAGTTCCAGAGAGGTATTAGTTATGTATAATGGGGAGAGCCGGGAGTCTGAAATGAAGAAAGGCTCCATTTTAACCATCTGAAAGGAAAACACCAACAAAGGGTTTCAAACAGAGGATCGACAAGGTGAGAAATAAAAAATAAATTTAGGAATTTTCCCAAGGCAGTCCAGGAAAGCTGGAGGGAGCAGAGCCAGGGGAGAGCCCCTCTCTGCACCAGCAGCCAGAATTCTCCAAACCATGAGAGCTTTGGCTCCACCTGCCCCCAGCAGCCCCAGCCTCCTTGCTGGAAGGAACACAGTGCTGCCAAAAACTTGAGGCAATTCCTTCAAATTCTTCCACACTTTTGTGCCAACAGACTATCACTGTTTGGGTGTTCAGCTGCACCTTTTGCACCCTTCCGGGAATTCACTTGTCCCAAAAGGTATCTAAATATTTGGACACATCCTCTTTCTCTCCTTAAAAAGGCAAAACTAATATCATCTCTGTTATTTATTACACTCCTTGGAAATGCAGCTCCCCAAACAACTTTTAATAGCTCAGATCACCAGCCAGTAAATCCAGAGGACATTTGTTCAATGTTTAAAAGCACTTTAATGCCCAAAATAGCCTAATGTTAGAATATAGATATAAATACTACAGAATATTGCAATAAAGGTGTCTGCACTATCACTGGTGCCAGCTTAGAGCATTGTTGTACTGCACAAAGCTCCTGGGGTCGCTCAGAGGAGGAACTGGGAATTTTTTTGCAAAAAAAATAGAGCCTAGAGCTGGAGGAATTAAAGTCCAGATTAGGTGCTGGTATTAGGCTTTGACACAGGTGTATTCAGGGAGCAGTTAACATGGGAAAGGAAGATTTTCCGGGATGTAGCATTCCTGTTTCACAGGGGCAGCCATGGAAAGAGGAAATAAATGCACCTACTTTTCTGTGAGCTCTGGACACTGGGGACACATTTTCCAGGAGCTCCTGTGTCCATCCAAAGCTGCTGTCTCAGTCTGGGGGGACCTGTGGCTACGAAAGGGGACTTTTGCACTCTTGTCACCTGGCACAGGTACCTAAGGACAGACTTCCCAGGGGAGCACAAACCTGTCACAAGGAAAGGCACGACCTTGCAGTGCGCGGAGATCAGGAGAGGCTGAAGTCTCATGGGAGAACCTCCTTCAGTCCTGATCCTGTTTGTCCTGCTGCATGGGGAAAGGTGGATTCCTTGGAGCTGCTCAGGATGGCAACACCGTCCCCACTCAGTCCCTGCTCCCCAGGCAGTGCACCAGAGCAGCCAAATCCATAACCAATCAGCCAAAACCAAAGCTGTTCCTGCTGATGACACCCCAAATTCTCCTGCGGTAGCCCTAGTGTAACAACCACTCTGTCCTGGAGCCATGGCCCCAGTGAAAACCCCTGCAAATGTCTGAACCCCTCAAGTGCCAACAGCTGAGACTCCAAAACCTCTCGGTGTTGAAAGCAGCAGAGAGTTTGTAAATCTCATTAAAGAGTCCTAAAGTACAGTCATTATCTCCTAAGGCTCCTTTTGGCTGCAGGTGATTGCTGCAGGCACAACAGGACAGAGGCAGGCGGTGGTGGGATCACAAGTCTCCACCAAACTTCGTTAGGTCGTGGCCATCACCACGCAGGAGCTGGTGAGCCACAGCTCCGGCTAATTAAAACTGCAGGAGGGGAGCATTCAGCAAGTCTGAGGACAATTATCCAAGGAAGAATTTCACCAGGACACTGTGACTTAACCCAGTGCTTTGTGCACAAAGCGCTGAAGGAGTTTAATTGTCGCCACTGATGGGAACCCGCTCCGTGACTCATCCCAGCGCACAGGGGCTGCTTCTCCCACTCCTGATGTACTTCAAGGCCACCACTCCACCACCAGCACCACACTGGGAAGGGGAAATTTCCCCTGCATTTCACAACACCAGGCTGGATCCATGGTTTCCATCTGGGCCCACCTCTAGCAGCTACAGCTACCAGGGGAACTGGGGTGAGAGCCAGCGGAGGGGGCTGGAATTTGGGAAGAGTCCTCAAGAACTGGAGGTTTTTTCCGGACATAACATAATGTAGTCTTTAAATGTGCATTTTCTGATTCTTTCAAGCATTTAATTTCTAAAATTGACTTGGGCTTTATTTAATCTTTTAAACACCAAAAAAAACTGAGTTAAAATGTTGTAACAAAAAAAGAAAGAAAAAAGCGTAACTGTTTGAGTTATGCTATTAGACATTTGTCAGGGTAATTTTATTCCTTCCAAAACACAAACCCTTTCCAAATGGTGAGCAAGGTTTCAGTTTGAAAGCTGCAAGGTCAGAGTAACGTGGGTTTGTGTTATCCAGAGCAATGCGAGCTCCCATCCCCGCGCACCTTCGGAGCGGCCATTCCCAACTCTTCCTCCCGTATCAGTCCTGTTAAATTAATTCATCTGTTAGGACAGATTTTTTTTCCCTGGCTACTGTGCGTTAATTAGCACAAGGGTTGCCATGGGAACCCAGCAACACTCGTTAGCACCACAGAATTCACCATGTTGAAAATGAACATGGGCAAGAGCCCCGCACCAGGCGCCAGAGCTGGGGATGTGCCGCAGCCAGATTGGTCCTCTGATGGAGGCTTTGACGTCTCTCTGCTCAGTGTAAGTTGGAAAAACTTCTAAAAACCTGGATATTGCAAGATCTGTGGTGATGAGACAAGGGGAAATGGCTTTATGCTGAAGGAGAGTAGATTTAAAGGGAATATTGAGAAGAAATTCTTTTGGGTGAGGGTGGGCAGGCCCTGGCACAGGGTGCTCAGGGAAGCTGTGGCTGCCCCTGGATCCCTGGCAGTGCCCAAGGCCAGGCTGGACAGGGCTTGGAAGGTTCCCCTGTCCAGGGCAGGAGTGGCTTTAAGGTTCCTTCCAATCCAAATCCTTCCGGGATTCTGTGACATCAGGACCAGTTACTGTCAGGATCCTGTACTGACAGGATGAGTCTGAGCACAGGCTCCATTATTCCTGATGTTTTAACAAATACAATTTAGGACCCTGGCAGGAATCAAAGTGAAGAAAAACAGGTTAAGCTGAGAGTGTATGAAAGAAGCTCAGGCATGTACCCAACCCCAAGCACTCACTGCAATTAATTATCAATAGTTATCAATAAACCTTGTCCAGCTTAAAGCCTGTGGCACAAACTGCTGTCAGCAGCAGGGTGAGCCATGGCAGTGACCAGGCTGCTCTGGAGGGGTCCCAAACACCCCTGCATGGAGGAATCTCCACTCTCCAGCCTCTGTCCTTCTGCATTTGTAGCCACCCCGAGGGAGGTTTCTCCATCACCACACTCCTGCCTGGTGATCAGACACTCCTCCTAAGAGCCTGGATTTTGCTGGGATCCTCCCAGACCTGCTGGCTCTTTCTCCTGAAGCAGTTCTGCTCAGCACAAGTGAGCACTCAGAGAGCAGCTCCTGCTCCAGCAGCACCCTGCCAGGCCAGCCAAGGCTCTCTGTGCTCACCTCACAGACACAACCTTCATTCCCCTGTCCCTGCTCCAGCTCCAACACACTCCTGTGGAATGCTGCCCATCAGTCTGCCCCAGTCCGAGCAAGGCTGCACTACTGGCTGCTACAGGGCATTCACCTCTCCTGGAAATTCAGGTTCTAATCCATCCTTGGATCGTGCCTTGCTTTTTCCTGGCCGTGTCACACTGTCAGCTCCCCATCAGCCTTTGATCCCCTGATGGAGGCCGGGCTTTGTCCTGGGCACTGGCTGGAAGCTGCAGCAGGCACTGCTCTCCCTGGGAGCCTCCCACTGCTGCCCTGCGCTGCCAGGGACCTCAGACCTGCTGGCTGCTTCTCTGGAACCCTGGGAATATTCCACATCCTCCTCTGCAGGAAAATTCAAGGCTTCAAACACCTCTCTAAACAGTCCACTTTCACTATCTGGGTAAAATTAGACCCAAATCTCAGCACTGTAATAAGGAAGGTATTTCAGAAGCAGAACAAGATCCCAGCTTCCTCCAGCCAACAAAACCTGGAATAAAGCAGGGATTTGCCTGCACTTTGCTGAGCCAGCTCCTGAGGAATGCAAGGCCAGGTGCTCACCAGCAGGTCAGGGCAGGTTCCCCTCTCCTCCACTTAAGAGAAAGAATTTTGGCTTTTCCATTGTGTGAAACAGCAGAGACCCCAGGCAGAGCCCACCCTGCTGAGGGCACCCACCCTCCTGCTGCACTGACAAATGCTTCACTAGGAAGGAGCAGTCAGATATGACACTTCCAACCCTCTTCCCTTTCTTTCTCTGCAGAAGGATGCGCATGGAAGGAACAGGGAACCAGCCCTGAACATGTCCCTGCAGAAGGTGTGGTGCCTTCCCACATAATCCCACCTCCAAACACCTCCTCCTACTCCAGGACTGCTTCCCACTCGGCAGATCCTCCTCTCTCACACCTCAGCATCAGCCACTGCCACAGCTCAGCACATCTGTGTAATGAGAACCAACCCACACACCTCTGGATTTTAAGTGGAAGAAAGGGACGTTCAGGTTCAGAGCAAGTTATGTGGGCAAGCTCAGCTTCTCCAGGAGTATCCACATTAAGAAAATTTAATTTCATCAAGCCATTAAAGAAATCAAGCTGAAAAAGATCACCATTGCCAAATTCCTCCAGCCCTTCACATAGTTTTCTAGCAATCCACCCGCAGGAGTTTTTCTCATCTTGAATAAATAGTCATTTTTGCACCTAAGGGAAGATGAAAACATTTCCTATACTTTCAAACATTCTCTGGCATCTCCATCAAGCTCAAATCCCTCCTCAAAATACCCTCCAAACTCCGGGGAAAAACATTTGTGCTTTGTGCTAAAAGCTCCAGAAACTTTCCTTCACAGGCTGATGTTTCTGCAGTGACTCGCTCTCCTCTTATATAATTCAAGGACCCAAAAAAGACATCAACAGTGAGGAACAGAAATGCTAAACCAAGACTTGTCTCCAAAGCCCAGCTGAATGGGAAACCTGAAACAAGACTCAGCTTCTGGAAAAACAACTTTTTGACAGGGCAGAGCATCTCTCACGCCCCCGTGCCCGCTGGTCTACATCAGGTCAGAGGGACTCGGAGCTTTCGTGCCACATCGTCCAAGTGGAGAGAGCCTCCCTCAAACCAAGGGCACTAATTATATTAACGAAGGCTTAAGGTCAGTACATCCCCATCAAGCCCAAATTGCTGTTTCCTGAATTAATAGTTCTCCGTCCGGTTTCAAGCAGATGGGAATCCAGAAAGCGCTAGCAGAGCTGGGAAATCAATGTCAATATGCTAAATCCAGTAGATTTAATTTTTGAGTTTTAGGAGAGTGAGTGAGATCAGAATTGGGTCTTCTTGTGCCAGAGTAGGACTGGGTTACCTACTCCTGCAGGATTCCTGGTAAAGGGAAAAATAACAAGGGAGATCAAGAATTAAGGGGAAAGAAGAAAGTAGACAGGTCATCCAAATTTGCAACAAGATATGACTATACTTGGATAATTCCCAGGCATTTTGTGAGTATCCAAACAAAAAAAGAAAAAATCCAGGAAAATATAATAAACATGCACACAGTCTCAGTGGCCACAGCCGTGCACTACCAACCCTGTAACATGCAGAGGTGCAGGTACAGCCCACACACAGTAATGCCATTATCTGATGCCAGCTGCTTCAGGCCACAACTCCTTATACACAGTGGGGCTTATGGACTTTCTATGGCTTTGTTAGGCAGAGAACCCAAAAACTCCTGTAAACTGCTCAGTGGGTGTGGGTGTGTGTTTCTGCCTCTCAGAGCCAACCCTGGATGAAGCCAGGGGCAATCACCCTGCTCTGGACACACTCCCCTGCCCCCTTGGAGCCAGAGCCGTGTCTCATCCACAGAACTCTTACCCCAGATGGAACTGCTGTGACTGAGGCCAGGACCTGCCCGAAGGAAGGGCTGAGGACAGGCAGGCAAAGGTTAAAGCAGAGGAGCACGATGTGAGGAGCTGGAGGGGCCGTCACTGGCGGCTCACCAGTGTTCAGATCAAGTGACCTGACACAGCACAGCTGCTCTGGGTCCTCAGCACACCGAGGATCTGCCTCCCAAGAGAAATCTCTTCCCTCCTGTAACCCACTGAAGAGCTGAGGAGTGCTGCTGTGTCCAGGCTCCTGCAGCTCTACAGCACGTGGAAATGAGGGAAGCTCTGGGACTGCCAATCTCCACGAGTGACTCTTGCTCCGGTGTCTAACCTGCAACACTGAATGCCACCAAAACGAAGCAGCCCAAGGAGACAAGGGACATGCTTGGGGAGGGAGCACCGAAAAGCAGCACAGCAAAACCAGCCACATGCCCAAAACCCTTCCCTGCAGCTCCTCAGCTCTGCCTCAACCATTACTGCTGCTTTCGTGCCTCTCAAAGCTACCAAACCTGTCTGTCAACCTCCAGTGCAAAACTCCCGTGTAAGAGATGAAACACACTCCTGATCCTTCCCTCCAGGAGTCAATGCCTTTTATTTGGTCAGATTGTATTCTCTAAAAGTCACTGCCCCTCTCCAAGCCACCCATGGTGGGTGGGCAGGCACAGCTGTGAGCCCCCCGAGCTGGGGATGCAGCTCCGTGTGTGCTGCCCGCTCAGGCTCTCCCCTTATCTCCCCTCTCTGCTCGCTGCTCTCCTATGTCTTCTCTCCAGCAGCTTTCATCTGAGCATGCCTGGCACTGGGAGCTGCAGTGCTCTTGGTGTCAGAGCTTTCCTGGGCAAGGCAGATTTATCCTGAGGCATGCAAATGATGCCAGCATGCAGGAACTTGCTTCGGACAGAGCCGGGAGTTTGCAGTGCGAGGCTGCTCTGGAAATGTCACTGTGCAGGATCCGAAGGGGCTGCCTCCACCACCTCCTCATTGCCAACGCCATCAAGGTGTGTGCAACGCTTCCTCCACCTGGGTGAAAACACTCACAGAGTCATCCCTCCATCCAACCATCCAACCATCCATCACCCATCCGTCCATCCATCATCCATCCAACCCTCCATCATCCATCATCCATCCATCCATCATCCATCCATCCATCCATCCATCATCCATCCATCCATCATCCATCCATCCATCATCCATCATCCATCCATCATCCATCATCCATCCATCCATCCATCCATCATCCATCCATCCATCCATCCATCCATCATCCATCCATCCATCATCCATCCATCCATCCATCCCTCAGATTTTCCAGGCTCACAGAGAACATTCCAGCCATGAGGCAGCAGTACCGTGCCTGTGTCTGGCCTCCCTCAGGGCTACAAAGCATTGCTTGGCATGACTTATCTACACTTTTAACCCCAAAATGCACCAAATTTCTCCTAAAAGGTGCTGCAGGTACACAGCTCAGCAGGTCACAGATGTATGAGCTGCTACCAACCCTGCATTTTCAGCTTCTGAGCACTTTACAGCATCTCATCCCAAATTCCTTCCTTCAACCAGCACAAAAACTCCTTTCCACCAGCACCTTGAATTTTTAACAGAAATTAAACTTAACACAATACCTTCTCCCATACCCTCCTAAAATTGTTTTTTCCACACCGCAAAACCAGTGCAGTGGGGCTCACAGGCACAGAGTGAGCCTAAGAATTCCAAAGAAAAATACAGAAACTGAAGTAAACGTAAAGAAAAATGAAACTGAAAACTGGATTCCCCCAGCTGGACAACAAGGAAAGCACCTGGTGTCCATGGGAAAAGCTGTCATGGCCCTACAATTCCCTCCTTGCAGTGCCCCAGGCAGTACCAGGAGTTTTTAAATCACTGCTACCTCAACCATCCTCTTTTTATCTGTGCCTTGTCGAAGGGAGATTTCTCTCTGTTATTTTTAAACTGGAGACCTTACAGATGCCAACCTTTGCAGACCAGCTGGCAGCTGGGACGGTGCCCGTGGGAAGGCACTGGAGCCTTGGGGATGCTCAGCCCCCTGTGGCACAGCTCTGGATGAAAAGGAGCTTTCCTTGTGTTCCTCCACTCCCCATCCTCAGTGCTGGAAAGAATTCCAGACTCAGAGGGACCCAAGGGATATTCTGCAGAGAAAACTGTGGGCAGCTGATACATCAGGGTAATTCTGGAACTGAAGGCTGGAGGGACTTCTCTTTATTTTGACTTTTTTTGAGTGATTTTTTAGTGTCCTGCATGAAATTCTCCTTCTTTCAGTGGTGCCTCTGGAAAATTAGCAACAAAGGTTTGCTTTGAGCTTGTAAGTTCCTGTCTGCATTAATTTGCAAACACTGATAGAAGATTTTTTTTGTGTCTGTGTGTGCCTTGGTTCTGAAGAACCACGAGTGGGATGCAGGTCCCACAACAGCAATTCCTCACTCAGCTTCCATTCACTGCTTGAGAGTCTGGCACAGAATATACTGAGGGCCCAAAGAAAGGGTGCATACACCTCTAAAACCTCTGTGCCATCTAGATTACCCACTCAGAGCTGTGCTGCTGGCACAGAAAGGACATTGCCTCTCCCTGCAGCAGCCACAGACATCAGCCACCAGCCTGGCCAGGGGAACAGAGCAGCCTCAGAAATTATTAAACCCAGAGGAAACCATGCTCAAATGCAGAGCAAACCCAGCTCAAAACCAGCTGGGAGAAGGAAGGAAAGGAGATGCTGAGGTGGACAAGGAGATGCTGAGGTGGATGGTAAACAAGTCAAAAATGTTGGTGTTGTGGCTGTGGTGAGCAGCAGGCCAGGCTGAGAGGGCATATCCTCCACCAGGGAGGAACAGCAGACTGGCCAGGGCTCTCCGCAATCTTCGACTGATCTTTTTCCCAACTTCCATCACCACAGGATCTCACAGTGTACAGCATTCCATGCTGTTGGAAGAGCAATTCACCTCAGAGCAGCTCACCATGCTCAGTCCCCTCTCCCCCAAACAACGTGGCCAGCAGGTTTTCCTTGGCTGGTCAAGTTTTAATAAACATCATTTCATCCCTGCTTCCAAACCAAAGCTCTGCTCCCTGGGCCTGGCTGGGATTGTCACAGTGACTGCAGAGCACGTGGATAATCCCCACAGCCCGTGCAGATGAGTTAAGCAATTGAAAAGGAGCCGGGCTTTGCAGCAGCACCAGCATCCATCCCTGGCAGATCCACTCCTCCCAGAAAGGCGTCTCTGCCTCAACAGGCTTCAGCCCAAGCCACCCCTTTGATGTTGTCTCCAAAGCCTGACAGCCAGGATCATGGATCAGGAGAGGATGGTATCTTAACTGAGAGATCAGGTGAGCAGTTTCTGCATTTCCATTTCATTTTCCACTGCATTTCCTACCTATGTCCTTCTGTGGGCAGCCCTGTGGCATTCCTGGCAACAGCTTTGGGACAACCACAGCCAGACCTGAGTGGAATCACATTCCCTTCTTACATATTTATACTGACTTTCTGTGTTCTAAACACGCACCAGCCCTGAGGGTTCTAAACCACTACTAGAGGGTGAAGGCTGCTCACTTTCTGCCTTCGCGAGGGACCAGCCTCAGGGATGGAGGACTTGGAGGAGGAAAGTATTGGAGCAATAAATTCTCAGTTCAGACTCCTCATTAGGGAACACTGAGAAGAGGGAGGTGCTGTGGGACCCCTAAAAAACCTCACACCTGCATGGAACTGCAATGAAGAATTATTATTATTATTATTATTATATCAGAGGAAGGCTAAAGAGCAAAATCTCCTGTGGCACAGTGTCCTGCAGCCCCTGAGAGCTCACGTGAGCTTCCTCCAGGAGAAATTCAGCCACATTCTTGTGCCACCTCAGGGAATGCTGTGTGTGAAGGAAACACAGGAATATTTATTCTGCCTGCTCTTTCCAAGTGCCATGGACAGGTACACAGAAGGGAGGCTGGGATGCTGCTCACCCTGTAAACACACAGAGATTTGGGAGCAGAATTCCGGGGAAGAGCATCCCACCTGCAGAGAGCACAGCACCAACATCCTCTGCCCGGTGCAGCAAACTGGGCAAAGTTCATTCAGGAATAAAGAGAAAACAAGATAAAAGACAGGCCTGGCATCCCAGAAGAGGAAACATCCCAGTGCCACAGAATTTTGATGTGCACCAGGTCTCAGCTTAAACCAATAGAGGCTTTGGATTTTCAGACACATGGTAAAATTCCAGCTACAGAAAAACATCCCTGCTGCTGGATTTTGGGACTTCTCTTTAGGTACAAACACTCTGCCACCCACCAGACATCAGGAAACATCAGCTGTAAACAACTGCCAGGTCTCCTCTTTATCCACAGAGGTTTATGTTCCCTCAAACTCCCAAATAACAGTATATTTTGTTACGCTGGCCAAAAATAACCTTAAAAATATGCAAAGAGTTATGATTTCTGACCTTCAAAATAATGTAGCTGTGACATTTCACTTTGTTATTCCAGCCATGGACAAATGGTTCTGCTAAAATATCTGTCACAAAGTAGTCCCCTATGCCCAGACCACAATAATCTTTTTTAGCAACTAAAAAGGTCCTGCTAAACCATTATAAACTTAACTCCAGCCAGGAAAGAAATGGAAGAGCTGGAGCACCAAGGCAGCAGCTATTCTTGTTAAATTGGTCTCAATTTTTCAAGGATCCTGTTGAACATTATAGAGGTCACAGCCTGTGCCACTGTGAAAACCTAAGAAGTCTCTAAAACCCACGGAGTTTAATAAGGAATGCCATATTCCCAAATTGCCTCAAATGTTTTACAGGGCATTATGACTATCAGTTTTATAGGTCCAAAACACTAACCAAATAAAAAGTCTATTTCTCCCAGATTTTCAAGGTTCAATTTTTAAAAGGCCAGAGGCACAAACTGTTCCTGTGAGCCAGGGATGCCTCAGCCATCAGCTTCTATCAGAGATCCAGCCATCCTTCCCAGCTCTCAGAGTTTGTCCTCCCTGTGCACAAGAGCTGATTCCCATGTTAACCTGGTGCCATTTACTTTTTTCAGCTTTCCTCATCATAGAATCATGGTTTGGGTTGTAAGGGACCTTAATTCTCTCTTGCTCACGCCGTGGGCAGGGACACTTTCCGCTACCCCAGGGTGCTCCAGCCTGGCCTTGGACACTTCCAGGGATGGGGCAGCCACAGCTGCTCTGGGCAACGATGTTCCAAATGTCCAAAACTCTTTTTGCATTTCTGAGATAAAACTTCACCTCAAAATCTGAAATCACCTGTCATGGAACCCTTCAGGCTGAACAGGGTGAACCTCAGGATCCCATGGAATCATGGTGCCCACTTCCCTGGGCTGTACAGTTTCCCTGAATCTCCTCCAGGTAGGTCCCTATTTCCTGCAAGCACGGTCTGAATGGAATCAAGTGGTTTATCTTTCTCTCCCTCCTCCTGCTCCTCACGGCCACCCTGCTCTTCCCTGGCAGCCTGAACCCTGCCCAAGGCTGTTCCACACCGATCTGCTGATGGACACCACAGGCAACCCCTGGGCTCCAGGCAGCTCCAGCCCTGGCCTTGAAAATTCCTGCAAACAGGGACAGGAATGATGGCAGTGATGGTGCTGGTGGCGCCTGTCCAGCTGGACTGAAGCTGTGACATTCCTTGGGGTCAAACAGTGGCTTTCCAGGCACTACCAGTGGATTTACACTTCTCATCTATTCAATGCTGGAGCTGTAAAATTTCATCTTTCTTTCTGTGCTGCCCTTCCCTCCCAAATTAATTTTATTAACAGCTCTTTTTACAGGCACTATAAAGCACCATTCCACATTTGGGCACTGTTTAAGAGGATAAATTTCTACAGGGACCTTCTAGGACTTGAGGGTGACTCTTCAAGCACATTCCTGGTTTTCCTCACTGGATCACATCCTCTTTGTCCTCTTCAAAGGAAGTCTGACCTGTGACATGACACATCCACTCAGGTATTGAAATATTGCAGCTGCTTTCTCTAGGGTGCAGATATTGAACATTACCAGCCCCAAAATGCTCAGGACCCATGGCCTTCAGGTCCTTTGGGTCAGCTCAAATCACCTGCTGGAAAACCTATGTGAATGCTGTTTCTTTGGGATTTCTACTTTGCTTTCCCCCCTCATGCTTCCCAAATAAAATCCAATGTCTTATTTCCCACTGACTGACAGCACTGCAGTTCAGCAAATTAATAAACCCATGCTCAACTGTGCCTTGATTACTCCCTCTCTTTTATTATGAAAGAAAATGTCAAATCCTTTCATTTGACTCTTTCAGGAGCCTTGGAGCAGTTTCTCACCTCGGAAAGAAGCAGTTGACAGGGGCTGCTCCAGACACAGCCCCAGATCCCACTGCTGATCCCAGCAGAGCCGCAATCCAAATCCTGCCAGGCTGATTCCCAGCAGTGAGGCCAAATCTCTGCTGCCTGGCGCTGAAATTCTTATCAGATACGGAGACTTTAGGCTGGATTTTCATCTTGATGCTGAGCTGCAAACACCAGCTCTGGGTAAGCTGAGCTCTCCAGAGACACCCACAGAGCTCAGGGGCCATCAGTCACTGCCATCATGCCCCCTCAGATGAACGTGTCACCACAGGCCAGCCCTAAGCACCTGCCTCCCCCCCAGTGTTACAGTCCCCACACAATTTTCACTCTCTGTGATGTAGCCTGGCCCACCCTGTCCCAGTGCTGTGTTCCCAGCAGGCTGCACGGAGCCGTGTGGCTCCAACTCAACATATTAATGAACTTTTGATGGAGCTCTCGGCTCCTGCCAAGTCCCAGGGGAGGTTTTCCAGGGAGCAAGTGAGCTCACGCTGGGGGCTGGGGGCAGGGGGGCAGCCCAGCCCTGGTGCTCAGCCCTGCCAAGAAAGCAGAGCCAGCAGCACAGTCCTGGAGTGTCACTGCCTCCATCCATCTCTCACTTCAGAGAAACATCCTCTATGATCCTTGCACAGGGATGAAATATTACTCTCCTCACTTTCCAGCACTGTTTGGAGTGCTGCAGGTTTGCTCCAACCACAGCCATGCTCGCTGCTAAATGCTGAGCGTCTCGCTCCCTCCTCCTCTCCCTCAGAATTTTTCCTCCCCTGTTCCAGCCAATCGTGCAGGGGAAAATTCCAGCCTGAGCTTCATTAGTATAAGATATAAAAATAGAAGTGCATTATCTTTTGTAGTTCTCTCAGTTGATTCAGCGGCAGCATGAAGGTAAAATAATTAAATGTTTGTCTGGTGATAAAAACAAGCCCAACGGGAGAGACTGCGCTGGGCTTTTCTGGAAGCTGAGCGCGGAGATCCGGGGGCTCTTGTGCTCCACAGACTTTGCCCTCCCCACTCGCCATAGCTACGAAAAAGATGATGATGCCTCCCTCCCTCCTTCCCTCCTCCTCAGCTCCAAAATAAACACAGGATGGAGGCTTCGGGAGAAGCTGGCAAATGCCTCTGCTGCAAAGCACAGACCTCCCGCAAGAACTTTCCCTGCCGTCTCCCCAAATCCTGCCTGGCAATTTCCTCAGCACCTCCAGAAGCTCTCCCAGAGCCAGGAGAGCTGCAGGAGCGGGCGGGTGTCTGTGTGGACCAAGGTCAACAAGGGAGATGTTCACAAAACATTAGTGAGTTGACTTGATCCTTCATCAAAATACTTTCTGCTTTTCCTTCCTAACACTTCACTGCCCACGACGTGGCAGGCTGAGCCGATGTGACAAACTGTCGAAACACATTTTTTTTTTACAGAAAAAAAATTAAACCTAGACTTTAAAGGTAAAACTGGCCCCTTTGAGTCCCTCTATCATATGTGACATTCCTGCTGGAAAAAAACGGCTCTGAGAGCGACTTGCTGGGAAAAGGCTCCAATGAACTGGTAAGAGCTCCAGTCTGCAGGGAGCTCCTGGGCTTCACCTTGTCTTTTAAGCTCCCATTAGTTAATAAAAGCAACCCCAGAGGTGCAAAAGCATCTTAGCATTTGTCAATCCCCAGACACAAACCTACAATAAGATGCTGTTCATTGATTCCATAAGGTAACCAGCAAAAATTCCCTAAATCACTCTGCTGGCACCAGCAAAAATACCTGCTACCAAAGGGAAAGGAGCATCACTTCTCCCTCTCCAAATTCCCCCTCTGTGCTTTATTCCTGCTGTTGTGTTGGTAATGACCTATTTACCACCAGGCTGTGGAGGGTGTAAAGCCCACCCACCTCCGAGTTCCCTGCTGGAGCCTGAGATTGCTATTGATGAGCTCCGTGGTTTGATGGAAAGGAAATGAGTTGAGTTTTAAGGGCTGTTGGCACTCTCTCTGGAGAAATGCCAGGGAATTTTTAGAGAGTCTTCAACCCAACAATAAAATGCCATGGATGTGAGTCAGAGTGGATGTGAGCATCTCCGTGGGAATCTGGGAGTAGCCAGCTCCGTCTGGACGTGCGACATCCCTGCCCAAAGGAGCCACCTGAGAGCCCAGGTGTCCAGATCCACTAATTTGGGGCTCTGGAGCTGCACACAGCTCAGCACTCCCTGCATGCACAGAGGGTCACCTTCACACTGCCCTGGGATCCCCCAGCACCTGGGCAGATCATTTCTGATGTGTGGGGCTGCAAATCCGTGTCTTGCTCACACTGTGTGTGAGCAACGTGCCAGCCCATAGAATTTTCATATTCTTACCTTATAAATACATCAGCTATTTATAAATATATATATATAATATATATTATAAACCAGCCTTTTCTTGGGGTGGACAGGAAGTGAGTGTGTGTAGAAAGCAGCTTACAAATGCCTGGCCATGTTCATTAATACAGACTTCAAAGAGACTAAACCTTTATGCTGGTCTCCACAAACTGGTTACATATTTACTTTTATTTCAAAAGGATTCTCCTGGAAGTGGAGTGGTTTAAATTATTGGTATCTCATGTCAATGCATGACAGTGTAGGACAAAAAATTTAAAACCCGATAGCTGAAAAAAATCTTCTGACTTCCTAACACACTGGAAAGCTCCAAAGTCGTAGCTAACCAAGAATCTGGTTCATGATTTTAAAGGTCTTGGGCTCTTGGCCAAACTCCCAGCATCTCCCCTGTGTACTCCACTTTTAGGTCCATCAGGACGAGCAAGATCCCTGGAGTTCCAGCTCACAGATTTAAAATGGCTGGAGCTACTGCAGGGAAAGAAAATGGGGGGAAAGTCTGTTCTGTATTTATGCACCAGCATGAGGTGGGGAGAGGTTCTGAATAAGTAGCACAGAATGCAACAGAATTATCTAAGAATTAGAGCTTACTTTATGTTAGAAGAAGAACCCAGTGCTTTTGGTAATGAATACAGAAGCCTTTTTAAAAATCAAGACCTTGAAGCTGCTGGACACAGATAAGGTTCCATGGCCTTGTCTCTGCAGCACCCCAGCTCCCCCTGCACTGCCTGTGCTTCCTAAGGTCATCCATAAATCCACAGCACTTCTGGCCACACCACACACACCAGGAAGGCTTGGGGCAGGCTGCTGAACTGCCAAGATAAATCCTGCTCCTGCAGCCAATCCACCTCTATCAATCTTCTCAAAAGCAGTAATCAAAACACTGATTTGCACGATCTCACTTACTCGTTTCTCCTTCTTTAGGACCAGTGCCAAACCCAAGACTTATGTGCAGCTCCTGGCACCTCTAACCACAGTCTGCACCAAATCAGCACCAAAGCAAGACCTGACCCTTCAATCCAGCAGGTTCCCAAAGCACGAGTGGCCATGGGACATTGCGGCCAGGGACGGACGGACGGACGGACGGATGATGAATGGATGGATGGATGATGGATGATGGATGGATGGATGATGGATGGATGGATGGATGGATGGATGGATGGATGGATGGATGGATGGATGGATGGATGGATGGAAGGAAGGCTCCACTGCCCAGCTTTCCAGCACAGCCAAACTGGCAAATCCTCCCATCTGTTAAAAGCTTGGATCCAGTCCAGGCAATAACAATAAAACCCTGCCTTCCCCTGCTCCAGCCTCACCCACAGTCCATTTCCAGAGCCCTTCTACTCCTGACTCCATCTGTCCTGGGGAGGTTTGCTGCCCCTCTCTGCAATTATCATCAGAATAAACTCTATTTTGGGCACATCCAAAATGGTGGTGCTTCCCTTCCATCAAGCTGTGCTGCCCAAAGGTGCCTGCAGGAAAAGCTGTGCCTCTCGGAATTTGAGGGGCTCTGGCTCCAAAAACCAGGTTTGAAACCTCTGTTCTGCTCACAAGCCGAAGAAGACCGTCCCTTTGATAACCCGTTCTGGTATTTTCTCCCATGAGAATCCCTTGAGAACTGCCCCACGTGAAGATACTTGAGTTATTTTCCAGAAATACAAATCCATGGCCTAGTGGAGTACATTTTCTGCATGTTCTAATTTGTCCTGACCTCCAGCCCCAGATTTCCCTTTATAACACACTCCTCTATTCTTAGTTTTACCTCCTACACTGTATCCTTCCCCCTCTTCCAGCTGCGCTCTGAATGCTCCCTTTCCCTGCCTCTCTTCCCAGACCGAGGATGGTTCCTTTGCATGCAATCCCATCAGATTGATCCCAGCTCATCCTAACCTGCTGCAAACTCTGTTCCCATTTCTCCCTGCTGCTCCAAGCCAGTATTCTAAACACAAGCACAGTGACCACGCTGCAGTGACAGCCTGAGAGTGACACGGTGAGGGGGACACGCTCGGCAGCCAGGAGGGAGGTCAGGGGAGATATTCCATACCTGGAGTCCACGTTGGGCCGTTCTGTTGGGAATGTCTGCCTGTCAGGAAGCTGAGCAGTTTCCTTGGATTGCTGTCTCAGAGCCTCACCCGCCTGTGAAGCTCTTTGAGGAGCCTGGCTGCCTCCTGAGGAGCCCTGTCCTTGCCTCACTGCCTGCAGGCAGGAGCAGAGGAGGAGCAGAGGGACACTCCAAAGGCCATGGCAGCACAGCCTCCCTCCCTCCAGGAGCACGGGGATCCTCCTGCAGCCCCAGCTCTGCCCAGACACATCCCTGCTCAGTCTCCACACGGCCCTTGCCAAAACTGCAATCAAAGCAAGGCACCCTCAGTGGCCCCGAATGCTGAGGACGGACCAGAAACAAGGCAAAACCTCCCTCACAAATGCCACCAAATCCAAGAGAAATGTCACGCTGGCCTTTCAGGAGACTGCTGGGAATGACATGTGTGACATCTGTGAGAGTCAGGACATAATTCTGCCAAATTACCAGAAGCCTTGATGGACTTTCACCAGTCTCTTAAGCTGGCAATCCGTTCCGTGAAAGGAACTCCCAGGAGATTGAGGCAGCTCTGATGCCTGCGCTGCACAACCTCATCCCGTGGATTTAAAGGAGAGAAGAGCACAGCATGGCCCCAGCTCTAGCACTCACCCAGAATTCCTGTCCAGAGGAAACTCCCTGTGAGGGGACAACAGCCCGCCCCAAGCCCTCAGCCACGCCTGGGAGATGTGGGGTGATCCTACAGAAACCCAGGGGCTTCCACATTCCAACACCTCGTCCCCAGCACCAAAACCACTCCAGGGTGTTCCTCAAGACACAACAAGAGGCAAATTCAGAGCAGAAAGCCCCGGGACAGCCCTCACTGCCCACCTGCCACACATCACGGGGACATCTTTCCCTGACCACTGTGAGGAAGGAGGGACTCAAAGAAACTGTGGGAGGAAGCCGAAAATAACAATCCAGAAAGCTGCAAACATCTGGAAGGCCAACGCTTTGCTCTACAATTCTGCATTGATTTCTTGCCTCAAATAGATTTCTAGATGGATTGCAATTAAAATGAGTTACACAATGCTGGAAAAACATCACTCATTTCCGCTTCAGATTTTATTTTTGCATTTTTGCTTTCTAGATCCTTTTGCATTTCAACAGCCACTCCTTGGATCTTAACTTTTTTTTTTCTTTCCACTCTTCTTCTGGCCAAATTACTCTGCATCCATTTTTACCTTTTATTCCAGCAAGGATGCTGCTGGTGGTGGCTCATGCAGCCCTGGAACAATTCCCTGGGCAGTGGTTAAAATCCCCACTGTGAGCCCTGACTGCAGCTGCTGAGCAAACCCCAGAAACCTCTGAACATTTATCAGAGGCAATTCTTTTGTGAGCTGCCCTGAGCCCTCAGGATCCCCTTGTCACATGCCTCCAGGACATAAATTTCCATCTATTGTCCTGATTCCTGCTCAGAAGCCACAGGGAGGGAGGAAAATGGTGAGGAAGGCTGGGCCACAGGAAAAGAGATTTACTCGGCCAAAACCCTTGTAAAGCCAGGCCAGCTCCTCCTGAAAAGGGCAGTGCTGCCTCTATTCCTGCTCCAGCCCTTTGCTGGCATTCCTGCACTGGGATGGATATGAAAACAAGATGATAAAACACGGGATTTCCATCCAGCCAGCCAGCAGCAATGTCAGACACCAAGCTCAACTCTCCTGAGCACCAAGGCTGAATTTTAGAGTAACTGGGACAGATAAACTAGAGACCAATGAGAGAGAGCAGGTTTAGAGGGGATATTGGGAAGAAATCCTAAATCCTTCCCTGTGAGGGTGGGGCAGGCCCTGGCACAGGGTGCCCACAGAAGCTTTGGCTGCCCCTGGATCCCTGGAAATGCCCCCTGGATGGGACTTGGAGCAACATGGGACAGTGGGAGGTGTCCCTGCACATGGCATGGGATGAGTTTTAAGGTCTCTTCCAACCCAAACCATTCCATAATTCCATGGTTGCATCCTTATAAGAACAGCCATCACTTTGCACTTAGCCAATACAACCTCAGTCTCGAGCTGTGAATAACACAGGAAACTGCTGGTATTCCCAAGCCTTTGATCTTCATTTGACTTTTGAGGGTTTTCAGGCACCATTTTCATTTAAAAATAGAAGAAATACTCAAGTATTTATAAAGCACAAAGGCTTTAAAGGCTTTAAAACTTCAGAAAAGATTTTTAAGATGCCAGAATGAAGAATGTCAAGTATTATTATGCTTGAATTTCAACCTGAGTTGGAAAAACCCTGCAAAGGTAAAACTGTCTGCAGGAGAAATAGAGAGGCAAAAAGGGCAGCAAAAGCCACTGCAGTGATGGGGAGATGTTTCCAGCTGTGGGAAACCTGTTCAAAGGAGGAGCAGAAATCTTCCCTGACCAGCTGAGAAAACCACTACAGACATGTCCTGACAGAACAGGAAGGACCATGCCCCAGGGAACAATCCTCCTTTTGGGGAGAGAACAGCCGAAAACAGCACCTCAAAAAGGAAAGATTTGGGAATTAAGATGTGAGCTTGTGTCACTCAGTCAGAGACAGCGCTTCCTGGCCATGCCAGCATCCAAAGCATGCCTCAGCTGCCTTTTGTGCCATTCCTTTGGGCACCATGAGCCTCTCCTGGCTCTTTTTGCTGGCTTTGGGGTGGGAATTGTGGATACATCGAGTGGTTCTGCCCCAGAGCTTACACCACAGGAGGCTGAACAGGCTCTCCAAAGCTCCTGGTTTTACTGAGGTATTTCTACTTAATGCAGATTAATTTCTCGACAGCACAGAAATACCACAAAAGGCTTAGAGAAACAAAAAAAGCCTCATCTAGATGAATTAATAACAGAGAGCAAGTGTATTATTAGTGAAGGCTCTAACGAGGTGCAGAGCCCTTCTCTAGCTGCAAAAACAGAAGGCTGAGCTCTGACGCTGCATATGCAAAATATTTGAGGCCAAATGAATCTTTGGTGGAACCCTGCTGACATCACTGTTGGGATCTCGGGTGGAATTCAAGATGTTGCTTTAAATTAAAGCAGGGAGCTCCTGGGTGGGAGCTCTGCTCTGCCAGGGGCCCCCGCAAAGCCCCGGAGGGTGAGAGGCATTTTTCATCCATCTGCTCCAATCCCACCTGCCTCCAATACAGCACTTTTCATCCTCACTTGCCAAACCCTTGAACAGGAAAGGGCAATTTCCTTCTGCGCATTTTACAGAAAGAGAAACAAAGATGTAGAAAGATGAAACAGCCCCTGCAGCATCACCCTGGCTGCAAAAAGTGAGGAATGGGGGACAGTTCCCCCAAATCCCAGCCCTTGGAGGGCTCCATCATTCCCCAAATGCTCCAAACCAGGCTTTTCAATAAAATATGGAGAGCCCTGACGGATGGCGGACAGAAAAGCCCACCCCCTCTGCTGAGCTCATTAGAATTTCTGGTTGTAACAGAGACTTCTGTGGTTTTAAAAATGTAGAAATTTAAATTCTCTTGTCTCCAAACACCAGAAACTCGAGAGCTAATGGGGGTGAAGGCAGCGTGCTCCAGATAAACAGGTTATTCCGTCACCATCAGCTCTTGTGCCTCTCTCAACCTGCTCTGCAGCGAGTGGCTCAGACGCTGTCCCAGACAGGGCACGGAGCTGCCTGCACTCCTGCTCTCAGCCAGCGTGGTAATTTACTGCCTCCTTGGGAAGGCTTTGATATTGGAAAACCACAACCGAGTTTTCTCTTTGCTTGAAAGGCACCCACGGGCTCAGCCACAGCGAAAGCGTTTGCACTGCCCTGAGAGCCAAGTGGCTCAAAACCTTTCACTTTCATCGGGCAAATTAAAAACAAACAAGGCCTTTCCTTCCTTTCCTTTCACTCTGCTAATGCCCATTCCCCTCCCAGCCTTTCCAGGCATCCTGCAAAAATACAGGGATTCGATGAGCAGCCTGGAATTAAGGCTGGCATTAGAGCTGGAGGAGCAGAGATGCAGCACCGCGGAGAGCCGAGAGCACCCACCCACCGTGCAGGGCTCGGTGCCCACTGCTCCCGTATCTGCCCGTGCCAACGCTTGCATGGATGTGCCCAGGATGGAGGATTCCAGCCCCTGACATTCCTGCTGTCTGACTTCCTTGGATGTTTTGTTTGCGCTCCTCTGCGTGTCCATAATTCCTGCTGCCCCCCTCCCTGCTCGGCCAGCACAGAGCAAACTGGATGTGCTGGAGCATCCCCTCTCATCCCTGACGCTCCAGCACAGATCCCCCGAGTGCCAACGGGCCCAGACAAGTGCTTATCCAGCTGCAGGAGCCCTCCAATGGCGATGAAGCCCTCCTGAATCCTGTGTGGGCAGGGCAGGCATGGCGAGGGAGAGAGCCGAGGAGCAGCAGCCCGGGGCTAAAAGTGGATGTTGACTTCACTCTCCCATTTGGGAGTAGGTGGAGGAGGTGGGTGGCCGTGAGCAGAGGGGAGGTGGAGGGGGCAGCAGCTATTTCCAGCTGCACTCATGTGCCATTTCTCTCAGTGCTAAAATTTGAGAGAAAACAGCAGGAGGTGGGGAGTGGGGGGAACCAAAAAGGAAAATCACAGACTCTGTGCAGGAGAACATGTTAACAACAAGAGAAAAGTCGTTACCAACAGCACAGCCCTGAGATTCTACCAGTACTGGGGGGTTTAAAAATATAACAAAACCCAAGGCTGCTGAGCTTCCCTGCATTGGACACCAGAGGATACAGTGGAAATGAGGCCACTGACCGAGGGGCTCGGGCCAATGTGCGGCCCCAAAATGATGGTAAAAGCTGCTGCTTGCAGAAAGCCTCCCTCCTAATAAACTGCGAGGTTTTCTTGGCTCCCAGAGATTATGTAATATGTTCTTGCCTGCTGCTGCTGCTGCTGCTGACTCATATTTTCCAAAATGTATCTGGGAAGGAAAACATATGCCCATGTGTTTTAATGCATAGGTGTCCCTGCCCATGTGCAGAGCGGTGCACAGGAGGTGCAGCACACGCGTGGACACATGTGTGCCCTGACGTGTGCGGGGAGGAGGGACAGGCACAGCTGCTGGCAAACAGAGATTAAACCAGCACTGCTTTCTGGGGCAAGGGAAAGCAACTCTGACACGCTGCAGGAGGGACCGGGGAACAGGCAAAGCAACTCTGACACGCTGCAGGAGGGACCGGGAACAGGCAAAGCAACTCTGACACGCTGCAGGAGGGACGGGGAACAGGCAAAGCAACTCTGACACGCTGCAGGAGGGACCGGGGAACAGGGAATCCACGGAGGGAGATGGCAAAGGGAGAAGCACGGAGCACGCGCTAGCAACGACCTCCAGCCAAACCTGGGCTCTGGGGACCAGACACAGACTTGTACTGAGCTTCAAACCCAGCCAGGAAAATGGGGTTTGCAGCAGCTGGGGCCACTGTGACAATCTGCAAATGGCAGTGGGCTGAGAGGGACATCAGGGGTGGCCTCAGCATGTGGCTCAGCAGCACCCATCCCTGCACATGGGTGCTGGGGGCAGCAGGGTCAGTGCTCCCTGAATTCCATAAATCTACGGTCTGGCTCCTGTTAATGCCTGGGAACACACTTCCCAGGCTCTGGGTGTGCACTGAAGAGGCTGGGCTTTTCTTGGCTGAAGATTTCTAATTCTAAGGCACCCTGTTAGTCTTAAGCAAATTTGTTCCCAGCCTGCAGGTTTGGGAGTTTTAGCTCCTCTGCTCTGTGCCTGAGTGCACTTTTAATTCCTTAGGAAAGACTTTTTGACAATTCTGCAAAACCCTCAGTATCCAGGAGATAGGATCGATCTGCTGCTGGCCATTGGAACAGAAATCCATCTCCCCTGGACCAGAGGAGACTGAAAATCTATCCAGATGTCAAGCCCTGATCACCAAATCACGGCAGAAGCTCGGCACCGATGACAGCCCAGTGTCCTTGCACTGCCTGCTCCTCATGCCTGTGCGCTCAGGCAAAAGCAGGGGACAATTCCCCACACAGGGGCAGGTGACAGTGCCCCTGTCCCTTGTCACCTCACACACACCTCTGGAGAGGGTATTCCCTCTCCTTCATCTCAGCACCATCCTCATCCCCATTCAAGGGCACCGTTGGTATTCACTGCCTTAGGCATCCAGCACCAGAGTTAAGACAATTCTATTTTAACACCTGAAACTTCATCAGAGCCAACTGCTCTTTCTTGTTTTAGAGCAACTTTAAAATGTTTCATCTGCATTCAAAACCGGTTCTATAATTGTTACTTTTTAACTTAATTCTCCTAGAACTTCACAAAAGAGCGAACATCCAGCCTGCCTAAAAGGCTTTGGAATAAACCTTGAAAACAAACATTAAAGATTGATCACGCTTTTTCAAGATTATACTAAAACTGACTGAGGCTCAACTAGATAAGGAAAGAGAGTTGCATTAAATTAATCAGCACCTTATCAAGCCAGGAAGAAAGAACTGTAGATAACAAGCCTTCCCTAAATTTGGTATCAGAACAGAAACTTCAGTGCACGACGTACTGAGAGAACCTTGTCAGATTTACTGAACACAATACAGGGGAGTGGAGCAGCAGAAATAGCAGGGGAATGTGATCCACAGAAATGCTTTGAAAAAACCCTGTTTTCTGATAATGCCAGCAAGAGCTGGTGCTTTTGTCAAATGGAACACTTTTACTTGACAAAACTTTTCCCCAGATATGCCCAGCAAATTAACCCAGTCTTAGTGGGGTAAAAGACGGATCCTTAGGGGTTTGCTCTGCTCTCCTGTTCGTGTAGCTGAGGCCAGACTGCATTTGCTCAATTCCAAGGGAACAGTTCCGTACGCAATTCTGTCCTTCCTGCTTTCCAAGCCCTCGGAGTCGGGCCGACGCCTCTCCTGGCATCTCTCAGCGTGAGCTGCAGCCGCTCTCACACCTCTGAGCTCACGGGCAGGGGCTCAAAACCCCCAAAACTGGCACCAGCAGCAACTTAACCCTGTGGAAACTTTGGGGCAAACATCCTGAGTAGTGAGAGTGAACAAACCCAGCCAGTAATATACGGGGATTTTCCGGGATGCCTGGGGAGGCTATGGGCTCTCTGCGGCACAGGGCAGGATGTCCCTGAAAAGCAGACAACTGTCCTCACCGTTCCGGGTGGGACAGGAGTGGAGCAGGGCTGGGGACAGAGGCCTCGGCAGGCAATAGGACAGCCAGGCACGCTGCTCTCCAAGCAGGAGAGGCGGGAAAGGACATTCCAGCCTCAGTCTCCCCAGCAAAGCACAAAGCCCCGGGCACGGCGGGCAGTGACAGCCTCACTCCAGGACAGGAGGACACCGGAGCACACACTGCTCATCTCAGCACAGCGACCAGCCCAGAAATCCACTTGGGGCTTTATCCAGGGACAAAAGGGAAAACAAAGAGCCGGGCTGCTTTAACCGGGGCGATGCTACTTATTGAGACTGCGCTGCCTCCCTCGCACCCGGGGAAGGCTGCCGGCTGTTCCCAGCACGCCCAGGGCTCAGTGCCTGCCCTGCCCACCCCGGACAGGTCCTGGAGGAGGGGAAGGGGCTGGGGAGCAGCTCACGCCCGGAGACAGAGCTCAGCCCGACACGCAGGGCGGGCTCAGCGCAGCCCCGGCTCCGGCGAGGCGCAGATGCAGCCGAAAATAGCCCCACGCCGGCTGCCAGCAGCCCATACGTTGTGTTATATATGTCTCAGCTGATGCAAAGGAAGGGGCAGGCGCTGAACCACATGGCCCTTCACATGGGCACGGCCACACTCGGCTGCTCCCGGCTCCAAATGCCCCCAAACGCATCCTCCGCCACGCCGGAGCAGCTCAGCCCACAGAGCCAGCACCAGCCTGGCCCTCCGGCACTGCCTCACGGCAAGGTCTGCAGAAAAATGAGCAGGTCAGACCCCAAACACAGTGCCAAACATCCTCCCCCACTGATGGGCCCTGCATCCTGCTCCAGATCCCAGCCCTGCTAACCCCCATCCCAAAATGTGCCACTTTGAACCACCACGTGCCTCGGTTTCCCCAGCTCTGTGACAGCTCATGGGATAGCTCCCCAAAGCAGCACACTCCCATGGAATTATATCTGTGAGGATAAACTAGAGTCAGGTGAAACCCAGACTTAATTCTTTAAAACCTTGCATCCACGCACTCCCTTCATCTCCCAAAATTTTCTTTAATTCAGGTGGTGAAGCTTTCAGGCTGCCCAGCACAGTCCCCACCAGCACAACTCTGGGGGCTTCCTGCCCTTGTGAACACCCCACCAAGGTGGTGTTTCTGACAATGCCAGAGTAATTCCCAGGAAAAGCAGGAATAAGGAGCAGAGGCCACGTGGCCCTTTGCTGGTTAGAGCCAACCCAGCCTTCTGTGGGTGCTTGCAGATTAAGACTCATTTCCACTCAGGAAAGAAATTCAACCACAACTAATAAAATAAAGACAATAAATCACGGTTCCTCCAGCAGCTCTTCCTCCAGGAGCATCTATTTTTAGTGGGAAGCATCAATCACCACAGCTCCTGCTGTCTACAACAGCTCCAACAGGAAAAACCCAGGTAGGCAGAGCTGGGCCGACACATATCCCCCAGCTGCACGGCCACTGTCCCCCAGCCAGAAAGGGGACGCACAGGAGAACATCAGGCCCAGCTATACCTCAGTCCTGCGCGGTACTCCTCTATCCCAGATGGAAAAGAGAAGCCACAAAGCAGCAAAGGAACAAAGAAATGTGCCCAAGACCATACAGTAAATCACTGGCAAAGCCAGGACCCAGCAGAACTATCCTCTGCCAGCCCTGGAACCGCTGCACCAGCACCCTCGTCAAACAGGACAATTCTTACACAATTATTAACATTTGGGAGTTTTCCTCAAGCTTTCCAACTTCTCCTCATTGGAGACTCTGCCGCTCCGAGACAAATCCTTGTGTTTTACCAAAATAGCTCTCCCAACGTTTCACTGGGGGAGACACGCTGAGCACGATTATCACACCCAGCTGAGAAAATGCACATTGGAAATGTAAAACACAGGAGCCTCCCCAGGAGAGATCATCATTCCAACACGGAGCACACGGACACGCATGCAGGCAGGCACGGCACATGGAGCACTCCAGACTCAATGAACACACAAACCAAGCACCACAGCAAAATGAAATGACAACACAGACAGGGGTTCTAGTCACAAATTGAAACTAAAGCAACCAAAAAAACAAACAAAAAACAAACAAAACAAAAAACCAACAACAACAAAAAAAAACCCACACACAAAAGAAAAAAACTTACATGGATTTTTGGCAATTTCCCTTCAGACATTATACACAGCAGCTGGGCTGTGTACTGAATACCTGATCCAAAAAGAAATATAACCACATTATGCAAACAGATGGGGGCAGGAGTCAGGTGAACATGCAGCTCTTAATAAGAGTCATCTACAGGCTGAGAAAGCACCTCTGCATTCCCACAGAAGGGCTCGCATCGGGGCAGATCTTCACTCCCTACACGGCAAAAGCCAAGGCTGTGCTGCTGCCATCCCGGGGGAAAAGCCAGATGGCAGGACAGGGCAGAGCCACCGCGTCACCGACCCCGGAGCTGTCCCATCCCCTCCAACTTGGAATGTGAGGTTTTAAACAGAGGTGGGAAATAGCCAGGGTGGGGGAGGAAGCCTTTAGAAACCCGAAAGGAAAGCACTTTATCTGCCTTAAAGAAAGAGCATTAAAACCGCCGTGCAGGCAGGACAAGCCGCGATCATCCCGACGCTTAAGCTTTCTGGGAAGCGCTGGGAGAGGGGCACACCGCCCTCTCCCCACGCCGAGGAGGGTGCCTGAATCTTTAAGACGGCGGATTGCTGCTCGGGAGGAATGGACTTTTTATGGACTGTGGGAAACAGGGTTGCTATGATACAGGCAGAGGCATTTTCATGAATCCTGTGGCAAATAACATTGAATCCTGCTTAAGCAGACAACAGCAAGGCAGGTCTCCCATCACCCTGCAAACGCACAGCAGCAAGCACTGGAAGAGATTATATGCATCACAAATACGCTTTTTGCAGACAAATTCGTATTTCTTTTTCTTTGGGGCCATATTTTCCAGAGGGTCGGCGCTTTGATTCCTTTAAAGGAATGATTCCTCTGCCTCATCCCTGGGTTTGAGCATCCTCACAAAGGTGAAGAAACCCGGGGGAGTCACGGGGCCGAAGCACCCGCAGAGACCCGAGCGTGACACGGATGGTCCCACGGAGCTCAGGGACACAGACAGCTCCGATCCCAGGGATATTTCACAGCGTGCAAATGGCACCGGAATGCTGCAGGCACAGGCACTCGGGGCACAGGGATCTAGCGGGCACTGGCAGTGCTGTCACCCCAGAAAACTCCCGGTACTCATCGTGGGCTGAGCCACTGTGCCTGAGAGGACAGAGGGGCTCCTGCGCCTGGAAACGCCAAACTGCAGCTGCCAAACTACAAATCTGGGGCCAGGGCAGGGGCTGGAGAGGTGGACACTCAGGCCTGGCATGGGAAACGGAGAGCAAGCTAAACAAGCAGCAAGCCCAGCCCTTGCTCACTCTTTCACCTCTTGTTTCCTCTCTTTCCCACCAAAATTCCAACAGGAAGCCCGAGATAACGAGCACGGTGCTGCTACAATAACAAAGTTTGCTGCTGCCAACTTTCCTACTGCTCGGCATTAACATTCCTTCTTTAAACTCCACCAGCCTTCAGGAGGATAAAAGGCAAAAAGTTGTAATAAAATCACAGGAATTCTACCAAGCACGTTTCATGACGGGAAGAACTCAGCTCCCTCCCAGCAGCTGAGCGTGCACAACCCCTCATCCTCCCCATGCAGCCCCAGGGATGGAACCAGGGGGGCACTGCAGAACGAGCTGTGGGGCACAGCAGGAACATCCGCCCCCAAATATGCACGATTCACAAAGATCTCCCCAGATCCCCTCTGGATCAAGGAATGCACCCAGCAAACCATGGCAGGTACTGGGCATTCCTTGTAGAAATCATATTGAAAGGTAAACCTTAGTGCCAGAGAGCCCTGAGAAAATAAACATTCAGGCACAGCCACAGCCCACTGTAACTCGCTGGTCAGTTTTGGGGTTGGGTCTTTGCTCCTTTTTGCACCCTTTCTCCTCCAAATCCCTTTGCCGCTCAAGGCTGTTCCCTTGAAAGGATGATCTTGGCTGCTGTTTGATCGATTCCCTCTCCATGGTGATCTCAGCTCATTTATTACCTATCCAGGAGATTCTGCAACCTATAAAACTAATGACACAGGATGGCCAACAGGCAAATAGAGCAAATTTGAGCTGTTTAACAACCCAAACCATCCTCAGCATCAATTTTATTCACTAGGTTTTTTTTTAGAGAAGAAGATTGACTCAGTCTCCTGTGAAGTGAGGCAGGTACCTCTTGCTGATAGCTACAAGTGAAGAGGGGAACAGAGACAGCAGGCACCAGAACACCTTCCTGGGCTTGGATCCCTGGCTCCTGGCTTTGCTCCCCACTGAAACGGGCTACTGCCCCACAACGCTCTTGAGGACGATTGTTCCATCCTGAGATTCAGGGAATTATTTTTTTTTCTTCTATGTAGAGCTAAAAGCACTTTGAAAGTGCCAAATTTTCTGGATTTAACTCCGCTTCCAATCGTGCCACCATCGAAAAGCCATCGGCTCCCAAGCCCTGCTCGGCATTTAACTCCCAGCACACAAACCCTCACTGGGAAATAACTCCATGTCTCCATCTGTAACCTCCAGCTTTGTCTTTATCCATCAGTTACATTATTTATTTTTTTCAGACAACATCAAATAAATAATAGACAGCTGGACTTAGCATGAACTAATTAAATTATCAAGGCAATAAAATGCCAGTGGCCATCAGCAAAGAAAAAAACATTTTCAAACTGGTATTTTTGTTTGTTTTAAGCAATTCTGATTTTTCTGGAGTGGTAAATAATATATTGAAAAATCCCTAAGACCTCTAACAGAAGCACAGAACAGAGACAGATTTTCCAGAGGAAAAGGCATTACTCTTTCCAGACATTCCCTTCGTATTCTCCCCAAACTTCTCGTGCTGTCACAGCAGCCAGCCCTGCTTCCAAGCTGTAAACATTGCGATTTCGGGCTAGAAGCAACTCTAACTGCTGGACACCTTTCCAGCAAGCTCATAATACACAACTTAGCACTTCATTTTCCAGAAAATCAATGTAAATAAAGTCACGCAAAGCAACCCATCTCAAAAGCTCATTATCCTTGAGGTGGGCAAAGATTTTTCTTAGATACATTCCCCAAAATTTAATATATACACACACACATGAAAGAAAGAATGAAAAGAAAGTCAAAATCAGATTTCTAGAAAATCAAAGCAAAACCCAACCCCCTCTGTATCTGTTGCTTTAGCAAAGAAAAACAAAGCTTGCATTGCCCTTTCTGCCTTTGATCTTTCCTTCCCAATTTGCAGACAGAAACCACGTACAACCACAATAAAAACCCAGCAGGTTATGCTTCGGTCCCTCTCACATCTCTAAGAAAAGGAGCTGAGTTACATCAGTGTGGACATAGAATTTGGAGGCTTTGGGGCTGAATCTTGAGAAAGCAAATCAGATCATCAAGACAACACAAATAAATACACTAAGTATAATATTTCTCTCTCTCTCTTTTTTTTTTTC